>VXCM01000289.1:78326-194778 GCA_014773175.1 Lucifuga dentata
CCCCCACCCACCCATAAAAAAAATATATATATACTGAAAGATTGTAGGAGCTTGATGTTTCCTGGAGGTCTGCAGGAAATAGCCTCAGAAACAGGAAGGCAACAAGAAGACTGTCAAGAACAGGAATATGGATCCAGGGCATGACAGCAGCAGCTCCTGCAATCTCTCCAAGGACTTGGATGAATACCTGGTACAGAGGGAAAGATGTGAGCATAACATGAGCCAAACAGCAGCAGAGCCAAAAGCTCCAGTGCTCCTTTGTGGGCTACCACCGGGGCAGTGAGGCCTATTTCTTAAGGCTGAACATGAGAAACTCTTTCCGTTGTATTTGTGCAAGATCATTACTGCCATACTGTAAGGTAACAGCAGGTTGTGGGACTGAGGTTGTGTGAGTCACAGTGTGAAAGGAAAACGATCACAGTACTAATTCTCACTTAGTAGCAGGTGAGAATTTACCAGTTGGCCACTGCGGCTCATATCACTGGTTCCCTTGGGCTTTCCCTTCAACACTTCTGACCTATAAGCCTCCCTGGCAGAGCAGGCAGCCAACAGGCATGGTCACAGTGACTGGCAGAGGGCTCTGGGAACCACACTGTGGGTGTCTGATACATCACACTCAAACCACATAGCCCTCAACAACACAGTGACTCATCACCTGTGTTAATAGCTATGTGACACATCTAGACCACTGGCCACATGCAATCTAATGCCAAACAGGATTGAAGGCAATGAGTCTAACAGTACCAGAACAAACACTCGTGTCTGCACTGTGTTCAGAATATGAAAGTTATCTAAAAACAAAAAAGTTATGACATGTAAAAAACAAATCAAATCTGTAGTGATAATTAAATACATACTGGTATTTTTTTAAACCAGCAATTGATAAGATAAAAGTGTGACTATTTATTCTTAGCTGAACAGTGAATTCTTAGCTGAATTGTGCTATATATTTCATATTCAGTTGATAGATGATAAAATTGAAACCTCACACCTTGAAATTAGAGACATCCTAAGAAATGACTCATAAAAGAAGGAGATTAGGATCATATGGTTACCTTCAGTGGTCTCAGACTAGCCCAGAGAGATGAAAATTTAATTTAGTGCCTTAATTACAGATGTTATCAGTCACTTAAGCACACATTTAAGCATGATCACTTTCAGTGTAGTTTTATGATGAAAAGCCACTCAATTCCATTTGCAGTTCAGATAAGCAGGTATTACTAGTCAAACCATTGCTGCAGTGGAGCCCAGACAATCAAACAGTGAGTGGAAGCTACTGAGCACAACTGATCCCAAGAATTTCACAGTACATAAGTTTCAATCTTAGCCCTGATGGAAGGCTACCAGACTGCAAAGTCAGATGGTGGTCGCGGGCTATTACTGCATGTTATCCAGCCTCCTTAAAGGAGATCAAATATTAACCCAAATGTTTCATAAATGTTTCATTTTACATTGTTTCATTATATATATCTATATCTATATCTATAGATATAGATATATATATATAGATAGATAGATAGATAGATATAGATATAGATATAGATATATAGATAGATAGATATATATATATATATACACACACACACACACACACACACACACTGTATTTCTTTCTATCTTATTCTGCCTGTTAGCAACACAGTGACACTGCACATCCATATACACTGCTTGAGTTATTATCATTTTAATTGGCCTTATACTAAGGGCCATGGAGGGCTGGGCCAGGCCAGCATATCAGACAGTGGGGTCATCTAGGGGGACAGAGGAACAGGAACTATTAGATAGGAGTCTTGCCTCCTCCTGTTCTCCAGGGTCTGCTGTTGCCAAGACCGTGTTTGATGTGATCCATTTGCATGGACCAGCACTATCGTGTCAACATCGAAGAACACAGTGGCCCCCACCCACACCACACACAGATGACTCTGATAAGTAGTGATCTACCCCCATACAAACCCTCATCTCACCCCCCCCACAGACCACATTCATATCTCATATGAAACCACACAGGAACAGAAACTCCCAAAGCCACATCCCGTTGCACATAAAAGTGGATAAAAGGATAAAAGCTTTTGTATACAAACAGTTTAAATAAAAAAATTACTACTAATTGGTCTTTAGCAAGAAAAGAAAGCTACTGCACGCATACAATTCAGGTATTCAAACAAACTGGGTGCACTGCTGTGTCCAAAGGCCATTCAGATCTCTGCTGACTGTAATTGCTTTATTTTCTAAATGATTCAATCAGGCCTTTGATGTCCAAATAAATGTTGAGAATTGAAGTTAATTGCTATATTTGTGTTTAGTAATGATAGCAGCCGTTGTTCCACAGCGGAAAATAAACACTTCCCTTTAATTAAACATCCCTCTGGACAGAAGAAATCAGTACATTTTTACAACCCTTTTTCATCCTCCCTTTATTTTCTGAAAGTAATATTTATGTGAGAGACTGCCACTAGGGAAAAAAGTGCAAACAAAACAGGAAATGAGGGAAGAGCAGAGTAAAGAAATTTCTCCCAAGAAGTCTTCTGTTATCTATGGAATTTTCTTCACTCCACACTTTCTCTGACAGAGTGGCACAATAAGATTTTGGGGTCAGTAGTGCTGAAACAAAACAGGGCTGTTCCACTTCGGCTTTGGAACAATAGGACTGACCCAATCCATTCTGTTCTGTCTTTGGGCTTTAGTTTTGCAATAAATGCCCAGATGCTGTGGCCTTTCTTTGGGAGAAATGACTGTGGACACCTCCTTCACATTTTCCCTTTCTGGGCCATTTTCACTTCATAAAGCTGCAGTCAATGTGTTTTGTGTGTGGTGAGGAGGGTCTGACACGTACTGTGGTGGTCTCAGTCGCTGTCTACATTGGTGGCTCAAGTAGTCCAAGGATTAGGCCTTTGTGTGCTGTGAAAAGGTAAAAGAAGTCACTTATTTGGGCTCAGTCAAGCTGTTGATTTCCACCCCCCGTTTTGGAAATAAGAGAAAGGCTTTGAAATGTGGTTTCTCTTGCTCTCTCTCCACTATAAATCATTTGTGTCTCGCAAATTGCACATGCCTACACATACACACAAGATCACTTTCTTTTCATCTCTTTCTCTCAAAAACAACAACAACAACAACAACAAAAAAAAACATATTCAAACATTTAGAAAACAATTCACAAACACCAAAGTCATTGACAGGAAGCACAGAGTTCATTCTCTTAATTGCGATAATGTGGAGGGGCTCTGAGTTGGTGTGACCCTATGTTATGTAAGTTCCTATGTTAAAATGTCTCAGGGCCTGTCTTGAAAGCCTGAGTCAGAGCAGGTGAGATGCTACACCATCATGGCAGAACCACAAATACACACACTGGAAGCTTTTGCCAGTCAGTGCTCACCATCAAATGGCCATGTGTTGTGTTGCTGAGTGGCCAGTTACACCCACCATAAGCACACACTTCTTGCTGTTTGTGTTCTTGTTTCAAGTTTCTCTTTTTACTGGATTTTGGCAACTAGGCAAATAAACCATGTAGAGTAGTTCATCTTTTAAGCTCTCACCTTTCTGTGTCACTCTTGTGTTTTTCCACCTTGTGCATGAAGACAATGGCACTGTCATTAAACAATGGTCAACAGGGATTTATGACATAGCCTATATATTTCCACGTGGGACGATCTGCTGTGTTTCTCAGGCGAACCTGTGTCATGCCTGGAGCCAGTGCATTCTTCCCTTCTTCTGTCACCAGCTTGGTAAAGAACCAGAGAAAGCCGGTGAAATCCCATCCTACTGCACTCGCGGTTACGTCAGCAGTTCTCATATCCCACAAAGCCACTGAAGAGGACTGACACACAATGTGCCACAATATACAGACTCACACAACGATCCACCCGCCAGTGTTTTTAGACAATAGCCATCTTTTCTGTGTGTGCCTTCAGTGCTTCTATGCCGGGTTTGTGTCTACAGTAGTATTAAACATATACATGCAGATTCAAACCACCATCTACTCTCTCCAGATAACTGTAGGGTTTACTGCTGTAATTTATGATGACAGAGAGCCGATGTTTATGCATTGCAAGCCAGTAACACTGCCAAGACCAAGCCAAGTCCCACTCAGTGAAAGTCCTTCTCACTTGCTTCAGTACTTTAACTAGAGTACTACTTTCAAGTATTAGTCATTGCACAGCCATATCTGGCATCTTAGCATTAACATGCTGACAAACTCAATTTGAGCAGATGGTTAAGAAGACCTACAAATGTAGCTTCAGACCTCACAGTTAATGGTGTGGCTTGGTCAAGAGCCTTCACAAGATCTCGTCCACTGAAAGACCCCTGTACTCACCCTTTATTGTCTCATCCACCTTCTCTGCCCTCTCTGTGAAAACAGAGGCAACCCAGGATTTAAAGGTCAAGTCCACACAAAAGATGTAGGTCCCCAAAGCCTGAGGTGTTTTTAATTGACATTTCTGTCTTTGTCCACCACCCATACAGAGTGAAGGGAGGGAGAATCTTTTCAATATACTAAATTACTACTAAATGAGACCTAAAAAAACATGAAAAAATGAATGACAATGAAAAATAGGGCCCTGGGGTGTAACCAGGTTCCCCGAGTTTGAGGGAATCCCCTTGTGGTGGTGTGGTGTTGGTGGTGAGGTGGGGTAGGGGTGGGGGGGCAGTGTTGAGGAGCAGTGAAGTGCTTACTCCACCATAACGGGCTTGGCTCTGATGCAAATCCTCACACAGAAGCGGCCTCTCCCCATAGAGAGAGATAAACCAGTTAAGGCATTGTTTATGAAGTTTCACTTTATTCCCCCCTGACAACCATTTAAACAATGACTATGGGGAAATGTCCCTCCACGAATGAGCAACAATAGTCAGGATCAGCCGCTTTTCTGTCCAACTAATACTTTCATAAAAAGAGTGAAAATCTTCCTTCCTGAAAGCATTAAAGACTGCTTCATGAAAAGACACATGCAAACAAGAGCAGAGAGCAGCACAAACAAAAGTACTTTGTCCAAAGGATGCTACCTTTGTCATCCATCACAATCACAACCTCCCATTTTCAACTGCAGCAGAAGACCAGCATCAACAGTGTTCACATAATAATTCCATTCTTATTTTAGCATAGTTTGCTGAAGTTTCGCTCCACAGTAGTTAACTGCAGGACCTTTTCATTGTCATACAGACAAACACGCTACTGTGGTTATTTGTGTATTGTATTTCACTATAAAAACACAGCTCGTAACTGAAATATGATGACATGAATATGCCATGTACAGTATAACTACAGTGTGTGTGTATGTGCAGGCCTGTCTCCTGTCATGACCTAGTCTGCTTTCACTGGTTTTCAGTTGGACCTATGGGCCTTCCTCAACGTTATTATTTTACTCTAACCATTATTCACCTTATTATCAAAATGAGGGGAACTATAGCAGACAAAAAGCTTTTGTGGGTATGATCTTTTGTGCTTTGAGCATTTAAGATGGCTTTTGTCTCCTGTGAGATGGGTATCTGCCACAAACATCACTCAGGCATTGTGGAGGGGGGATTCGTTTTCAGCATGTCTTTGTTCTATTCTTTGGCCCTAACCAAGGAGCCACGCCTGCTCCTCTACCTCGAATTGTGCAGCGAACATTCCCTTCTTTGTGGCAACTAGGTGCATGAGCTGGCTCATCTCAGAGGACTTTCATGGGAGATGGCCGTCACAGTGGCAGGGTGGCATTTTGGTAACCTAACCTGGCTATACATCGGGGTGGCCCTTGGTTACCAAGCCTTATAGACAGTAGAATAGGTAGATTAGACTGTAGAAACTGTTGAGTAAATTAGGTGAATGGTGCTGAAGGAGGCAAAGTCCTCCTCTGGATTCATCTCAACTGATCTGTGTCCTTCTACTAGCACCTCGGTCTGCAGCAAAGCACACCACATGCCTGATGCTCACTCTTCTTCTCTATGCCACTCAACACATTATCCTTGTCGTCCCCTCCCTTCCTCCCTGCTTGTTTTCCTCCACATCAGACCCATCATCCTGTGACCACTATTTCCTCTTTGGTACCTTTCTTTCTCCCAATAGTTTGCTCAGTCTCCATATACATTCTCTAAAGATGCCGCCTCTGTTGTGCCACACTGAGGGGCCACGCCCTCAGCCTATGTGCACTTTTATTAAATCTGTGCAGGCGCTGGGCCACGCTGGCGGGTAATCCTACAGTAATTGTTTCCAGATTAGGGGACCTGGACCACAAAGCAGGCTTAGCCAGGCATGAAATGGCCTCCCCATGCTGCAGCAACTGCAGCCAAACCTGTCGAGGTGAGACTCACCTGGATAAAGTCCACAAGCATCCATGGGAGCAGAGAGTCCAGGTAAGCAATGTCCTTAGAAAACCTGTTGAGGATTCTTCCTGGGAATCAAACAACAGAAAAGAACAAATTAGATGAGATTAGATAAATGTGTGATATTTATCTCACACTCTGCAGCAATATCTCTTTTATTCATGTTAAAGAGATTTTGCATGTATGACTTAACCAAATGGAGTTTAAATTAAAACAACTTGAAAAGGGCCATGTGATGTGTAATAATGTTCTAGCTTTGTCAAAAGAAGTAAATGGTTAAAAAAAAAAAGGCACTTTATCAAAAACAGTCTGGATCATATGTTACTGATATTTTGTACTGCAATATGTAAACGATCTCATCTGAACTAATCAGGCAACATTTGGAAAAACAATCTAAGTCAAACACAGATATGCTTTATCCATTCGCTAATCTGCGCCCATATAATTAAATATTTTTTTTGTTTAATTTCCTTCTAGAGTCTTAAAAGTATTGAGTAACAGTTACTAAAGTCTCCTCCATGTTAACAGAACAGAGCTTATACATTGAGAGTGATATCAGATGAAAAAACAGCAAGGCTTATCTAGATTAAACAATGAATCATTATTTGTCTTGCATTTCATAAAGCCTGCCCTACTCCTGGCTGAGTACGTGAGGGAGCCTTTTGTTTGGAAACAAAGGGGCAACAGAAGCTGTGTACCTGCCTTTATGTCCTGACTGTCAGTGTCAGTGACGTTAATTGAGTTGCCTCCAATCTGCTCAGGTGTTCATTATTTGGGCTGTGGCTCTGCAGGTGCTCCGGCGGCCCTTTATTGTTGCTCCTTTAGAAACTTTTCTCCTCTATTCTGATCCCACGGCACATAAGATTACTCTCCAGCTGCTTTCACACACTGTTTGCTGCAGGGTCAGTGATAGCCAATCCCCACACCACGGCACCTAAAGGCAGGCAAGACAGAAAGGCTTTCTCTATCTCTCTCCCAGAAGGAAGACTTTAAAAAAAAAAAAAACACCAGAGAGAAGTGCCAGCATCACTTCTACCTGATTTAAACAAAGTGTGGGTGTAGGATGTGTAGTCTGAAGTGTTTTTCCTGGCTAAGTTCTCCAAAATGGTGTTATAATGGTTCATATTTAAGTAGCCCACTATCTCTCACCATGACAAATGCCTCAATAAACAATACTATCTGTCTGAGCAAAAGTAAACAAGCAGCTTTCATACATTTGGGGTTCAACCACTGATAGTGTTAACTAACTGTGCAGCCATGCAGATGACTTTAAGCTCACAGAAAAACAGAATGTATCTTGGTTATGAACCAAGAGAAGGAATGGTTGAGCAGCATGTTGGCAGAGTGTAGCGGTATGGCACTCTGGAGGTATGGTGGAGTCAGGGCAATGCTGACCTAAAAGTTGCCTCCCTGCCTCCCAGTCAGTCCTATTGAGGTGGGCCCTGTAATCAGCTCTCTCCACGGCCATAAGCAGCTTACAGCTTTATCCAAAATGCTGCTCTTGCCTAAAAACATGCATGCAGACGAGGCCGGGCTCCCCATAACAGCCATTGCATAAACCCAGCCAGAGCATTATTCTCCACAACAACCCAGCAATGCTCCAAATCAGCAATGATTCAAAGTCAAGTGGCGTAAGCATGTTGTACACTTTGAGGCAGACTAATCTTATTCACAGTGTGAGTGCCCCTTTAGCATACAGACATCCTGAGGGGAGGGTACAAGCAAGAGAGTAATGCTGCTACTAGACTGGTAGAATCTCATTGCTTTAGTCTGGAAATGGGGGGAGCCCTTGTCAAACTGTGCTTGTCGAATATCCAGTAATATTTTATGTAATTTTACTGTCTAAACCATAGATGACCCAAATTCATGCGTATCTGAAAACAATGCCAATAAGACACGGGGTAGGTTTCTCCTGGTTACATCATACCATGGTTAGAGGGTGTTAGAACAGAAAGCATCAGTCAGCTATCAGCTGTTTGACAAGCGGTTCAGTTAACAGAGTTTCAGAGGGGATGAAGTAAAGAACCTGCTCCATCTTTTGCAGACTATAGAAGGGATACATTACACTGATGCGGTTACACAAAGACATTCACTGCATGGAAATGCCTATGAGGTAAGATCGGTGTAGGACAATGGCTTCAATCACTATGGGTGGTTGTCAACAATATCACCTATTGTGTAGCAATGGGTATAGACGTTTCAGGATATCAGCTGTATTAGTATCAAACAATTTCTCATGGTTTAAGACTCCAGGGGTGATTTGCACCACTTTTTCAGGCTCAGAAAATCTCAAGCCTGGCTAACCAAGGTGTCCCCTTAGGTGAAGATATTACAGGAGCAGGGGCCCCCAATCACAGTTAAAGAAGTGGAACAGTGGGGTCCAGCTAGAATGGGGCGTGTGGCAAATCCTTGTTCCCTGTAAACATCAAGATAAGGGGAAGAGTCTGAGTCGCTCCATGTGTGGGCCCCAGTACAGTTGGTAGGGCCTTTCAGTGAGTCAAGTGCGATAATGAAGGAATACTGAGGAGGGGGCTGCCAAGGCTGGAGGTGGCACAGCTCACCTGTACTTCCATGAAGGGCCCAGGGCCTGGGGCAGCCTCCCACCGCCGGCGCCTTGCTGCCAATACTAATACATTCTAAATCCATTCTCTCCGCTCACACTGCCAGGCTCCTGCAATCTCCTCTCCTTCTCTTTCATGCAATTAAATAGTGGAAGTGCCGAGCGAGGGGGAGCCCTATCAGCCATACTGCACACACAGGCGGCTGCATCTCCACATTCAATTTACACACTTCGATATCATCATCCTCTCTGCAGTACTTCCTCCACTTCCCTCTTAACACTACTTGCATCCCAGACCTGAAATACAGACATTAAAAACATTGCCTCTGTAAGATACAATTAGAATCTGACATCACTGACAGAAGAGTTAATGTTCCCTGCGTCAACAGCAACTGACTGACACCCAGTAAAGATCTCTCAGTACAATGATGCAAAACTGTATGTATATGTGTGTGTGTGTGTGTGTGTGTGTGTGTGTGTGTGTGTGTGTGTGTGTGTGTGTGTTGACTGAAACTCCACTCCTTGACTGTGCTGATGAGCTGAAGCCCTGGCCTGCAGTCTCTGAGGGGATTAGCCCACTCAATGACACTAAATTACAGGGATCAACATCAGCTCAACACATCCACTGCTGTCTGTGCTGCTCTAACTGGATCACATTTGGATGAACAGTTATAATAAGACTGTTTGTATTCCTAAAATTGAGTAACACGAGCACAATGCATTATATACATTTTTATGATGGTGGAAATAACTGTCCATTCTGTCATTTGTCTAGGAAGCCTATCAAATGCTTTACAGTATAAAGTGCAATCACCAAAACGTGGGAATCTGCTATCTCTACGGGGCGCAAAAGATAACACAGACACAAGTTTTAGGTTCAAATGGCACAGAGGCGTTCAGCAGCTGATACAGCAGGGCTACAATATGTCTCCATCAATCATAATTCAACACTGCTGTATTCCATTGTTATAAACCACATCAACAGAATAACAAATAAGACCTTTGTGCAGCGATGCCTGAAATGGTAACCTTTAACTCTGAGGACAGCTATCAAACATGCTGCCTGTTCAGCAACAGCACACCTATCACTTACACATGTAAACAGTTGTCAAATTCTTAACACACAGGCACGTAATTACTAATGCATTACTCACACTTATGACAGTAGTGGCATTAGAAGTAGCTGCAATGGAAGTGGCCATTAGGGGGGGAAATTAATAAGACATAAAAACAGTAAGAAAGAAAGAAAAAAGAAAGTGGGCAGTTTCACAAGTTGTCGTTCAGGTGAATAGAACAAATGAAAAAAATACATAGGAGAAGAGGATCTAAGTGAGAAAATATCACAAACAATATAAATATGTAAAACTTTTTTAAATACTTTTTTAAAAAATTAGTGGACAAAGGACAAAGAAACACTTGGACAGTTGTCTATAAATCCAGTCAGACATACACACAGTGTTGTTTGCCAGCCTGGAGGCCGAGCTGTAATGACTGGACTGGTCATACAATGGTTACTGATAGCAGCACAACAGCAATCAGATAGCAGTGTCTGTTAAGCCTCTCCTTTGCTACGCTATTAAACAGATTATTACATTATTCAAAGTGTTTGTTCTCCTCCTGTGTGCAGATTGCCAAGTGCAGCACACCCAGATAAGCTGTCAGGTAGGCCAATATGGAACACAAGAGCAGCAGTAAAAACAAAAGCCAAAGATTAAGACCTCTGGTGTTTGCTCTAAACACAGCTTTGCAAAGGAAAGCTTTGTCGCTACACCCACCTCTAACGCCAGCAGAAACCACAAGCTAAAGAACACCCTCAAATCATATTTAGACTTGTGTTAGCAGCTTATTATGACTCATTATACAGATACAAGTTTCCTTCTTGTTGAGAATTCCCACCCGAGCTGATTGTGTTGTACATGCATGTCACTGTGAGGAGATTAGGCTGAGTAATTATCCTCTGACAGGTGAACAATGCTCCAGAAAAATTAAAGTTATCAAAGTGGGCCACTTGACAGTTGACTTTGGATGTGAATGACAGACGGGTATTGACATCACTTCACCTAATTAAAAGAGGCCTGTAAATTATAGCACAAAAATTACATTAAAACATTAGAAAATAGCATTAAAGGGTAAAATGTTTTGCAGTTCATCCAAAATAAATAAATAAATAAAATATTGAAATCTTCTCTTTAACTGGTGCAAAATAGTCCTGAAGAAAAGCCAACAGCTTTCCCTCAGTAAATGCAGACTTATTTGGTGTTTGCTCACTGTTAAAATTGTGTTCATCTGCCCACTCCATTGACCCAGCAGCTACAGCCTACAAAGCTAATGAAATAATCAAAGATTTCTGATACAGCGCACAAGACAAATACGTCTGTATTTGCACAGCTCTGTAATCCAAACACAACGCTGTCCAAGATCTAGAGCAAACAGAATTTATTCAATATAATTGTTTGCTTTTTTTTTGTTTTTTTGTTAAGGCTCACAATAAAATGATAACATTCATTTGACTTTTTTTTAAAAAATACATTAGGGTTAAAAGGTTTTTTTTTTTTCATGGTTACATTTCTTCTACACTCCACCAGTTTTCATGATTCTAATTTTCAATACTAGAAAAGCAACAGGCATGACTAAATTTACATTTTTTTATGCTAAACTTCATATTAGGCCCTCTAATCATTATTTAAAGTATCTTTAAAAAAAAATAAAGAAAAAAAAGAAAACCAGACATTTTAAATGACACATAAAACATGTAAATATGTGACTACAAGAAATATTTGAAAAGAAAAATATTTTACCTAAGACACAGAATAACTGAAACCTTAATGTAATGTGTGAGACAGAGTGTTAGTAGATAGAATAAGTAACTGTGGAGTTTAAAGGCAGGTGTATTGATATTTGTAAAGTGAGCAAAACATGACATAGCTAAGTAACAGTCTGCTCTCTAGTGGTGAGATGTTTGAATAATAAATATCCACAGCAGGTCTTGGAACTAAACGTCTCATGATGTGACCATTTGTGGCAATACCTTAATATTTTCTCAGAACAATTTTGATATACAGACTGGATGTGGTGCTGATTCTCTTACCAAGGATTGCTGTTGAAAGAGTGTACCTGGGTCTGGAGGATGGCATCTGGGCATTAAAGAAGACCATATCTCGCAGGAAGTCACACACTAGAGAAGTAGCTGTTAAACCTGACAAAAGCAAAGAATAATATATAAACAAGCCAGAATGCTTTTCTTGTGTCTGTTCCAAGGTCAGCTACGCATTTAAAGTACAATTATAAAACAGAAAACAGAAGAACGATCAGATTTGTTCCACTTATTTCAATTTTTTTTAATTGAATGTTGATTTATCACTGTGAATACACACCCCAGGAGAGTGATGTGGTGGGACTCACAGGGGGGCAATCAAAGCAATCCAACAGCATCAAACAAGAAAAGCACTGCTATCTCCTTGTACAGCTGAGGCCCATGTACACACTGGGCTTTGAAGGCCTTGGGCCACAGCCAAAGAACTGTGGCTCTGTTCAGTGAATGGCTGGCGTAATCATAGCCTCAACAGTACACAAAAAGCAGTGTGCACTCCGTGAGATTCACCTGCGTAAACACCTAGATACAGGTCAAGGTCCAGCTGCTGAGGGAAGCTGCTATTGAGGTGCTCTGTCACATGGATGTGCTTCTAGTCGGAGGCCCTGCAAGTCAGCCTCAAAAGAATATAAAACCCCAAGGACAAATAAACACAACAGCTATCAAGAAAAAAGCCACAGGATGAAGGTGTTGCACAAAACCCATTTATTCTAACTTGAATCACAAGGTCACTTTCAACAAGCCACAGACAGATGCTGAGAAAAACAGTTAGCTTGAGTTCTTTTGAGAAAATTTGTCCATTTGGCTTTGAAACCTGTTATTTACATTTTTGCTAATATTAATGCTTTTCCCAAGATGTAAAAAAAAAAAAAAAAAANAAAAAAAAAAAAAAAAAAGTCGCACCACCAAGCAGCAGAACCAATGCAATCTCAATAAATATGAACATCTAAACTATTAAAATGTTATTCAGATAAAATTAATATTTCATACACAAATACTAAAACTGTTTAATTTCTAATTATTAAATAAATTAATTTAGAATGTCTGAAATTTACTTCAGATAATCTGTATGGTTTATGGTTTAAAAAAAATTATAGATAAGACAAAATTGATTTCATCATTTCAATTAACCATAACAATGTCCACACAAAAATGAACTCACAGGACAGAGTAGGATGAGGACAAAGAGGACCAGGAAGTTAGCTTCTGCTCTTAAGTATTTCACGTGAAGACAAAGGCCGATGTTTCCTTCTGAGCACCTTTCCTCCTCCACTGGTTGTACCACCTACCGATGGAGTCGATGCACGGCTGGAATGAGCATTATAGAACATGTGAGTGCCTGCCGCCATCTGCTGACTGGAAACATGCTCAACAAGCCACAATAAGACAACCAACACAGTATGATTAAAACTTGATGAACACCACTTTGTACTTAATGTTAAAAAAAAAAAAGTACAAGATTGTTTATTTTAATGTTGTGGTTGTGTTGTTTTTTTATTTGTACCATAACACAGAGTCGTGTTCCATCCATTAAACAGTACAGAGAGGAGATGGACATAAAGGACATGTCCTGCATCTCCTCCTCCTCCTCCTTCAGAAGGGACATGAAACTCACTGCATATTTCTTGTACCATCATCAGACCCTGATGAACACAAGAAAAAAAAAAAAATTTTTTTAAATTCCTGCATTTCAAATCCTATGTGTTCATGTATGAGAAATATACAAATCAGGGCTTTCATATTCCTGGAAAATGCAAGTCAGTGTCACTTTTTTTTTTTTTTTTTTTTTACAAGGATGCATGTTTTTATCAGTAAGCTTACCACCAAGTTGAGGCATTCAGGGACATTTATATGAGCCTTGAGCTTTAGGCCCTTTTACATTAAAATGGGATCCCAGTATCCAGATACATTGATTTACACCATAGGTTAGCACACTTCTTCTTCTCTTCTTTTCCTTTCGGCTTTCCCTTCAGGGGTCACCACAGCGAATCATCTGCCTCCATCTAACCCTATCCTCTGCCTCCTCTTCTCTCACACCAACTAACTTCATGTCCTCTTTCACTACATCCATAAATCTCCTCTTTGGTCTTCCTCTAGGCCTCCTGCCTGGCAGTTCCAACCTCAGCATCCTTCTACCGATATGTTCACTATCCCTGACATTATGACATTTTCAGAAAACAGCAGAATAAAGTGGATGAAGGTAAACTTATTGTAAATGAAAAGAAAAATTTTATTTACAGTGTCGAAAAAGTTCTTATTGGAAATGCAGCAAACCACGAAATTCAAGTGATTTAGCATGAAGTCAAATAATATTAAGTGAAATATTAAATGTGTACAGCCTAGTTTAAACAATGATTATCACCTCAGTTATATCATCAGATTTCCTGCTGTCAAACCGACACATTTGTCCACAGTTTTTCTTGGTAACTTGTATGTTTTTTTGATAGATTTAGGCCAAGTTAAATGTAACTGAGTTTTTTATTGACAATTACGTTTTCACCTGCTGCTCAGTGGGGAAAATGTGTGCTGAGTGGAAGCTAATATGAAAGCTCCAAGTACAACACCTTTGTTAAACCTTTCAGTCATTGAAATAGACGAACTGGCTACATGTACAGAAACCTTTAGTCTCAAACATGCTGTTGAAACGGTGCTTAATAATATTATTAATACGACGACAGAAATACTGATAGCAGACACAAGTGTTTAGAAATACAATGTTATCGTTGAAATAACGTATATTCACCGTTGTTTAGCCCTCTGGAAAGCACGGTTAACGGCGGTGTTAGCGAGCTAGCATCATTCGGCTAAAACTGTTCACTTTTCAAATTTCCCGGTTCTACCCGAGACGCGGAGACGTCTTTTTACAATGACATATGTCTCCAACGCTTAATCGTACTGATAGACGCCACAGGAAAACGACCAAAGTTATTCAAAGTTTTTTTTGCAAGAACTTTATTTATACAATAAATATGTACGCATAATAAGGCACAGAAGCAATTCAGAGAGCAAAAACCAACAATCAGAGCACACATCATAATATTAAATAATAGGAGATTAAAAAGTAAAGTCTATGTGTATAAAAAGTTGTTTGCTTTTTTTTTTTTTNTTTTTTTTTTTTTTGTAATTTATAGGTCTTCATAGCTCATATGATCCTTTGTCAACTGGAGAAGTGGCACTGCCTTCTTTTTCATACAATTTAAGGGGATTGGGATTGGCTGGGCCTGGGGATTGGCTGAGAGAGATGTCCATCATTTCACCAGCTAATCTTCAATTATGCAATTCAACAAAGGGTACCTGTCTGATTTTGTCACAGGTAAGTTACAACTGACCCAAAAGTGCTCTACGAATGTTCCTAAAAGTTTCTAAAAGTGTCCTAGGAATGTTCCTAAAAGTGTCCTAGTGTTCCTCCACAGAATGAAGAATACTTAATTTCACAGTCATCTCATGTTATGATGGCCCACAGAGAGATGTAAGAATAGCAGGTGTTAAGCTGTCATTGTGTCATCGTGAACCTATTACCATTGCTGTATCCAATTTTATCTGACTTTTTTTTTTTTTTTTTTTTNTTTTTTTTTTTTTTTTTTTACATTTTTTTACATGCCATAAATAATGCAAATTAAAGGCTTGTTTTGCATTTCAGGGGAGATCAAATGTTAATTGCTGTATGAAGTCAAATGATAAATATCAAAATGTGTACTGTAATATTATTATATAGTTATATTATACATCAAAGTCACTTGCAGGTAAGTGTAAAATGTTTGTCATTTTTCAAATCCAGTGAAACTGTAAGATAATGCATGGAAGTATTGCTTTTACTACTTTTGTTCGTCAGTCACTTCATTGGGTATGACCTGCAAAGCACTGTTTTATACAATAGAACCATCTTGTTCTGTTATGTTTATGAACAGGGGTGCCATCAGCAATTTTGGGTCCCATGAAAAGAAATCTCTTTGGTCCCACCTCCCAAAGCCAACTGTGTACAACTCCTCCTGCAGAACTGTAAAAACCTGTAAAAACTTTAAATATTATACTTTTTCAGGTTTGCAGTTATTATGTAATCAAAAACATTTACATAGTATTGCATAGATATATAGAAAGGCATGTAACAGTTAAAAATAGCATTTTCTGTTTTATATATTATTGTTGTTTCATGTGTATGGGGTAAACAATTATGAGTGTTTGTGATTTGATTCAGTTACTGAAGAGTTTCCATTATTTTGTCTAGCTTGTGTCAGTGAACATTAAAAAAATAATATAAATGGCACAGAACAGTTATTCTAATGGCACTGGCAATCATTAGTCATCCCCAGTTTCAAAAGATTGTGTGCAGAAATAGATGAGCCAGTACCTGGACTTTGCCACATTGCTTCCTGTCTGTGGGATTACTGATTACTCCTTTGTTATTTTTTATGTTAATATCATACTTGACTTTATTTTCAGACCGAAACGTGGGCACAGAAAATTACAAAATAACCTCAAAGGAAAATTTCAAATACTTCTTGCTCCAGTTGAATCACTAACTACCAGTGCAGACTCTCTACTATTTTACTTTCAGACACACGTGTCCATCCTTTGCCACTAACCGGACCAGGGCAAGATGTCCTGTTTGTAAATCATCTCAGTGAAACACATGTCCACAGTGTAATTTGCCTGCCTGGGGCAATTTTATTTCTTCTCATTTTGGTGCATTTGAAAGATTATATAGCCAACATATGTTAAATCACCAAATGTCAGGTTTGCAGATTTTGGCTTTTCTTAGTGGCTTGGCGGGGCTGGGTGCCACTATCAGTGCCACAGTGTCCAACGAATGGAGGGCCACCAGCAGGGTGTCCTCAGTCATCACAGCGACGTGGGTGCTCCAGGGTCTGTGGAACAATTGTGCTGGGAATGCTATTGGAGCCTTGCACTGCAGACCACATCATACTGTCCTTCAACTGGAAGGTAGGGCAAAGATTTAGGTATTCATCCATATGGTTTCATGATTTGGCCTTCTGAAACTGTATTAGATGTACAGTATGTCCTTGTTAACAACTTTCATCTGCAAATACTCTACCAAGATTTTGATAACACTTCTATTTTATGATTTTATTTACTGCCTTGTGCAAACTTAATTAGGTGCTATATGAGAATTTTAATACTGTCTTCACAACAGTGTAACAACTGCAGCTTTAAAAAAAATACTTCTGTATAAAAACTCTACTATCAGTAACTACATCGATGACGTATCATTAAGTACTGTAACTACTTACTTAATTTCCAAAACTTTATCAAAACTTACATTTTCCAAAATATATTAGGTACCAGTTGAATAAAGCTTGCTATATTTCTGTATATTTTAGGAGATGACAATGAGACAGCAACTGCCTTTGTTAAAAATAAAAAAAAAGTTTATTACTATAATAAAATTACAGTTGATTAATGTGTTCATTGAGAAGTAANAAAAATAAAAAAAAAGTTTATTACTATAATAAAATTACAGTTGATTAATGTGTTCATTGAGAAGTAAAATATTGCTAAGACGTCATCAGCAACTGAAAATCTCTAATTTGGAAATTTAGTTAATAAATATCTCTTAAACATGAATATTTTGTCATTTGAATGACTTAGATTATCTGCTTTGTGTTTTGGGCTAGGAGTCTTGTTTTGTGTCACTTTTTATATAACAGATAGCAATTCTGCGCAATGAAACTCTTCTTTTCAAGTTATACTTTCTTCCATAATATCACCTTGTTGTTTCTTTACTGATATCACAAATGACAAAAATTTTCACATTATTAGATATCATTTCAAATGAGTAACAAAATGTAGCTTCATGCTGAAAAAATTAAAGCATTAGAAGATATTCATTTGCATTGCAGATGATGGCGTGCATGTTAACATTAGCAAATGTGTAATCTACTGAAAGAAATATCGACCTGAGTGTCTCAAGCTTCTGTAGAGGCCAGGGAGAGGAAAACAATTAAACAAAGGCATACTGCAAGCATTAATGAGCCAAAAATGGGAGAAAATAATAATATCCAATTTGCACAGTCAAATCAAATTGTGATAATTTGGAAAACCCTTCAAAATATATTTTTTGCCATGTAATGCAAGCACTTATACATATTACTAATTATAATTTTTGTCCATAATAATTTTTATAGTGTATATTTGGTTATCTAATGATGGATCCTCTGAAATTTGATGTTGTCTACATCTTCTTCTTGTCTTCATTTTCCAGTACTTGTTATATCATATAAAGTATTTTTTCCTTCTTCTGATGAATCATTACAACTCAAGAGGGGGGGGGGGGANAAAATCAAGCGATATGCATTGTGTATCTAAATTTATATTTTCTTTTACAAGCCTGTATTGAAATTTCAGAGACGTGAGATTTGTCAAAATGTTACCTTCATTTTCAGTTTTACAGTTTTACACTTTACTATTTGTTACCTTTGTAAATAAGAGGCCTATTATTGAGAAGAGTATTGTATTTTAATTAATATTAAGCTCAGCTCATTATGGCAGAAACTTTATTTACCTATAAATCAAAAATTAAGCTATAAATTCAAAAATATGTTATTTTCAACCTGACAGGGTAACAGAGTGGTGATGTTATTATGTCAGTTATGGTGATGTGATGACAGAAAATGTTCATAGAAAATACAGCCACCAGATGGGCCTCTAACTCCATTTATAATAGCTTATTCACCTCTGGGTTTTCTGTGACTTCCCTTTTGCTTGTTTTATTTTGTGACATCATGAATGTGGTTACTCACTTCTATGATTATTAACATATTTTTCCTCGATCTAAGAAAAACGTTTGTTTCCCTTACTTGCTGCGACATCAGAGAGATTGACATGCTGTTAATAAGTTGTCGACATTATGCTATTTTGGGTATGAAAGGAAGTTCACACACTCTTGCGTATTAATTATTGGTGACAGATAGAAAGTGACACATGCAGCACATAATCTTGCAAATTGCGTTGCTCTGTATGGTTTCTGATGTCACTCTTCTAGATATAAATCCAGTAACACATTTCACTCGTAAACATGTGCAGAGTGAAAAATACAACACAAGCTTCTGTACAATGCTATGGAATCAAATTAAAGAGCTCTGCTGCAAATACTAGTTTTGTAAAGCTTATAATGTTCACCTTTGTTGAGATTCTCAGAGAGGTGCTGATTCACTTCTCACTTCTTCAACTCTAGTAATTCTTAGCAGATTGAAGTATCGATGTAATGAATTGCATTGTGTTATTGTGTGCATCTAGATGGACACTTTATAATACACCATACTGTGGTTCTATGCTACAAACCTATAAAATTACTAGGAATAGGAGTAGTTACACAACCAGTAATATTAAGTTATAAAAGGTAATTATTATATATTTTGATACCTAAGTACACTTGAAACTTACTTTTATTTTACATTTGAACATTTTATTTTTCCTTGGTCGTATTACTGCCTTAAAAGTTCTATTCAAATCCTTTGAGTTCTGTTACTGATGCCTACACGTGGCTACACACATTCTACATATTACAGTTGTTTCCTATTATTTAAACTGATGTCATCATGAAACTTTCCACATCTGTAATTTTCTGTCTTGTGCAGTCCCATCACCTCTCATTGTGAGTCACAGTGACGTATACTGGGACGCCTTGAATATTGGCCCCTTGCTGATGTTTCAGGCTAAACTCCTCCCTACAGAATATAACAGTCCATAACACATTAACTATCAATCACAGCCAATCCATTTAACTTACTAGTGCGGAGCTTAGCCACTTTTTCAACAAGACTTACTGGCCAGGGAACCATTAATAATTTTTTAAGTTCCCACTAACTTCTCACAGGCCTATAGAAGAGTCTTCTCTGCAGTATGAGTAACATGTTTATGGAGATCTCTGCCTTTATTTTAACCACATCGGGTTGGGTGCTGGTGTCTTCCACCCTGCCGATGGACTATTGGAAGGTATCTTCACTTGATGGAACCGTCATCACCACAGCCACCTTCTGGTCCAATCTATGGAAAACCTGTGTCACTGATTCAACGGGAGTCTCTAACTGCGAAGACTTTCCCTCAATGCTGGCACTGGATGGTCAGCTCGTTTTCCTTCTCCTTGTTGGTTGCTTGGTCTTTTAAAATTACATGGTACTTAAATTGACTTTCTGTAATGTTGCCATTGTAAGGCTCAAACTAAGTATTTTTCCAGACATTTTGCTATGATTTTGTGTTTTCGTTTAAAATGATTTTCAGGTGAAGAGCACAATATGATTTAATGTCTGAAGGTGCTTGTAACTTGTGCAAATACTAGCTACTTATTTGTGTAGACTAGCACAATCTACTGTATATACTGTCTGTTGCATGTCTGTAGATTGGCACTACAATATCAATATCAATATCAAATGCTTGACAAAAGCTGTAAAATTTGTCACAACCACAGAGCCTTAATTATCTAAGTTGTGTTTGACAATTCAGGTTGAAGCTCATTGCTGTTTGTGAGGACTAATATATATCTGAATGCCTAATACATGGGCTCTGCAAAGAACAACTCATTTACCTTGAAATATGTCAATGTTTAGCCTTAGTTCATGGAGGCTGAAAGCTATAAATGTGATTAAATGGAAGCCTCGGGCAGTTTCTACCATGGTCGACTTGTTTCAGGGGTTAAGCACCAAGGTAATATTTGGCTGAAAATCACATCTAAATAGGAGGCGTCATATCAACACAGTTCACCCTTCTTTATGGAAGGGTGAACTTCAAAACATTATGGCTGCTGCTGACAAATTAAACTCCATGCTTTAAGTGTAAATTTGTCGCAAGGTCAGTGAGTTATTGACCTTGTGCAAAATCACACATTTCTGACTGTATATAAACTGGCATATTTTGTTTTTGCAGGTTATATCCAAGCATGCAGGGGACTGATGATTGCAGCTGTCTGCCTCGGTTTTTTTGGTACAGTATTTGCCCTTGTTGGGATGAAATGCACCAAAATTGGAGGAACTGACAAAAGCAAAGCTGGGATTGCCTGCTTTGCGGGTGTAAATTTCATTCTCAGTGGTAAGTATAGAACAATACATCATCTGTGTAACAGCATTTTCTGTCATTCTTAAGACATTATCTTTCTTCTACTCAGGACTCTGCTCACTCTCAGCATGCTCCTTGTATGCACACCAGATAACATCAGAGTTTTTTGACCCAATGTTTGTGGCACAGAAGTAAGAAACATATTTTAACCTGCAGATCAAGACTATTTTAATGTGATTCAGCAGATTAAGAATCACTAGAATTAAGCATTGTTCTTTGTTTGTAGGTATGAGCTTGGAGCTGCTCTCTTTATCGGCTGGGCAGGTTCTATCCTCTGTATCCTGGGAGGCAGTATTCTCTGCTTCTCCATTGCAGATACTTTTACCAAAAGGTTTGTTTGTGTGAAACGTTATTCAGAGGATGGGTGTTATAAATATGCCAATCATTTCAGCTATGTAGCAATTTAGCTGAGTTGTGTAATGAAGCTGAATTTATGTTTCTTTCCTCTCTTGACAGGCATGGCCAGGGAAGCTACATGTACAAAGGTGCTGCCTCACATTCCCATATCTCTTCCTACCCAAGAGGATATGCAAAGTCTGTAAACCAAAAGCCACCCCCAGAATACAACAGCACCTCTAGGATGCAGCACTTTGATAAGAATGTATATGTGTGAGAAATGTGAATATAAAACACTTAAAGTCAAGTTGCATGCGAACATATATTTCCAAATGATATACTGAACAAAACTCTGTGGTTTCTCCTTAACAGCAAAGCTAAATTTACTGATAGGTATTTATGGCTCACCAGCAATTAGATTTAAATATGTTATATGTTTATTCTACAGTTATGAATTTAAAAAGTGTATGATACAGTATTTTTCTATCAGTGGCAGTCACCCTGTGTTTGACAATCATTCATGTTATATTGAATGTTCAGATTATGTGTGTTCGATGCATAAGCAACAAAATCAAAGCCATTTGGCCAAAAATGTGACTGTCTTTTTTCTACTATTTTCTACTTTTTTATAGTTGTACAGTTCACTGAATTTCTAACATTTAGTAAAATATTTGCTTGTTGGTTGTGTCTTTAACTGTTCCCTTTTTAACGCTAAGTTACATAAAGATGTTGTTAATCTGTAATGACAATATTAAAACTATGTCAAACACAGATGGTCTTGTTTTTCATCACATAACCATTAACTATGACTTTGTAATATGTAAAGACAAGGAAGGTCTAAAAAGGTTTTGCCTTTTTTTGTCAATGTCATCACAAGTATTTTATTCATTATAAAATGGCACACTGTCAGAATATTTACAAATCTTCTAAGGTTGGGAGGTCAAAGTCTTCATCTATTAGAGTTCTGTGGTTTAAAGTGCATTTGGGGGTCTCATGAAGAAACACAAACTGGGCTTCCTTCCTCTGCTGAAGTGGGAAATGTTTCAAAGCTGCCCTCCTATGGTCAGACTATGAAACTGTCTGAAGGATTCTTGTGAACCTCTTACCAAACACAGGGCCAGAACACAGAAAGGTTAAGTACATAGTAAGTACACATTGCACATACCCATGTGCAAATAGGTCAACAAGACAGGAGTCAGATGTAGTAATGATTGTTCCACTGGATATGAAAGCTATAAATACGAACAAGGCTGAAAAAAGTCTCATAAAGTCTGACTTATTAGCTCACTATTTCCATATATAAGCAGGTAAAAATACACACTGGAGTCATTAAAGTCGGGAGGTAATCTGACTTTCAGTTAGATTAATTCCAAGACAGATTCACTAAATATGAAACAAAATGATGGCAGGGTTTCAGCAGCCGAAATGCAAATTTTACAAAAAAAACTTCTGCAGATAAAGACAAATGACAAAACTCAGGGGGCAAAGTAATGTTTATAGACTAAGGGTTAGTGCTGCCACTGAAGACTCTTTTGTATATTATTAATTACTTCATCAACTATTTCTTGATTAACTGATTAATTAGTTTGGAGCAAATAAGCAATTCAATACAAAAACATTGATAGTTATTAGGGGGAAAAAAACACTCAAAGATTTTCTTGAGCTGCTCTACCTCAGTGTCTCAGTCAAATAGCGAATTGTGGACATAACTGTGTAAAGAGCAAGTTGTAACTCAAGTTTAATGAATAAATAAACAGACTTTCTTTAAAAACAAAAAAAGTTATGTTTGTAACCCAGAAAGTTTGCATTTTCCAGGACAAACAGGACATAGGCTTTCATTTACACCAAATACTGTAATCACTGAAACATCTAATTTCCCCCTGAGTGCTTGCTGTTCCCCAGCAGATGCAACTAAATCTAAGGATATTTCAAGAATGCGATTTATTACTGTACATATAAACATAATTTGCTATTGCATACTGGGTGTAAAATGAATGTAAACCTTTATATCAAGGAATAAGCAGATAAGCTGAGATGTGGAATACCTCATCTGGGTGTCACACTCCTGTAAGTTTACAGTAAACATCTTACATGGTACTTAGCCCACATCAACACTAACAGCACAAGTCTGTCCTCCCTGGACAAACAAAAGGTGACACATCATATTTCTTAACACGGTAGATACCAGGTGCAACTGTGTCCGTACATCTCAGTAGAGGTTTCATCAGTGAACTTCCTCTGTCCATCTTAATTTATTAATTTCACAAATGAAAAAACGCCTGATACAAGTGATGGGCTTCTTGATCTCGACACTGGGATGGGTGTTCATACTGTGCACCATTGCCATGGACTACTGGAGGATCACCCAGTTAGGAGGACAAGGAGGATCCTTCATCATCAGGGTTGCCTGGTACTGGTCCAACCTGTGGAAGGACTGTTTCACCGATTCCACAGCAGTAACCAATTGCAGAGACTTTCCAGTGCTTTGGACGGTCACCCGTAAGTTTTGTCAACATCATACGCTTCAGGAATGATGCTTCAAATTCTGCCTCTAACTTTCACTCTGGAGGAATATAGCATAGATGCTGAATAGAATGTCTTAAAATATTCAAGTTTTGTCAGGGAAAGCTTGATTCAACTCTGTGGTCATTTTTGAAGCCGTTTATGTTGATATGGTAGATTATATAAGGTGTACTTGTTACTTTAGCTGTTTGGTCTCAAAAATTCATACAGGTGGAGTGACAACTCTTTGATGCAGCCTGAATAACAGTGAAGATTATAATATATAATATATTTAATGTTTTATTGCACAGGTATTCGTATTACTTTGTATACCTGCTGTATTTATTAGAAGACTCTTTGGATAACAATATTCAGCAAATAGCTTATTATTTGATTCCATTCTCACATTGACTTCTCTTTCAGACAGGAAGAAATGTGATGCTCTCCTAAAAGTAAAATTTCATCTTTCAAATCTTGGTCTATTCTTACAGAAAATATTTCTGTTTCTCACAGCTTACATCCAGGGGGTGCGGGGCTTGCTATTGTGTGGGTTATCTTGCGGCCTCTTTGCTGCAGTATTTTGCTTTCTTGGGATGGAATGCACTTATATTGGTGGAGCTGATAAAACCAAGGACAAACTACTACTTGTTGGAGCGGCGTTTCATTTTGTTGGTAGTAAGTATACAACAGATGCCATGTTAGCCTCTGTAAATGTCAGAAATATTTTGCCCTGACTATGTTGTGGTATCACTGAAACCTCTACAGGCGTGTCAGATGTTTCTGCCTACTGCTTATACATCAACAGGATCGCCAGAACAACCTTTGCTGAGAGTATAGGGCCAGGAGTCTTACGGTACAGCTTTGACCATGGACTTTGCTCCCATTGTGATAAAATCACACAAATATTCACTTCTAATAAACTAACTTTACTGTATCTTAATTTTTGTTCTTACCTTTTAACTAATTCCAGGTATGACTTAGGGCCCCCCATATTTCAAGGATTGGTGGGATGTTTTTTCATCCTTTTAGGGGCTGTGCTTTATGCTGTGACAGTCTGCCGACTAATCTGCCCTGAAAGGTAATAAGTCTTCCATCTTTACCATTTTCCCTGTGGCGACGGGCATCGTATTGCATTTTTAATTATGGAAATGTTATTATCTCACAGTACATTGGTGTATACCTATGGAACACAGACATACATGGACCCTCGCTCCAGGGGAAGAAGCCTTTACACTGGATACTACAGACCGCCCAAGCAGTACGGCTCTTATCTGGGCTCAGGACAATCCAGCAGCTCCAAAATCTCAAAGCTTTCACAGACAACACCAGAGAAAATGTCAGAAAGAGATGCATTTGTGTAGTAACTTCAAATCCATTGCTATAACTGTGTCTTCGATGTCCAATATGTACAAATGTAAATTACTTGTTGTTTTCATGCTCTTACTGTCTTTTTTCCTGTAGTAAAAGGTTATATTAAAGGGGGCACTCAGCTGATTTTATACATGACCTCAGACAACACATGATGGTGCTAGACTGTTTGAAAACTAAAACCCCTCCAGACTTTGTAAGTGACTTCAATTTCTAGGAGTCGCTTTAGTTTTCAAAGTTGTAGTCTTAAGCAACAGGAAGCAACTCCTGTGATGTCATAGAGGTAATTTACCCTGACTATGCACCTCTAGAGCCAATAAAACTTAAAACTGTATAATTGCTTACACATGTTGAATAGTGTTCCCCAAGCCAATATACTGATCTAGATGGGTAGAATTAATGGAGTTCCCCTTTAAGATATGCTGTATTTTGTTTACTTTTCATTGTTAACTTTGTGCATTATATCATATATTAACTTTAAAGTCTATCATGGGAGTATCTGTGAATTATACTGTATAAACAATAAAATGTCTTTGTACTGATCATGAGTTTCTGTATGTTTATGTCGAATATTCTAGATTTTACTTAAGACTTCCTGGATCATTTTGCATGAGCGTATCCTCAGCTCAAACTAGATAACAAACTTTTTGTCACCAATATCAGTATTATGGGAAGTGATGAAAAACGGTATAACCAGTTATAAATCTTAAAATTTATTTTAGTCTTTCCTTAGTTGATGTAAATGTCATTGTCTTGTTGAAGTTATTTTACTGTAGACACAATCTGAAGTAAGAGATCTAAATCTGAACCTAAACACCATGAACTGAGCAGGAGGCAAACAGTACACAAAACTAGATCCATGCTGGTTGGTTTCTGTGTATCATACCAATAACAAACACACTGACATTAGTGACCTTCACAGAACAAAGGAAGCACAGCCCAGCAGAGCAATGATATGCACAGACTACACTGGTCCTCATGTTTGTGTGTGGCGTTGGTGTTGAGTATCTGAGGTGTGACTGTGGGCAGACAGTGAGCCATCTCCCACTCACAGGTGGCCACAGTTTGGCTTTAGGAGCTTATGCCTTTGCTTGGGTTTGTCTTTTCTCTGTGTAGCAGCTTCACTTTAATAAAAAAATGAGTTACAGGACCGTGGTGATGTACATGGAGATTTGTTGCTTTATAGTCTGTGTATCTGGATGGATCCTGGTATGTTCCACCATGCCAACAGAGATCTGGACCTGGTCTGAAGTAGACAGCATAGTTCTGACCACTTCAAACTACTTCTCCAACCTGTGGAAGGATTGTGTATCTGACTCAACTGGAGTATCTGACTGCAAGGGAATTACATCGATGTTTGCCCTGAACTGTAAGTGCAAACGAGTCTTTCAACACAAGACTCAGTAATTTAAAATAATATATTAAGTATTTTGAGTAGCACCATTTTGTTAAATGTCTCATTATTTTACAGGGGACATTCACATGTGCCGTGCACTCATCATCATCTCTATAATCTTGGCTTTCTTTGGATCAATTCTGGTTTTAGTGGGAATGAAGTGTACTAAGATTGGAGGAACAGAGATCATCAATGCAAAAGTAACCTTTGCTGGAGGGATGAATTATCTTATCGCAGGTAAAGCTGTCCACTGAGAGTTATCTGAAAATACACACTGCAATATTATATAAGCTGATGATTATGATGAATATGTGGTTGTTGCTTTAGGGCTGTGTTCCATGACTGCCTTTTCATATTATGGAAACAAAATAAGAGCGGAATTTCAAGATCCGAATTACAGAGCTCAGAAGTATGTAATTTTTTAATTGACAGTTATATTTCCTACATTGTACAATATTTATCACCAAAAGGAAATAATGTGCATTTATTATACATGTATTATTCTTGGATTTCTTCTCAGGTTTGAAATAGGTGTTGGTGTGTTTATTGGCTGGGGAGGCTCCACCCTACTTGTCGCTGGTGGTCTTATTTACAGCATCTTTGCAGGGAAGGAAGGGTTTGAGTCAAGGTACAGTACAGCTATAATTGTTTTTTTGTTTTTTTTTTCGTTATTCCAATTTTTCTATTATCATTTACCATCTCCACCCCCAGAAAAATAACCATATATTTCTTTAATTAAACCTCATAGCTCAGAAACAAAAAGACTTCCCCTCTACCGGTTCCCTGATCCCTACTTAGCCCTCCCAGCAAAAAAGACGCTCCTGTCTTCAGCTCGCACAGAGAGTAGCGAGAGCAGAAAGTCGAGGAGCAGCGGCAGGAGCAGAGTCAGCTCTGTTTCTGAGATGAGCAGGAGCACCAAGACATCAACCACAAATGCTTATGTGTGACCACTCTTCAAACTAATTTCTGTGTTTGCATAATGTAGAGACATTTGAGTGGCATTATTTTTAAAGTAATTTTGTAAGTCTGTACATGAACTTTAATAGTAGTAGTAGTTAACAGACTTTTCTCTTATGTATGTGTCAATTTTAGTTTGAGGAAAACTCTGTCTTAAATAAGATGTGACATATAAGAGGTTATCTTTATTTCTCATGATTTAGTTTGCTGCAAAAAAAAAAAAAAAAAAAGATCACTGCATTAACAATGGCTTATAAAATAATAATAATTTAAAAAAAAAAAAGTTAAATCATTTGTAAGAAAACCAAAATGTAAGCAAAAAGCTTTGCAGTTTTGAAAGAACATCTTTTGTCTGAAATATTTTTAAGAGTTTTGTGGCCTGCTATGTTGGTATTTTTTTAAGTATGTTATTTGTATTGGGTCACAATTATTGGATGCTTCACAATAAAAAACATTAGAAAGGATGAAAAGTATTTCTTGTTATTCTTCTTCTTCTTCTTCTTCTTCTTCTTCNAAAAAACATTAGAAAGGATGAAAAGTATTTCTTGTTATTCTTCTTCTTCTTCTTCTTCTTCTTCTTCTTATTATTATTATTATTATTATTATTATTATTTATCTCTGCCTACATGAACACAGAGAGAATTTGATGCTAGTATTTTATGACTTATTGTGCCTGACACACACACATGCATGCACACATGCACACAGGCACACACGCACACACACAATACTGTATGTGAAGTTGGCTCAGCCACATTCTTGAAATAATGAAAAAATAGTGCCATTTGTTTGTGCTACGTTTGTGCTGATTTGTGCAGAAAAAAATTATTTGCGCTCCCTCCATTTTTAAGGTATTAACAATTATAATAAAGGTCATCCAGAGGTCAAGCAACTCAGCCACTTTGTCTGATTCTAATTAAAACTATGCAATTCTTTAAAAAAATTTCTTTAATTTTTTTTTTCAAAAGTTTTGTTTGTGCTGCCTGCATTTTTAAGATATTAAAGGTCATCTGAGGTCACGGCTCAGGCATTTTGTCTGATTCTAACCAAAACAGTGCTATTCTTTAGTGCTACGTTTGTTAATTGTTAATATCTTAAAAACGGAAGCAGCACAAACAAAATTTGTAATGGCACAAATCAGCACAAACGTAGCACTAAAAAATGGCATGGTTTTGGTTAGAATCAGAAAAGTGGCTGAGTTCCTTGACCTCTGGATGACCTTTATTATAATTGTTAATATCTTAAAAATGGAGGCAGCACAAATAATAATTTTTTCAGCACAAATCAGCACANAATTGTTAATATCTTAAAAATGGAGGCAGCACAAATAATAATTTTTTCAGCACAAATCAGCACAAAAGTAGCACTAACAAATGGCACTGTTTTTTCATTATTTCAAGAACGTGGCAGAGCCAACTTCACCCACAATGCTGCCGTGGCTTCCCTCTGTTGAGCCAATGGATGTGGGCGGAGTTTTCCAAACAACTCAACCAATCACAGTCACCCACGACCCGTCAGTTGATCTTGCAGAGAAAAGCTGTCAGTTAGGTTGAATAGCTATGAACACATGGGACTGTCAAGAGTAGGCGAAACATTTGCTAGAATAACACCGGCTGAAGTTTGTAGAAAGACACGGAGGGAGCTGTGTGATCCGGATTTAACCATGGTTTCTATCAATCATGTCGCTCACAAAATCCTGACTTACATCCCATATATTCTTGTGTTGATTGACATGCGGTATGAAGGTAAGAAATTCACTGTTGCCAGCCAAGCTAACGCTAGCTGTTTTGAGCTTTAACCAAGTCAGATTAATCTGCAATGAGAGCAGCAAAAACTGTATCGCGAACGAATTCTAAAACAGAAAACATTAGCTAACATTAGCATATCTAGCTGGCCTCCTAGCTTAGAAATCAAACAGAAGTTTTGGAAACGTAGCTATGACTACCGTTGCTAATAATGTGCTTTCCCTTGGTGTATATATACAGTTTTTTACTGCCTTAGCATGATAATTAACCAATATAGTTTGAGCTAATTATATTTACAAGGCCAGTAAGGCTGATAAAATTAATTGGGTACCTGAATTTCTAATTCAGTTAGCAATGATACAACATTACATGTGCCAGTCTCATCTACTTGATTTCATCTCTGTTACTCGTGGGTCCTTAATATGAGCTATTGAAAGCGGTAGAATTGTATTGATGTGAATAAAGTTACCAATATTCTGGATGTTTCTCAGGAGTGAAGTGTGGCAAAGATGGGAGTGTGGATAATCACATGGAGATGGGGAAGAAACTGCTTGCTGCTGGCCAGCTAGCTGATGCCCTCTCTCATTTCCATGCTGTTGTGGGTAAGTGACAGTAACATTTCAAATCTAGTTATATAAATACTTAATTATATAATTAACTTTTATTTGTCCCTTGTCAGATGGAGATCCCAAGAACTACATGGCCTACTACAGGAGAGCTACAGTTTACCTTGCCATGGGGAAATCAAAATCTGCGTTGCCAGATTTGAGCAGAGTCATTGAACTGAAACCCGACTTCACATCTGTGAGTCACTTTATGTACATCTGTTGGTGTTAAATCTTTTCAGTCCTGAAATTAATTTTTACCTCTGCTTCATGTTCTAAGCTAGAAGTTGGAAATGGAACCTTGCTTCATGCACTTACTTTCCATATGTTCCACTTGATCAGTTCTTTGTGAGTCTGCTGTGTACCGCACTTGCACGTTGCTTTGAATAAATGCATTTGCCAGCTGAATAAATAAAAATGTAGTGTTGCAAACACTTTTTTTACACAATGGACAACAAGAGGTTGCTCTAGTATATGTGCAAATTTGATTTCTTGATGTGGAAACAACATTATGTAAGGTCTGGACACAAATGACCTGTGAAAGGGGTCAGTCATGTCAGCTGTGTTGACAAGACTAGATTATTGAAGTTATAAACAAAACTTTTTCAACAGGCAAGGCTTCAGAGAGGAAATCTCCTTCTGAAACAGGGGAGACTGGATGAAGCAGAAAGTGACTTTAAGAAGGTGGTAAGTACAGCAAAATAACTTCTAACTCTACAGAAACATGGCTCAGTAGGAAGTTCCTCTTTAGTTGGAGAAATAAAGTTCACCAGGAGGTATCAGTGTTGATCTGTAGCCTGGTGTTTCAGTGAAACTTCAACTAGGCTAGGCTGTTAGGTTAGACTTTTTTTTTTTTTAAACTGAAAGTACTTGATATAATGCCTTGCTTTGAAANCTGTTAGGTTAGACTTTTTTTTTTTTTAAACTGAAAGTACTTGATATAATGCCTTGCTTTGAAATGTTGCAGCTGAAGTCCAACCCCAACGACAAAGAAGAGAGGGAAGCCCAGAGTCAGCTGACAAAGGCAGATGAGATTCAGCGGCTAGTGGCTCAAGCACACAGCAGCTTTAACAGCAAGGATTATATGACAGCTGCTGCCCAGCTTGACACAGTCATTGAGGTAAGAAACGTTCATCATGTGCTTTTCCTTGAATATGATCAGCGTGTCAATGCTGTCATCAGTGCAGGTTATAGTACTGATGATAGTCATTAGCATTGCAGCAGGTGAGAGTTGCTGTCCACTTGTTACAGACTTGCATTTGGGACGTGACCTCTCGTGAGATGCGAGCAGAGTGTTTCATTCAGATGGGTGAGATGGGGAAGGCTATCAGTGACCTTAAAGCTTCCTCCAAGCTCAAGAGTGACAACACTCAGGCCTTCTACAAACTCAGCACCATCTACTACAACCTTGGAGACCATGAAATGTCCCTCAAGTAAGAGCCATTGTAAGACTCCTTTCTCTGAAGAAGCTCCAGCAGCACATCAAACATTGAGACGAGTGCCATGATTAAACAGTTTGTTACAATGAGACAGTTTAACAGTTACTAAAAACTTTCTCCCATAATCACTCTTGGCATGTTTGCAATTGCAGCAGACTAGCAGCTCTTGATTACAGCTGAATAACTTTTGTATAATGACACTGACAGTTTAAATTATGTGTTAGGAAAAGTAAAGGACTGAATATGTACTGTGCTTCAGTAGATTCTCAAACACAGTACTCTGTAGTTTTATCAAGAGGTGATATTGATGAATACATACATACATTATACTTATCTTTATCTGATACATGAAGCAAATGACCGGAATATCAGCTTAATATAAAAAGAAACTCCTTAATAATGAGTTTTCAAAGAGTTACAGTAGGATGGGTGAAATATAGGAAAACATCATTAGCAAAGAGGAACAGTGATGAGTGGACCATCAGCAATACTGATATAAAGACACAGAGGTCCACTTCCCTAACTGTGTCCTCCTGGGGAATCCCAAGGCATTCCCAGGCCAGATAGGATATATAATCCCTCCAGAATATTCTGGGTATGCCCCCATGGTCTCCTCCTAGTCAGATGTGCCTGGTGGTGTTTGAGCTTCACCAGATTTGGATTCACTGCTGGCCTATTATATTGGGAGGTGTTGCTATTGTTTGTCCACCCCTTTGTATGTGGACGTCATGTAATCTTGTGTAAAATTTAGTTCTCCTCACTTAATTCTGTCTGCCTGTGATCTGCAGTGAGGTGCGCGAGTGTCTGAAGCTGGATCCTGATCACAAGCAGTGTTACAGTCATTACAAGCAGGTGAAGAAGCTCAGCAAACAGATCCAGTCTGCAGAGGAGCTCCTCAAAGAGCAGAGGTGTGTATATGTGTGTGTGTGTGTGTTCATACAGTTGTGTATCCCTGTAATGCACCTTGAACACCAGGGGTGGCATCAGCTGTAGAATGACTGCCTCCTTACCTACAATTACCCTGACCAGGCATTAGGCGAGTTGCTTATTGTTCATTGGTGCATTTGTTCATGTTGTATTCCTCTAGCCTTATTGGGTTGTTGAAACACTTAACCAGTGTCTTGCTTTATTAGGTATGAAGATGCAGTGAGCAAATACGAGTCTGTGATGAAGACTGAACCCAACGTGCTGCATTTCTCCCTGCTTGCCAAAGAAAGAATCTGTCACGCGCTGGTGCAGGTAGGACTCCTACTGCTGCCGCACGATGCAGTAACTCACTCTGACCATTAGACTTGCATTCAGCATTGTGGTTTATAAGCACTTATTAAAATACTGTGGGTTAAAGTGGGTGTTCGTGTGTTATGACAGGGCCAGCAGGCTAGCAGAGCGATCTCAGTGTGCAGTGAAGTCCTCCAGTCAGACCCGCAGAACGTGAACGTACTGAAGGACAGAGCAGAGGGATACGTGCAGGATGAACAGTATGAGGAAGGTAAGCGATCACACCGCAGCATTATGAAATCTGTCAGATTTAGCCTCACACACTTCAAATCTATTGTATCTATTGTTTTATTTTTCAATTTGTTTTTGCATGTTTGAGCCATATGTTATATTGCTGTCAACCATTTTATAAAACATAATACTGGAGTGGTACATTTTAGAGTTGTTTTTCCTGCCTTCCAGGCAGCCATTGATTTCAGTTTATTCTAGTACACTATTAAAAATCAAACTTGTAGAGACTTGAAATGTTCCTGAGATAAGTAATCCATCACAGCAAACCAGACATTATTCTGATTTTCTTTGGGGAAGTTACTTAATCTAACTCAGAGCTGCATGAAAGAAAATGTATGTCTCCACCAGGGAATATAGTCCCCAGAAAAGGTAAATTAAAAACAACCGTGCCTTTTACATTCAGCTGTTAGCAGACGAAACGTTGAATTTTAAGGCAGTGTATCATCAGAATATTTCATTTTGAAAAGATTGGATTTGGTAAAATAACAGGAAAATTAAAATACAATTTTGTGTTTTAGAAAATGGTTGGCAGTAATGTAACACGTATGCAGGTGGTATAACACGCTTAAACATGCAAGAACCATTGTTCCAGCCCTTTGAGTCAGGTAGGACTTATGTTTGATTTAATCTGCTGTGAAATTTCACATCTGCTGTTTTTTTGTTGCACATGCACTGTTTGCATCTGTTACTTCTAAAGAATTAATTTGTTTGCCAACAATCCCAACAATTTTGCTAAAGCAAAATTAGCAAATGTACAGTACTTGTTGTAATAACCCTTAATGCTGTCATGACAGGAGTCAAACACAAGGGGTCCTTGTAACTCTGCATATAATCCTCAGCAAAACATGCTTTGAATTACAAATTAAAAGATCAGTGAAACATTACTTAAGAACATGTTAACATATGATTGGTGAATTTGGCAAAAAAAAATTTCATATCTAATGAAAATCATGACATCATCACTAAGCATTATAGACAACATAATACTTTCCAATTGGCTGTGTCGGAAATAGAATTGCGGTTAATTAATTCAAGCTTTTGACAGTCTTTAACTGACATGATGCACAGTAAACAAAACATCTAATGAACACAGGTTGGGTTTCCATACGTATGTACAGTATAATTACAGTATCTTTGGGCTTAAAAAACAAAACTCATTGGTGTGAGGCGTGTTATAAAAATCAGCACAAGCTGTAAGATGTAGAGCTGCCCAGCCCCGCAGGCTGCATTATGCAGAATTTCTCATTCATCAAACCTAAAGCCATTCTTAGGTGGCAGTGCCATAACACACACACACACACACACAGCTCTCGCTATCTCCATAATGCCTTTGCTGGCAGAGCAGGGATTAGGCTGAAACAACGGTGTTTCTATCTTGTCAAATTGCAGAAAGTCCGGTGATCTGAGTGGCTGAGTCTTTTTCACACCCATCATTTCACCTGTCACTTGGTTTTCTGCTACCACTGTGAAAACAACCAGTGGATGTTTTGGTTGAAATCCCTGCCCACATTTTATGTTTATCTGTCATAAGCTTGAAATTTAAGGTAAAACACCCACCTCTCGGTGTGTTTTGGTAGAGCAACAATGCAGTAACATTTCATATCCAAATGGAAATAGGATAGCACTGCCACCAAATTGTTTTTTTTTTTTTAATACATAGACTTACTTGATAGTTCTGCTCTATAATGCTGTTAAAGGCTTATTTACAATAGCAGTATTCATTAACAGTACTGACGAAAATGTAAATTGAGTTAAACAGGCCTAGATTTTCAAGTAATTATCTATTTTTAATTCATCCATAAGCCAGATTCTACAACCTGTAATATATAGTCAAATCAACTGTGAACTATGTTGTGTTTGGGGGGGGGAAAAAATGGAAATTCTACGATTTGGTGGCACTAGTGTACACTCACTCAATAATAATAAATCACATTATTAAATCATAATAATTTATTAGATTAAGATAGAATTGTTTTAGCTTTCATTCTTGATGAGAGGGGGAAAATGAGCCCTCATCACATTCATTCAAAACTATATATTGCCTTCATCACTCCTGGCAAAAGCCAGCACGATCCTACACCTGAGACTCCAGCAGCTCTTTAACTGCAGGAGGTTTTGTCAGGGTTGAGGGGTGTTAATTATCATTAACACTGTATCTGCTTAGGCATGACTACACCAGCAGGGTAGTGAGACCTTGCATGGGCTTTTAAACTGTCAGAACCCATGGGCCTCACACTCATTACGCACAAACATGAGCACACCTCGGTACACCTCACAGGGCAAACAGCTCAAAGCACCATAAACGTACACACACACACACACACACAGACAGGAGCTGCAGCATGAGCTCAAGGTGAATGGAAAAAGGTGAGAACTACAGTATAGGATCATTATTTTTTTAAAGGGATGTCAATGATTATCAAAGATTGCTCACAAGTCAAGCAAGGTTTTGTAGGTCTTATTTGTCAAAGTGATCAACAACCCTAATAATTCTGGTATTATGAGTGATGTTTAACTTTAATATTCATCTTAGTTATGTTCATCTGTGGCTTTTCTAATTTTTTCCTATGAAGGAAGTTGATTGTAGCATACATTTAGTACATTATAGATGCTTGAATTATTCTAATTTGGGTGTAGTACAGTGTTCACCCAAGTGCAGTTGATCCCAGCAATCATAATATGTCATTAAAAACTTGATATTTGTCCATTAACAGCTAAGATTAAATAGTTATCACATTTTATTTGCAGTAGCCCATTTGATATGTTTTGAATGTTCAGCTCCCATACTTGATGCTGTAGCTAGCTTGTGTTAGGTCACATTAGAGGAAGGAAGCAAAGAAACAGTTTGTTCGGAGGTTTAATCAATGGAAAGCGACATCTAAAATCATTTGTATTTATGAATTTAAATAAGCCAGAACACTAGAGCAAGTCATTCTTCTTTAAAGGACCATCCGGCAATCGTGCATGTTTGAGCCTAATATATTAAATTTTCATACATGTATGGTTACTGACAACTAAAGGATTTTGGTTTCCCAAAATCCCATTTCCCATTTCCCAAAAGATAAAATTGTATTTCAGCTTTTCTGATATTTTGCAAAATCTCTTGATCTTTCAAAATCAAATATTCAAGTGATACACCCACCTTAAAAATCGATGTTTCGCCTGCTAATAGTTACACAGCCTTATGAAGTCATGGTTGTTTAAATTTTTCAATAAACGCAGGTCTTCTTTTAGGACTTTATTCCCCGATGGAGACATATGTTCACTCTGCACTTTTTATTGTGTTTAAATGCTAACATTATGTAACTTCTAAAAAAAACCTGAATACATGTGTTGTTCGTGATGATGGATTACCTATCCCAAGAACATTTCAAGTATCAACAAGTTGATTTTAATAGCGTACCAGAATGAACTGAAACCAATGGTGGTCTGGAAGACAGGGAAAAAAATTTAATTCACCATTCCAGTAGTATGTTTTGAGAAATGAGTGTCAATAACGTTACGTGTATGAAAATTGAATATATTAGGGTCAAACAAGCACAATAGTAGGTATGGTCTTTTAAGGTTGTAATAATTGATTTTGTTTATGAAGATCCGCATTTTTAAATTTAAAGTGGACATATTCTGCTTTTTTTTATTTTCCCCTCATTTTTTAAAAATAATGTAATATAGTGAGTATGTGTTGAACATTGTCAGTGTTGCACACTGTTGTTGACACCTATAGAAATGCATCCAGCAAGACAAATCTGTAGGTTCTGAACTGACCCAAAGCTTCGTTATTGATTTGTCTTTTACTTCTGTAACATGCTGACATCAACACGTATCACCTGATTAGACACGCCCACAAAATACAAGGCTAGTGAACAGTCGTCTTTTACAATCCGTGGGTGTTGCAAACTCTGGTCTGATGCAGTTGGCCAGTTACAACAGAGCAACTTTTCTGGGGGGACCTTACAGAGACAGTGCCCCCCCCCCCCCNGGGGGGGGGGGGGGTTGTACTTTAAAGCAAAGTTTTCAAAATAGTCTAAATGAAAATCTGAACATTGCATTACCAACATTGGTAGATGTGCTTCAAGCTTTACTGTTGTTAACACATTTGTGGGATTTGGTAAACCAGGTGAAAAATGTCAGAGACAAAGTATTTCCACGTTACTTTAAATCACCACTAGAAGGCTGACATTAAATTTTTATTGTAAAAAGTTTATCGCTCAGAACATGTGACACTAAGGCAACATCACTACAGCATGTAAAACTGTACTACATACACATTTTAGGCAATGAATAATCAGATATTGGCATGTGCCTCTGCATTGTGAGTTATTGTTTGGAAAGATCATGTTGTTCACTTTATGATTCAACCATTTGATCATGCTTTGGCACTCAAACGTGCATTAGAGAGCAGTGCCTCCAGTTATTACAGCTTGATGAAACTGATGAAATGAATTATGAAAATCTGAACACAATCAGTCGCGAGGATGGCAAGATTGAAGAGATGGAGGCCGTGGTTGAAAATACCCCTAATTTTCTTTGTATGAATGCTGGAATATGCTTCAGCCCCCTACAAAAAGCGGGAGGATGGATGGATGGTTTTGGTTGGATCCTCTCCATACAAAAATCGGAGTCCAGGTTTAGGCGAAAGGATTTGCTGCCTTGCCCAAAGCAGTCCAGATGCTTGCCACATCCTGGGCCTCGCGGCTGAAAGATGGTCTTCCCCCACTTCACTACACAACCCATTAGCTGCTGTGAGTGAGTAAAGCAATATTGATCTCATCCTGCATTCTTATTTTTCCAGCTATTAAGGACTACGAGACTGCAGGACAACACAGTGAGAATGACCATCAGATCAAAGAAGGCCTGGAGAAAGCTCAACGGCTTCTCAAACAGTCTCGGAAGAGAGATTACTATAAGATCCTGGGAGTGAAGCGGTGAGTAACGACGAGTCACTGATTTTCTGATATGTCATGGAGTTTTCCAAGTGTATTCCACACGGTGAACGTTGAATAGTCTTTGCACCAACAGAAAGCAGATTCTGCAGGACCACTAAAACCCTGACACAAGCAAACTGGAAGCTGTCAATAAATGTGCTGATGCTAATATCCCCATTGTCACAGAACTGCCCAGAAAAAGGAGATTATTAGAGCTTACAGGAAGCTGGCACAACAGTGGCACCCAGACAACTTCCAGGATCCAGAGGAAAAGAAAAAGGCTGAGAAGAAGTTCATCGACATTGCTCAGGCTAAAGAGGTTCTAACTGACCCAGGTAAAAAGGATGATCTGCAGTGTCTGTAGCTGCCAGTGAATGTCAGGCCTCCGAGTCACTGACCTGATTAGCTCACTAGTTGGTTGCTGTCTAGTCCAAATTGATGGGTCATGAGAAGTCGCAGTTGAGACCAAGCCCTAATTTTCTTTGTTAGAGCATCTGCTGCAATATTGATGCAGCCACAACCAGCAGCTCTTGTAGAATGTAAAACTTTCATTGTGTTGAAGGTAAGCAATGTTGCATACTTTTGAAAATTGTATATCGTCATTCGGCCTTGATTACATCCATTGGAAATATGTCTCTGGTGGTCAATTGCAATTAATTTTTGCTGTTTTGACTATAGGCAGAAATGCAAGCATAGCAAGTGAATGAGGCACCAATCAGCATAATGGGGAAAGGAGTCAGTAATGTGAAGGTTTATCTGTCTGTGTTTATCTATGGGGTTATCTGGGGTTTGTTTTTTCAGCTTTGGCTCTGCTGATGTTCCTCATACAGATGTTTTTCTAATCCTAATGCAGAATGCGAGTCTACAGGACATTATTCAGTTGCCCAGACTGATATGTGAATTTGTGTTTCTAGAGATGAGAACAAAGTTTGACCATGGAGAAGACCCCATGGATCCAGAGAGCCAGCAGGGCCGCCATCATCATCATCATTTCCATGGAGGTTTCCAAGGCTTCCAGGGTTTCAACCCATTTGGCTCTGGACCTTTCAACTTTAAATTCAACTTCAACTGAGGAAACTCAGCTGGAGTGGATTTTTATTTTCCTCCCTATTTAAAGGGAATACACTTGCATTAGTAATGCCAATTCATGCCAATAGTCTTACAAATATGTGATGGAGCAAGTGGTGACTTTTTAAATCGGTGACCTTAATTAAAGATGAATTTTTGTTGATGGGAACAATTTTGAATTCCATTGGAGGAGAGTCTGTTTCTATGCAAATGTCTGTCATTTTGAAGCAGGATGTAATTGACACATTGTATATTGTGAATTGCTACACATCCATGCTCAAGATTTGTACATAGTCACAGACTATTTTTATATGAAGAGTTATCTGAACTGTAAATAAAGATCTATTTATGTACTTTGATTGGAAGTCAGGGGTTTATCTTCTTTAGACTAGCACTTATACAAAAGCTTCACAACATTCATGGACCTCAGTAGTTCAAAGGCCCAGGAGTTAACTGTTGAAGCTACAAAGTGAGAAACTGCATCTTCATCATAATGTCTAACGTTTCTCAGATTTCAGCTGTCCTACCTGCTTTATTTTGCCAATTATCTATAGACAGTTCCTCTGTCTGTCTGTGGCACCAATATCTCAGGAACCCGGCACTGTACAAAGTTGAAATTTGGCAGGTTCATTGCTCAGGACCCAAGGACGTGGAGTGTCACGTGCGAAATTGTTGGCATGAGCAGTTCTCGAATTGAGCTGTGCCAGTAAAAAGTAGTCCAAGTGCAGCAGCAGGATACTTCTAGGTGTGGCAGCATATGCTCCGGTCTAGTGTCACGGTCTCAACCCAACCCCGTACAGCAAACAAAGCTAGCTCACGAGGACGTACAGAACAAAATTATGGCAGGCTGCGGCGCATACCATAAAGTCCATCCCGTTTGGAACACCCTCCAGACACAATGGCAGCATACGCTCTGCTCCATGGGCACTTATGGCAGGCTGCAGTGCTGGCACATTTTCAACAGGCACTGCACTAGTACATCAAATTTCAAATGGTGAGATGGTTAATGTTGAACAGATTACAGCGCGAGATCCTCAGTTTTGACTTTTGTTGTATAAATTGCTCCTGCACTGATGATGCTACGGAGAACAGGACTCAAAAACATTTGACTTACTGGGTTTTGTAGCAAAGATTTATTTGTTTTTTCATCAGACAGCAACGTAAACATTTCCGTTTGACACCCCAAGATGACAGATGGGTGCCCTGAGCAGACTTTCTGCATTCATTTTCTATTGATCATTAAGACAAACTAACGGTTTCAGTCGAGCAGCAACAGCACTTCTTATTCCTGAGTCAAAAATACTGGATGATTGTGGAATTAAAATATTGATAGTTTCATTCTAAAAAAATCTAATACATTGACATACATGCTGAATAAACATAACATGTAAACATAATGTAATAAGTTAAAATCCTATATTCAACCAATAAACTATGATCTTTAATTTGCAAAGAGAGTTCTTTGATCCACAACAAAAGCTAGTTTGACCTGCCGATAAATCATATCTGATGTAGTGTCACATGACTTTGCTATGACAGTACAGCTGATTTCCTAGCTTTACATTGTGCAAGCTATTGTTCCAATCTAACATCCTTAAAAATATCTTTAAAATAATTGCAACTTTGATTAGGCCATTTCAGTCAAAGGTGTAGTTATAGTCTTTGTGCGGACAAATTAAAGGACCATTTTGCATGTTTGAGCCTAATATATTCAATTTTCATACACATAACGTTACTGAATCATTTTCCAAAGCATACTACTGGACCAGTGAATTAAAAAATGTTTTCCTAGTGGTGCATTCAACTGCTGTAGTGAAGAACTGACAACAGGAAGCATTTTCAGATCACTCTGCTTTTTATTGCACTTTAACGCTAAATTTATGTAACTTCAAAAAAACCCTGAATATACGTCTTCTTCACGATGATGGATTACCTATCCCAAGAACGTTTCAAGTATCAACAAGTTGATTTTAATAGCGTACCAGAATGAACTGAAACCAATGGTGGTCTGGGAGGTAGGAAATTTTTTTTTTTAACTCACCATTCCAGTAGTATGCTTTGGGAAATGATTGTCAGTAACATTACGTGTATGAAAATGGAATATATTAGGCTAAAACATGCAAAATGGTCGGTATGGTCCTTTAATAACACCTGGTGAATAAGCTTTTGAAAGCTTAACATTTAAAAAAAGACAAAAATTAATGAAGTTACAAATGATTAGATTCTCAGGGATGTGCCTTCACTATATGATTCTTTGCATACAGTATCAGTGCAATATGCCATGAGTTTGCCCTCAAACACACATCTTTAGAACAGCTTTTCCTTTAAGTGTTCTGTGTTTTACTTCATGCTCCAGTAACAACATACTAAACATGTTCTGCCAGTAGTGTTGATGAAGTACCAGGAGTTCACAGTGGGCAGTTAACACATCACGTGTTGATTTTGTAAGACGTACAAGATAAACAATTACAGCATCTATGAAAATACCTTTCCCACACTGGAGTGCAAACACTCCGTGGTTAAGTTCTTCAAGCTTCACAGGTTGACAAGGTGTAAAAGCCCGTCTCTCTCCTCTTCAAGACGGTGCTGGCAGACACTAAAGTTCATCACGCTGGGTGTCTACGGTGAAGAGGAAAAGAAATCATGAAAATGTGCAAGGATCAAACGATCACAGACAAATTTGGCTGAGAAAACGGTCTGTTGTACATCTTACAGCGACGGCTTGACTTTAAAGAGTAGCTTTTCCATTCACCTTTTTTCTGTTGTGAGGGAGAGGGAGTGGGTCTTGTTGCTGCTGTGTCTTCCTGCTCCTGGATGTGTCTCAGTAATTGTTTGATCTCGCTGTCATATTCAACCCACTCGGGCACGATCCTTGCCGCCGCTGTTAGCTTGGGCTCCTTGGTCTTTGGGTTATTGCACTGCAGCAGATAAGATGAAAAACACATCACTCGTGCCATCAATGGAACTTCTCCTCACTCTCTGTGGGAGGCGTTCTATAAATTAGTTTGACATTGCTCCTTGGTTGTGTCCTAAATGCTGAGTGATTCATGGACATTTAGTACAACAGATTTTTTTTGTATCCTACAGTCAGATCTGACTCCTGTGGGTCTCACCAGGTCTATGGTCTTGGCTCTGGCTTTGGAGACATCGTCGCACCACGTCTCACACCACAGCCAGTCCTGAGGAAGAGACTTGATAGCCACCTGGTGGATCATGTTGTTAGGAAGGTCCTGCAGGTACCACAAAACACAATTTAGGATCACAAGGCTGCATACAGCGTAACCAAACTATAGTAGGTTGTTAAAGGTGACGACATCAGCTCATGCAGGAAGGTTATCTGGTACCTGGTCCAGGTTAGACAGACTGTTGGGGTCTTGGCTCAAGGCCTGGTACTGGCCACGTAGTCTGTCTCCAGCGGCAATCTTACGAAACTTCTTTAAATCTACTACATACAGAGCACTGGGTGCATGTATGAGAGAGGGAGAGAGAGAGAGAGAGAGAAGCACAATGATGGAGAGGAGGTAAGAGACAACACTGAAGCCATCTGCTGAAAGTGAGAAGCCATTGCTAAAATAAAATAATGACTCTAAAGATATATAAGCAAGACACACAATCAGGTAATTACATGGAATGCAGCATATTAATACCACCAAACGTGTGACGTACATGTTTCACATCACTTATGAGGTTTGCCAGAGGACATTCATTGTCTGATATTTGGAATAATTAAGATCAGGAGGGGTGTAACAGAAGTAGGACAAACACATTTGCTTTCGGGGCCTCACCCAAAGAACACGGGAAGAGCCTGAATCACTACGTCTTGTATTACCGGTTGAGCTCTAACCGCCAGCCTCTCACAGGTCACGCACACTGTCACGTGACATTTGCACGAATTATGGTCCTGTGTTTTCTTGTCGTTTCTAGTGGGGCCTTCACATTCAATTCAACACTGTCCCACTAGCTGCTGGCCGATGAACACACATTAAAAGAAGCAGACACAACAAGGAGCTGCTCAGGGTTTTGCTTTGCACTTACAGTCGTCCTTCACTTAATGCGTCATGACTGTACACAGAAATGAGATCTGAAGGCCTACTTTTAAGCAGTAATTTGTGAGGTTCTCAGCATCACGGACCTGTGGATGAACTCAGTATTTAATGTTATTTATTAGCTAAGTCTTATTGGATTTCAATGTTGCACATCTACTCTAGATGTGAGATTAAGAAAACTATTACAGAATGTGTGGTTACTGATGATGAGATTTATTACTGAGATCAAACGACCTCTCTGGCTAAACATTATAGGAAGCTTCACTATGGTACGGCAGTATATATTACAGGAATATTGTGTTAGACTGCTCTCATAGTTCAGATGTAGCTTTTGTGTGTGTGTGTAGTGGGAGCTGTGTTGTTTCATCCATCAGGCTTTACCTCATAAATTTTGGTGTGACCTTTATCGAAGAAAGCAAAACAAACTGGTCGAAGCATTTAAAAGTTATGAACACTTTTCTATACCAACCCCCTGCCGCCGCAAATGCTCAAAACTTTGCAGGCCAATGTTGATTTTTCATCATAATCCGACTTTACATTCATACCTCATTTTGTATTATACTGTATGTACAAGAGGTATTTGTGCTTGTACATGTAAAATGTCAGGAGTTCCTACTCGGCAAACAGAACAGTTTGTGCTTCTATAATACTGGATCTGTATTCCAGTTTACTAGGGAACTTTACCTGATGTGGTATTTCCTGTGTCCCAGATGTGAGGCCCAATAGCCGGTTTTCCAGAAGCGATAGCCCTCCATCTCTCTGCGGCTATCACAAAAAGGGGTGTAGCCATAAGGGGCACCCTCCAGGTCGAAATCCCTCAACTCCTTGAGATCAGCCCGAACAATCTGCAAGAGAGAGCAAGCATGTCGGGAAGCAACAGCATGTCCCTTTCAGCCTGACATTTACACAGAGAATTTCTCTAAAGCAGGTCAATTTGATAGATACCTGGTCAGCGTCTACAAAGATGATCTTGTCCACAGCCAAGGGGAAGAGGACATCCAGGAAGAGGATCTTGTATCCCCAGATAATGCGCTGCTTTTCTGTCTGCTGGTGGAGCCAGCGGGGCCACTTGTACTGCACTAGTTCATATTGGAAGCTGTACGCCTCGGCCATGTGAGGGATGGTCTCCTACACCGGAGGTCAGATAAATACAATATCAGGAGCAGATCTGTTTTTTTTTTTTTTTTTTAAATTTGATTTTACCCGAGACCTACATATTTAAGAAATGTGCAAAATTCAAGTGAATTGACAAACAGGATACTTAAGATGGAAAATCTTCTGTGCACAACAAGAGTGCATAGAATTAAACTAATACAAGAGTATTATATCGTGTGATATTGGTGTGTTATAGTCGTAGGCATGAGACTCAGGGCCAGACAGAATTGATTATACAACAGTGCTATTAATGCATGTGGAGCAAAACACCATGCAGCATGTTATTGCACTTTCATTACTAACAATTATGATTAATTGTTATGACAACTATGGCAGAAAAATGTTAAGTTAAGCATCTCTCTTACTCATACAGACATAAGAGCCGTTTCTGATCTGCGTCCAACATAGTAATAACCTCTTGGTAGATGTGGAATGTGCCAGGTTTCTTACATATACAAGACAACATGTTTGACTTCTGTTCTAAACACAATCTACAGACAAATCCAATCAGATATCCACAGCTAATAGATTTCACAAAGTTATTAGAATGAATTTTCTCCCAGTATAAAACATGATTCTGTTAGTTTGTGTGGCCATTGATGCATTTCAGGCAGAAAATGGCAGATAATGCAGATGACACGTACAGAGATGCAGTGGGAGTACTACACTTGGAGATGCTGATGCTCAGAATGACTGTCAATTAATCACAATACAGTATGTACATTTGGACTTACTATATAATTGAATCTTTATCTGCAAAACACAACTTGTGACCCATGTGAACATGGGTCACAAGTACTGCATATAGATACAACCTTATAGGAAGTCTGAGATAAAATGAACTATCTTAAAAGAGAAAGCATCATGCAGGTTCTTTTCATTGCTCAATATAAACAATATCTTGGCTCTTCTGGGAGTTGCTGCAGAACTGGGATAAAGTTACTGTGACTGAAGGCAGAAATATGGCATGGAGTTGTGATGGGACAGCTACCTTGAAGGAGGGGGAGAGGTAATTCTTGAGGAACCAGAACTTAACAGAGGTTTTTGTGTGCCGAAGGACGGAGAGCATCATTATTCTGAAACAGAGAAATAAAGAGTGAGGAGTGAGTCTAAGAAGATCAGGGCTAAAAAAAAAAAAAAAAAAAANAAAAAAAAAAAAAAAAAAACAGCAAGTGTAGAAAGCAAGCATGTAAGTGTGTGTGTGTGTATGAAGTGAAAGCAATTCACCTCAGAAAGCGTTCGTAGAGATGTCCTGAGGCCACAGAAAATATGTTTAGAACATCATCTTTCTTCTTCTCCCTGTCATCTTTCTTCGAGCCACCTGTGATGCTGTAAAGGAGCACATTAGACATAAGCCTGCTGTCTTTTGATTGATGCATACATTTCAAACAGTGACAGCAAATCACCATTAAGCCAGTAGCCACCATGCTTTTGCAGAGCCAGGGGTAACAACCACGAAGCAAACATTAAAAAAAAATAAAAATAAAAATAAAGATAAAAAAAACATGCAACACTTTGAAGCAAACTGAGGTTCTTTTTAATGAAAGACTTACAAAGAAAATGATAATGCTCTGAAAAGTCATGCCCTTCATTTTAACAGCAGGAAGTTGTGTTCTTCTGCTTGAATTTCTCAAATAATCAGCTCATTAGAACACAGACAAAAGCCCCATTTACACCTATGTTCTCTATCCTGATATGTTATCCAGCTAAAGAAGAATGCATATAAAAGTCATAAATACATGCAGAACACACTGTGATTCAATGACATCCAACTTTTCGACCACAAATGGATGCTGGATGGATCAGATTGGGATCTGATTTCAGTACGCTGGTCATTATTGAAGCCCATGTTTTATACTTGCTTCAATGAATGAGATTCATCCATTTATAAAAAAAAAAAAAAAAAAAANAAAAAAAAAAAAAAAAAAAACTAAACTTTTTTTCGTGTGCTGCTGCTGTTCGTTGCTCATTAAGAGAAAGTCATGAGTCCCGATTTAAAATAACTTCATTAACAATTCAAAAGATCGGAGTGACATTTTGATCTTGTTGGCAGATTTGATCTACAAATGTGTCCAGCTGTATGAATTACATTTACACATGGCTAGTTATAACTGAGATCCCATGTGAGCCAGATGTATTCTAGCAGGCAAAATCCCTATGACAATAACAATTTTAAATGCAAGTTCCAGCATCTGGCATCATTATCCAGATAACATGTCCAAATACACAGGTCATTTTTTTAATGCAAAGATGCAAATGGGGCCAAAGTGAATGGAGCAGACTCCTTGTGCTTATGTTCCCATGATGATGATACAAGATAAAGAATCTAAAAAGTTGAATTTGTATCAAGTCAGTAAACAGCCAACCACAGATGCACTGCTAAATTTTAATTGAGAGCATTATATCATAGGATTTAAATTTCTGCTAACAGTATAGACAGAGCAGAAACAACTTGTCACTACATTTCATTTAATTTGTTCTCAGTCTGACAATTTGACATAATTTCAACATGCAAGTTAGTCAATCGTTTTATTCTATTCCCCCACTCAAATGTGTACAGAAATACCATACCAGCTGAGATTACAGCTACAATCCAAAGGACACTAACATCTAATTGCTATTAAAGAGCAGTGGCTCATGATGCGAGGCACATTTGGCAGACAGAAAGCAGGACTTGTGCTTCATGGTAGATCTGTCTGCAGTCAAACTGTGTCCTTGTGTTTTAACAGACTGCTGATAAGGTGGCAGTGGGGGGGGGNGGGGGGGGGGGGTGTCTCTTCCTCACTCAATCATGACCACAGCTTCAGCCCCTAGGGCATCAGAAAGAACTAGTGAGTGAAAGGGAGGTGAGATGGATTACGCGGTCTTCTAAAACCAGATCTCTGACACACAGCAGTCTGGCTGGTCACCCAGTCACAATTATACTATACGAGGGCTGATTGATAAGTTGGAAGCCTAGCATAGAAAAATCTAACTCAGAGGCATTGACATTTTTTTTTTTTTTTCAACATAACCTCTTTCCTATTCAACACATTTCCACTAGCGATATTGAAATTTTATCCAAATTTCCCAAGTTCTTTTCTTGGCTGTCCAAAAAAATCCACCATAGCTAAAATTACATCATCATCATCTGAGGCCAAATGAGTTACACCCAAAGCTGTTTTCAATATTTGGACATAAAAATCTGAAGAGATCAAGTCAGGCATTTGAGTGGGTGATGAACTGGTTCAAAGTCACAATTATGTATAGTAGCTGTGACAACTGATATATGTGCAGGTACATTGTCCTGATGAAAGATTATGCTTTTGCTCAGCTTTTCATGTGGTTTCATCTTAATTGTTTCCCAAAGTTTACTCAGAAGTGCAGCATAATATGATCCAATAATTGTCATCTTTGGTGGAGGAGATCCTGCATTTTCCATGTTCTGACTGTGGTTGGAAGTGATGATCCCAGATTTCATCCACTACAAGATCTTATCCAGATCAGCTTCATAAATATCAAGATTTATACAGACCTGAGTGAGAAGCCTTGGAACCCAGTAAGCTGAAGCATTCTTCATTGCCAGATAATCTGTGATAATCACATGAACCCTCTGCAAAGATATGCTTACTGAACTGGCAATATGCCACCTGGTTAACTGTTGGTCAGCTGTCACTATATCAGGGATCTTCTGGATCATTTCTTGTCATTGCTGTGACATGTCTTCTTGGATAAGGGTCACCTTCAAGGCCCTCCCTTCCATGTTTTTTCCCATTCTGCTGACCATCTTTTTTTGTGATGTCATAGGAGCCCTTGCACACTTCGCTATGTGTCAGGCTCACAACTTATCAATAAAAGATCATATTTCTGCCTGCACTTCACCATAACTCCCTCTCAAATCAAAATATTCCTCCCTCTAGCTGGGTGGCTTGGCTTTTGAGGTGTCACCACACTGCTGTAGGGTCTGGGGATACCGACTGCCTGCCATGACTAAGCTGGCCGTTATGAAGGGCCTCCAGCATTACAGCGGGACCCCCAGATAAGCAGCTTTAGCAGGTCAGGTGAGAAGCCGTTTGGCTGACTCACCTCAGATAATCTGGACCGCTGGAAGGATCCACAACTCTGTCCTGAGCAATGGACAGCACTAACTGGACAAAAAAATCCCCTCTATTTCTGCCTTCCCTAGCTCTCAGCAGCTTCAGCAACTCCATTCTCCTTTCCATTAGTGTGAAAATCACCCAAAGAGAGTAACACATTATGAATGTGCACTTGTGCAGGGTTAAAGACAGAGTGACATACAGTTACACACTATACTGATAAATAACTGACTGGGCCCTATTTTCTCATCTTTTCTGTTATACTGATTTTAAAACCTAAATATTTTAACACAGGATTGCAGAGAATGAAAGCAGCTTTCTTATTAGACAGAAATCATAAATGTTTGTGATTCTGTGATCTCACACAACATGGGGTGGTTCCATTCATGGATTTGTCTGGTGATTACATGTCACTTATTAAGAGGATTTCTTTTATCACAAATTTAAAAAAAATGTTAATTAGAAAAGATTACCATAGGAAATGTATTTTTTGAGGACAAAAGTTTGGTTCCAACTCTGCTTCTGGCTGCCAGTCTACATTACAAGTACTTTATGTCAAATCCCCCCCCNCCCCCCACACTACCAACACATCTCCGAACACATCACCCACACAGCATATTGTGACAGATACAACTGCTGGAATCCATTACAACTGCAGTCCCTCCACCAAAAATACATTCATCTTACCAATATAGCTCACCGCTCTGTAATTTATTATGGTTTATGGTACTAATTTAGTCTGGCCAAATAAGAAAAAAGTAAAACTATAGAATACATGAGCTCAAAATATATAAGAATTTAGTGAGAAGCATCACTGGTTACAATCAGAAAATACATGGAAAACTGATTATGATTTGTTACAGAACTCTGACCTCTCTCCCCCACATTTAGATCTAATTGGACAAAAAATTATGATACGTAGTAATAATTATTGCACCACATTAACACACTCCGCACTGTAGGTCTCTTGACCTCTTGGGGAAACTTTTACAGCTCTCTGAACCTAAAACCTTCTTTAAAAAAAAAAAAAAAAAAATTATATATATAGATATATAGATATATATATCTATATATATATACACATACTATAAACAGAGCTGTATAAAGGAATGTCCCTTAAACCCTCAAAGTTTCCCCAGGCTTGGACTATCAAGGGATGGCAGCTTCCCTTTCTACTTTTCCCAGCAAGAAAGACAGAAAAGAGCAAGCATAAAGCAAGAAAAAAGAACAAAAAAGAAAAAAACATTTCACTTTTGCTCATTAGTGTTCGATAGAGATAAAGCTCCTATAACAGATGAAAGAATCCTCTCATCAATATAGAAATAAAAAGGCTGTGAAAAAGCCTTTTAAACTATAGTAACTGGAAATGAATAATTTATTTTTCTTAAGAGCTAACTTTAGAGACTTTAAAGTCATCCATATATCTTAAACTATAACCCAAAACAGTTCTGATGGACACTCCAACCTACATCTTGAAATCCAGCTGAGTCCTGTCTTAGATTTACTTTAATCTGTCTTGTTACCAGGATAGAATATTATAAATTTAAAAAAAAGATAAAGAAATAGTAGTCAGTATAGAGGTAGTTATGCTGAAAAATAATGTTCAGGGAAACTATGATATCAGAGTAATATATAGTACTGACCAATGTGATAGTTAAGCCACAAAGTAAGGAGGTTAAATATTTATCAAAAAAATATGAAAATCTTATGCATTCACATAACAATTTTACAGCACAATGTGTGAAATTCATAAAATCATGGTAACTACACAGTGTCACACTAAATGAGCACTGCAATAATTGAAGCTCATTCATAAAACAGTGCTGTTTTAAGGTGTGTCAGATAAAAACTAATGAAAATCAACGTGATAATAAACTGCTTCATATTTAATAGCCATGCTTCATACTGCTTCATCTGGACTTAAAAATTGACATATTAAATCATCAAAGAAAACCTAAATTCTCTGCTTTATAGCTCCACATTTTCAGAAATTGACACTAATATAAGAAAAATTTGATCCACACACTGGGACGTTGGGCACACTGGAGGTGTGTGCAGTGTTTGTGTGTTATGTGTGGGAGAGAGACAGAGTGCAGCAGATGAGGTGCAGTGCCATGAGAATGTGTGCAAAATCAACCCAAAGGCAGCATTTAAAATACTGACTGATTAAGTGATCGACTGAGTGGGCTTAAATATATCATTTATTGATCACTCACGTGAGGTAAATACAGTTCAAAACATCACCCAGTTTTTTACTGCTGAAACAGGTCTCAATTTTTGTGTGGTGGCGTGCTTTATGAGTCACTTCCCCAACGTGTATATAAAGAAATACCATAGTAATGCCTCTTTCAAGGCAAACACAAAAAAAGGCTGGTAACTGGTATTTATGAATGAGCAAACATGGCTGTATGGCACTTTCTGTCCTTATTGATGTTAAACCTGGCACTGTGTTTTATGAATTCCACCCAGTGTGTTTGGCAGTATGTATGTAAGTGTGTACAGTCTGAATGTATACACGCTATTTAGAGCTATTCATAGGTACATAACATTCACATGTGAACACCGAGTGGTATTATTTGCTGTATATGCTAAGAATAAATAAGTGCATGAAATGAAAGCGGAAGAACAGGTGACTACATCAATATCATATAAATATTTCACTTCTTCTGCAGCTATGGTTCTTAAACTTTTTGTACCACCAGAGCAAAACAGCCAACAAGCCACCAACTCTATGAAAATTCACAAAAAAAAAAAAAAAAAATTACTTCACCCATGTACAAACTAAGTACACAGGTAGTACATAGGTCCTGTGTACATAAGTACACAGGATGAGTTGGGCTATTTTCAATTTTAAAATCAATTAAAAGGGAATAAAAATTCAATTAATAATTTGTCACAATAACAGAATTTCCATTGATTTCAATTGTTTTGATTCTCTGCAGAAAGTAGAGTCATCTGGCATACCACAAGGGGACTCTTCAAGTACCACCTGTGCTACACAGGCCACAGTCTGAGAACCACTGTTCTACAGCATTGCAATATACTGCAAGACAAACCAAATAAAAAAAAAACAAAAACAAAAAACTCACAAGTTTATAGTAGCAGTTGAAAGCAACTAATAAAAGCCGCATGCTGAGTATGATGAAGTTTTGCGTGTTATTTGAGTTACTGCAACACTTCCTACCTTTTCTCAAAAGTGCTCCAAACACTTCACACAGCAAGCATTAAGTGAGGAGACAGATCACACAGTTAGGATGCGCTTGGGGGAAACACACACATACCTACAGAAGCACATATTTTTTGCAAGACTAGATCTTACAGCATAATAGTGCAGTCTGGATCCAGGGGAAAAATGAGTTCTCCTGAAACCGTAACGTGTAATTGACAAAAGAAGGCAGATCAACACAACCACCAATCAATGAGCTCAGAGTAGTTACTGCCAATCAGCCAAGGGGCCTGCTAAAACTATCAAGTCAAGTTTATTTATAGAGTTCAATATCACATACTGTGTCTCACAAGGGTTTATAGGCCCACACAGCAATGGTTCCCAGCCCAGCCTAAACTACCCAGATTTCAGTTGTAAGTTAAAGACAGAGCACTCACCTTGCTATGGAGTCCCAGAGGCCTTTGCTTTCAGTCGCCTCACTTAAAAGATCTTCGTTGATTTTCTCTGCCTTTTTCTGCACCTGTAACACCAAGGAGACATCATAGGACATCATGACGTGAATCATAATGTACAATATAGAAAAAACACTGTATAGAAATGACACAATGTCTAGTGTGATGAAAAATCTTAACTCACTCTGACTTTGATGATCTTACTATGAAAACTGTTAAGGACAACTATGACATCACCAGCATCAGCAGGAGAATCAGTTCCATCGTGCCTAAACAAAAAAAAAAAAAAAAAAAAAAAAAAAAAAGACTAAACAGTCACAACAGTGAGACTGACAGCTGAAAATTTTCATAATCAACTTCATTAACTTAAAAAAAAAAATCAAAACAAAAGAAATCCAAATCCACTCTGAGACGTAATTAATACTGATTATTATTTGACTCTTTCAACAATGTTCAGCCTGTCTAGTGTTGTCAAATCAACATACAATTCAACTTTTTATATAAAGGTGTGTGTATGTGTATATATATATATATATATATATATATATATACATGTAGTTTATCAACATAATTAACCTTCAAAATTTGGATAGCCAAAAAATATAGATCAGCTCTTTATAGACAACATACACATTCCAGTCAACATTTTAGATTTTTTTAAAAAGTATTTATAAATGTTCAGGTTTGTATTACATAAACTGCACAAAAAGAACTTGATTCAGGCTGCAAGGGACTGACTCCTGAAAGACAGCTAGAGCGAAGCACTCAAAAGTGGATTCTGGGACAGCTGCCAGGGTCACACACTGACAATATTCATTACCCTCCATCATCATTTAGAATCACCTTCCCATTATTTTATCCATCACTACTTCCCAGCCATCCTTTATCTACTGCTACATTTAAAGAGAGCGACTGTACAGTATTGATTGTATCACACTGGCCTTTCACAGTAATTGTTTTAGGACTGATCTACCTAGTGGAGAATTCATGTTGGCAGGCCAAATCTGCAGTCTGATAGTGAAACACTAGAGAAAGAACTTCAGCCAGACATGAGCAATAGGCTATCATGCATGGCAAGCCATCATGACCCCAATGCTTACAAAAGGCAGAAAACTAACCTTATCGCTATGATAAATGCTCCTCCTCATTGGGCACAAAGTGCATTTTTTTCCCTGTTGCACAGTACTTCTTGTGTTTTGCTATCTCTGCTGTCGCTGGTGCACCTCAGCCTTTAAGGCTTCTGCTGGAAAGCACCAGAGATCAATTTGTATGCCTGCTCTGAGGAGAAGAGAGCTGGCTATCTCATTCATCGCTGTCATGGCAAGGTGCAGTGGCAGCGCACGGTGCAAGAGGAAAATGCAGACTGCGGGACTGGAGTGTACCGTCGCTCCCACTAGGCTCTGATCGGCCATCTAACCAGAACAGAGTGCCGCTAACCACAAGAATAATGACGCTGCCAAGGTGAAAAATGACATCACCTCTTAGCTTCACCTAGAGGATTGGGGAATAAATCTTGGTTGTCCAATATGATTCCAGAGAAACGAAGGGTTGCATCTATCCTAAATCTTATGTGTGGTTGGCCAGAGAGGACAACATCTGTGATTGTAGGCATATCCACTGTCATATTACAGCTGTCAATGCAGACAAGTAACATTTAAAACTATGTACTCTAGTTTGTTTTAGACCACATTAGTTCCCCCATATTACATTGTAGTCATAATGATCTTGCAAACCTGAACATGGAATACTGTATTTTATGGGAAATGCATCAAACAACTAAAGCACAATACCGTATAAGCTTCAACCAAGGATATTAGAAAACACCAGCATACCTTGTCTCGTATTTGCAGCCTTTGACTCTTTCACTATCTTAACAGCTAAAACAGATATTGTGCTGCTGACATCCCACGGTTTGAGGAGTATGGCACAGCAGGTGACCAACTGAATCATCCCTCCACTCTGTCTTCTCTGTAATAGCAGCCCCTTTCCTCCTACCTGTCTCTCTCCTGGCCTATGAAGAGCACAACTCCCTGCGCTCATCAAAACCTTAAGCTGCTACAATGTCAGCAGCTCTCTGTTACCATAGTGATGGGTTTCATAGCTATCTATGAAACAGCTATCTAGGAGGCAGCTGAAAACAACCCTGATGTTAAGCTACCGATGGAGCTGCCTAATTAAGACTGATACCTAACATTTCTCTAATTTCCATCTGTAAGGGCTAAAAGTCCTGACTTTGACATTAAAATTATCTGTAGGCACTTGTGAATACTCACGTGAGAATCTGGTAGATATCTTCAGATCTCCCTTTACGTAATCTCAGGGTCCAGGCACCAGGATTGGCTTTCAACTGGAAATATCCCTGTTGCATTTAAAACAGCATGTCATTGAATACAATCAATTTCTAACACAGAGTGAGAAAATTACTGGTATCTGTACCAGGAGTAGACAAGGATGCTGACCAGGTTAGCCATGACAATAGTGTCATACATGAGGGGGTCCTGACTCATGCCCAGGGTAAATTGGAGTCCGCGGGGGGGCTGACCAGTTGACAAGTCAAAGCAGTGGCCCTCCAGCAAAAGGTGCTCCAGCTCATATTCTGCTGTTACAACCCCACTCACCTGGAATGAAACCAAAGGTTACAATGAACAAAAGCTAATGGGGGAAAGATAATAGGAAGCACCTCAGCAATACTTGAGGGGTGAGAGTATTATTAATGACCGGTAGTCATGACTAAAGAGCAGGATACCTCCTGCAGGTGGATGTTATCTAAGTCATGGGGGCTGCACACAGCCTGCACCATCCAGCTCTCTGGTGTGATCATGTTGAGGGTGAGGAGTGGAGACTCTGGCAGATCTGTGAAGCGGGCAACTGGTCCTGGTGATACTGTATCATTGGCCAAGAAAGTAACATCAGACTCCAAGACAAAATGGTAGAAACTGCGAAGAAAGACGGATGGTCTAGATTAATAGCTGATCCATCAATGACAAAATAACAATTTTTAAAAACATTTATTACAGTACTGATGATGGATTAGACCAGTCATCTTCAAAATCTGGACTCCGGTCTGGATCCAGAAAGAACCACAACTGTCTCTGGACGCTGAAAAAATTATACTTTTTATATGCATTATTTGTACTATCTGTGAGACATCGCTGTGATGCAATGAGTCAAAATTCTCCACTGCAAAGTGAAACCAAATGTCCTCCTGAGAGTTGACAGTGCAGCTAGTTTTGACAGTGCAGCTAGTTTTGGCTAGTTTTTTTTTGTGGACCGTTAAGATTTGTATTTGAGTACCCTGGATTAGACAGTACTGTATGGGTTAATTAATAGTCTTCAATGCTGAATACCTTGCAGAACCTTTTCCAACAATAATACAAGACAACAAAAATATCTCCTTGTTGGCGAGTACTAAAATGATGACACATTGTGCAATAATGCCCTTTCTAGGACAGCAGAGATGGGTTCTGTTGTGTCAGCTGGGGATATACAATGTCTTCAAAGTGAGGAATCTAATACTATTACTGCGTGTGTTCCTGCTCAGCCAATAACAGAAATACCTTTGGTAGCCTGAGCACAAGAAATGTTCCCTTTCTCTATTATTACTCAGAGCTGTCTCAGAGGCTAATCTTTATGCTAATTGCTTTTCTTCAGAATGCCCTCTTGACACTGAAGAGTCATAACGAGTGCTGATATCGTAGCAGATGATCCATATTACCAAAACCATTTTTTCTTTAAAATGTCTTCTTACTATCCTCAGATGTATATCACCATATATATTTTTTTTAAGATTTATCAAAAGTTAATTTCAGCCCCAGAAGCCTGTCATGTTGTGCAGCAGAACAGAGCCCTTAGAAAGGGGGCCAGGAACCACTACTTCAGACTAGAATACCACCCCTTCCTTGGTCTATCTGTCATTCAACTGTTATTTTACCACAACAAGGTAGTTGCTTTATCCTCACTGGTGGTGATAGTAGCAGCAGTTAAAGCAGCCATGAAATGTTTCTGTTCACTTGCTGCATCATCACTTAATATGTTAATTACTGCAGAAATAGTATTCTATACCTTCATGCATTGTAAGAAGAGACCATTCTATGTTCTCCTTTTAAGTGTTTTCTTATTTCTGCCTTTATTTAATTTTATCTTGACTCCCTATACCTGCAATGTGGATATGCAATATGGATATTACCTGCAATATGCAATATGGATAGATGTACCCCTTTACCAATTTCATTCAAGAGCTCATTTGTTATTCAGGATTGAGGACATTTTTCATTTGTTCTGCATTTAACTTGTTCTGCAAGTGTAAAGTTACAAATAAAATATTCAAACAAAAATGAAAGGGGCCGCTAACTCTGGGGTAATGAGGGAGCTTCCACTGGATAAGAAGGTGGTTGGGCAGAGGGTATAGTTAGTGAGGCTTGACTTGACTTGACACACACTCTCTTTACAGGATTGGTCCCAATCTGTGGGATGACCAATTCTCCACAAAAAAGGAAAGATAGAAGATGAGCAGCCCCCTGTGGTCTCAGCTGTGGTATCACCACTATGGGAAGTATATCAATGAACAAAATGATTCCACTGACCAAGAACAGGATTCATATGCGACCACTGACCGCAGTATCTCCAAGGTTGAGCTATAGAATTACCAACCCTGTGGCTGTACGGGGGACATAAAGCCAAGGAGGAATGACCATGCGGTTACAAACCAATCTGCTGTTTAAAATCAGACAGTAATCCCCTTGTGATCCTCTCCTGATGAGATCCAGAAAATGCAAAAAAAAAAAACCTCCTCCAGCCCATTTTTCTAGTCAGAAAATTATAAAATATTGTAATGCTTTGAAACAGAAAATGACAATTATATGCTGTTTTTGCATGTGCTTCATTGACTCAACATTACCTGATTACATTTACTCACATAGTTGCTATGAGAAAGAACTGCAAAGGATTTGCAAAGGCTGATTGTTCCTGCACTGTATTATATTACTGGACATTTCTGTTGGAGCTCTGCTTTAACCATTCATTTAATTGATCTCTCTGTGAAAGTCTGACTTTACGATTACAGGCTGCTGTCACTCAGTGCAGGAAGTGTGACAGGGTTGGGGGATGGGGGTTTTGCAAGTTATTTATGTTGTGGGGGGAGATTATTTCCATCCATTTAAATTCAACTTCAAAGTGTAGTTGAATTTCCTGAAAAAAAAAAACCAAAAACAGTTGAGCTACTCCAATATACCATTAGAACAGATGACTCATAGGTGATAGGACAATGTAATTCTATGTTTTATATTTGTTCTAGTACAAAGGTTTTCAGACACTCCAAAATTACATAATGACACCAATTCACCGAGCAGTCTTGCTAAACGCTAAATGGACAATTTGAACATTTCATTTTTATGTGTGCGTGCAAGTGTGTGCATATTTATATATGCATGCATGTGTGTGTGCTTTTTTTTTTTTAACTACATGAACTGCAACAGTGTNTTATATATGCATGCATGTGTGTGTGCTTTTTTTTTTTTAACTACATGAACTGCAACAGTGTAAGATGTAAGTAATTTGCCCAGAGATGCAAAGGGAGGCCCAAAGCAATAAGATGGTGTTATTAAGCAGATTGCATCTGTGTGGTATAGTCTTACAAAGGAAAGACGGGAGGGAGGGGGGGATGCTAAGTCGAGGGCCATCAGAGAAAACACAAGGCAACCAACAAAATTTAATTACTGTTGGTGCTCGTTACCTCTTGAGGGGCATCTCGGACAACTTGGCCCTGCAATTCATAAACACCTGCAGTCTCACATTGACCACTTGGCTGAGCACCTGCAGGAGTCACAGAACGAGAAGCATGGTTAGTGTGAAGTGCAAAGTAGAGCCAGTCCAGCTGAGAGGTCACTGACATGTGAGATGTTTACTGAACAGCAGAACAGCACAAAGTTTCACTGGCTTTTACTAAGCCCAAATAAACTGAGATTTAGTAAGTTGATAAAGCACAGTCAACCATAGATGGCATTTTTATAAAAAAAAAAGAACAAGCCACTGGTAATGGAAATGGACACTATGAACTGCTGAATAACAACTTGTGATGCTCATATGCTGCAAATGTGGTCTCTACTACAAACAATACAGCACTGCACTACAAAAAAGTGTATGTTGCCAACAATGGGGAGACTGTCTAGTACAGCAAGCCTCCAAAAACTGCAACCCGCAAGTGTTCAGACAGGGATTTGCACAGGACGAGTATTACCTGGGGACTTCATGATTTAGGAGTTACCCGCTAATGTCTGTGTTTGGTTCAAGCAATTTCAAATGAAAAAAGTGAAGTCTGTATTGCACTCAATTTACAGATCAAATTCCAAGGATTGTCACTGGAAACTACCACCTCACTTCCAAAGAAATTCTTTTCTGCATTTCAGCTTACTGCTTTGCCAAAGGGGTCTCCATGCTGCTGAAGAAAAATCTGAATTTTCATAGAAAACAATGTCACAAGTGCTGCTCTCTGCCTCAGTAGTTACTGGCCAGGACAGATGTACAAAAAAGGTGCAGAATAAAGAAAGACTCCTTGAAAAAAAAAAAAAATGAAATGCCAATTCTCATGGGCCTAATACTATCACATGACCTCTGTGTTTCCAGGTAACCTGGTGGAATTTTTAACTTTACATACTATAGACATGGCAGTTTCATATTAATTAAGATCAAATATACTCTCTGTGATTTCCAGGTAATACTAGTTCTGTGCAAATAGGGCTTAAGACAGGAAAAGGGTTTCTAAATAACCCCACCTTGTCTAACATTTTACATACATTTAACTTCAAAAAGACTACATAACCTATACTTAAAAAACAAAGTTAAGAATGTTTTTCTTCCTTTTTTACACCAGCTTGAATGACTTATGTATAAATGTGACTGAGGAGAGGAAGGTATCTTTCAGAATAAATAAGGGCAAAAAAAGACTGAATGTGAGACATGAGATCATTACAATGACTTGTAAATGTAAAAAAGAAAAAAGACCTATCTGAACTTTTATGGAGGAATCGATGGAGAAACGAAGCTGTAAGAACAGCTTACAATCAGCAGAGTGGACATCTTCTGCGCCTCCCTAGTCAGCGGGTCAACAATGGCCACCACGTCGTAGAACACCTCGTTTTCACGTGGAGAGAGCTGGAGCACACTGAAGACAACAGCACACCAAGCCACACAAGGTTATAAAGCCCTCACTCAGCAAATGTCAAATCAAAAGATTCACTCTCTGCACTGCTTCATATGATAGCATCACAGTTTTCAGATCCATTACAACAAAAAGAGAGTGAAAACTTTCCTGTGAGACTGCAGAATGGATAGGACAGTAAAGAGAGAAAAACCACCTGCCCACCTGTGGCTGTCCTTGATAAAGTGGACATCCCTCCTGGCTTCTCCTTTGGGGGTNCCTGCCCACCTGTGGCTGTCCTTGATAAAGTGGACATCCCTCCTGGCTTCTCCTTTGGGGGTTGCAGTTAGGAGAGCATCAACTTTCATGACTAAGTCACTGGCTCTGGGGGGAAAGAGATGTAGTGAGGTCAGTCCTTCACTTATTAATGATAAATGTTTGGAGGGATGTCAGAGCCCATGTAATGTAATGTCAAGCTGTTACAAAAGGCAAGACTTATAAATCAATAAAGGCCACCTTTAGTCTGGTGAAATGGATATTTCCTTCACTGCATGGTACATAAAACATGGTTTCCATTTAGCACTTATGTTGTAAAGTCATGTTTCTGAACGGAAAGTAGATTGTGTATACCTTTAGATAGACTTTTGATTCTACGCAAAGTGAAAGAGGTGAAAAGGTAAAAGGGTTTCTTTTTTTTTTTTTACATGAAAACATATTTTGCTTGTGTTGTCTATTTATGATGAAATGCACAATGTACAGTAAAGGAAGGAGGACAAAACATTTTGTTTTGGTTAGGTGGGAAAAAGTACAAAACATACTTCTTTGTCTTCATTCCCATCTGTTTAACTTTGGCTTTGACTTTCTTTGCAGAACTGCTCAGTGTAATCTTCTCCAGCAAGTGGAAATCCTCCACAGTGAACTCCTCCTGCTCCTTAAATGGTCCAAGGATCTAACATGGAAAAGATAATGCAGTCAGAACAACAAAGATTCTAATTCATATCTCAGCATGTATTATTTACTACTAGTGAAGGGGGTGTTAAATCTAATTTGGATACAACACAGTGTTTCACGGATTTCAGCCATGCTGTGCTTTCCTCTTTTCTATTTTGGGAGAAGAGCCCTGCCACTGCAGCAGAGGAATGTAAAATGATATTAATTGTTACTGACATCTCAGAGGCCGGCCTCTTCATCGGGGGCTGTCAGCATCGCTGCTGCTGAGACATCAGTCATCAGCTCTGCACACACACATTCAGGACCCTTACAGGCACACACAGACACTCACAAACACACCCAATGCATTTTGCACCACCTGTGACCTTTGAGAAACAGATGTCAAGCTGAGCTGACAGTTCTGAGGAAGCACTCTGAAAAACATTCCTAAGTGCAGCAGCTGAGCGGATCCTATAGAATTCCCACTGTTCTAAACAATGCCAGCACCCTTTAACCAACCTACAGTGTAGTCTATTCCTCTTTTGATCCAGAAATCCACATGCCATTATTTTAAAGAGACTATTCAAAGCTACTTATTCATCTGCAGTGAAGTCCACTCACCCTGCCGTTGCTGACCACTGCTCCCTGTCCAGAGTTCAGCTTCAGGACATCTCGACAGAACAGCTGCTGACTGAAGATGAAATCTACTTCCAGTGTATTCAACTTCTTTTCAAATGTGTCTTCGTCCATGCCCTGCAGCACAATAACAGAAGTTTGTTCAGGATGTTAGATACATTGATTGCATTGTTGGCTCACAGATGACTGAGGAGTTTGTGATATATGGTCCAACAGGCTAGCTCAAGGATGTTTTCCCATTCCAGCCTGTCTAAAACAAAATATGAGTGATACATTGACATAAAGTATGATATATGGATGCAAAAATTACTCAGTTATTCACAAAATCATTGAAGCCCTGCATCAGAGCAATCTCTGAAGTTTTCAAACATAAATATTTCAGCCAGAGGACCAAGCTGTCAGAAACGCACATATGTGAAAATGAGATTAATCAATTTGTAATTAATCTAACCAACTCTTAATTAAACATTGGCCAATTTCGTCTATAACAAATTAGGTGTGGGAGTGTGGAAGGTCTGTGGAGTTAGGTTATTAGTTTCCCCAACATTTCTCCTCCTCAGGAGAACAGGTGAAATACCAATAATGTCAGCACAACTCAGTCAGCAAGCCTGTCTGGCAGCCAATAATAAACTCATGTCTCCCGACTGTGGGTCTCAACTCACACAGCCACCTCCTACCTTTGCTATTTCCAGTCTACTCTCTCCCCATTGTGTAAGGCAGGTATAACTGAAGGCCAGTTTGTCATAGCTGGTCTCAAATGTAATCTGTGCTATATGATGTAGCCTGATTTCCCATCACTAATGAGAGGATGGACAGAGCTCTTCTGTCAGCTGATTTGTTGATTAGTCTGTGGGGAACTCTGTTTTTTATGTGCGCTATTGTGTGGGTGGATATCACTCCATGCTAAAGAGTGGCTGGCGGACAGGCTTGGCTGGAAACACATGATTCACTTGGCTATTCCTCTGGTCCTCCCTGGGGATCAGGTATCCACCAACACTTGTTATTTAAAGATTCTGTGTGCAGAGCCCACCTTGTGCTGGCCCCTCTGACAGATCAAGTGGAACTGACAGTGAGTAGGCTGCTTGTCTTGGCATCCACATGCTGTGGAGCATCATGCTTGCTCTAAATGTATTCTGTTAGCTGATGTTCAGGGGAGAAAAGAAAAGATGGGCTCATCAATCACCATTTTCCCTGGCTGTGAGATTAAATCAAGAAAAAGTGGCAGACAAGGTTTTACAAGTGGATATTCCCAAGCTTGATCCATTTTTAGCTGTTATGCTAATTTAAACTCTTGAAATTGTTACTAATAATGCCAAAATAGAGAAACAACAGTTTCTCCCAGTTTTCAGAAAGCCCTAATATAATCCCAAAAATGTAATACTCAGACCCAAAAATCAATTAACATGGACAATAATGATGTAAAAAATGAGTGACAAATATGACACATAATTTAATCATCACACGGAACATCAAATGTAATTGTTAATTTTTTTTAAATTTATTTATTTTTTATCACTAATATGCTTCCTTTTTTACTTTGCTGGCCACTGGGTTTATACTACATTCCTGTCATATCTCTTTCATTTGAAGGTATTCATGTGTTTAAGCAGGTATATAGAATCGAGGGTCAGTTGATGGATGTATGGATGGACATTTCCATCAAGATGTTTTGTATTCATGACTTTTAAATTAATCATAAACATATGGCAACAGACACGGGGGATTTTTGTAAATTGATTTGATTGTGTTTGTGTGAGTGAATATAAGTAATAACTTTGATAATATTAGCCTGGACTGCCATTATTGGTGGACTTCTATATTCATTGCATATATAAAAAATTTTATAAGTGGAAGACATCTAATTCTCACATTTACTAGGTGCCACCTTTTCAGTTAGGCAGGTAGATATATTCGCTAGAAACGCAATATATGACAGAACCATCAGAGTACTTGCTAATTAGCTCACACCAATAATATAATGGTGCCATTGAAAAAGTACCATGTAAAGCTATATCATGACTAAAATCCCAAAGCATAACAAGTCTCGCATCACATCATCACGGCCATATCCACAAACTCAAAGATGCATAGTCTAAGTCTACACTGATGGAACTGAAAAAATGCATACAAATTCAAAGGAAACATATGCATTCTGATGATCTCTGAACTTAAACATAAAATAAAAACCAAAACAAAAAGCCAGACTTTTAAAAACAAATGTAGTCCTTTCTCCATTCCTTACCTGCAGGAGTAAGTCTTTCATCTTTGTTCCTTGTTGGAGGAGCTGGATGCTCTCCTCCTTCAACAGTTTTTGCACAAAGTCTGCTGCAGCCTTATTCTTCTGGGTGAGGAGGGAGGCCCAGATAGCCCTGTACAGCACAGTGTTATCTCCGCTGGGCTTACCACTGGGGTTATCTATCACCCCGACACGGACTCCAGGGCTGGCCTTCTGCTTGCACGCACACATACACACATACACACACGCACATACACACACACAGGTCAGGGATGTCACACACAAAAATTACTCACTGTCATATTTCCGCAGACTTGAATTGTCGCTGAGAATGAGCAGTGGGAGAAGAGAGTGTTTACTGCCATAATGTAACACTCAAGATTTCTCCATTTTTGCCTTTTGTACCAGTAAGGAATCTTTTTTTTTTACTGACAAATAGAAAATACCATGTTGCTATATTCTACCTTTTTTTTTGTCTCCAGTGTGTCACTGTTAGCAATCTGTATCTGTATTGTCTACTTGTGAAAGCAGACAATAGAAAATATATTCTACATGTGTTTTAATGTGGTTTTTGGCCATATACCCATACCTGTCCTGAAAAACTGAATCCAATCCAAAACCTCTCAATGTTTTTTTCCTTAACTGCATGTACTGTATGTAACATATAAATGAATGGATCAGTTACTGTATGTGGCTGTTTCTCTAAGGACAACAACTGCAGCACTTGTGGGAAATGTAGGCCAATCTGAAAACTCTTCCTGATAAATTTAAGTGAATTCATGTGAATTTGTAGATTATGTGATTCATAGCATTCCTATGTGGAATCTAAGGTGTGACTGATAATGTAAATTAGGAGTGAGGAGAAGTGAAGCAGAAAGAGAGTGGCAGCATACTCACCACATGTTTCAGAGCATTGAGCAACAGTCTTCTTCCTGAGGATTTCTCAAAATCTCCAGCTATCCATATGCTCACACCATTCATCCCATCTTCATCTAAGGGAAAAGTGTAATCAGTACTACAAATATATGCACATCATGTCAACTAATGCATCATGTTAAAATGCAGCCATGCCAGTGTGAGGATGATGGCTAGCTAAACAAAGCTGCCACCCTGTATCTTATCAGTTGCTAACATACAGTATGTGCTAACTAATGAAGCCACTGTTGGAAAGCAAACTATTTAAATAATTTTCTGTTTCTGTGTCAAATCAGCGCATAGGTTTCTGATCCTTTGAAAAGGTCTTCACCCTGGTCATACTCTGACAAGTTAAAAGTGAAATTAATCATTTAAAGTCTTTGTGTGTGAAAGAAAAGAGAGTGATGACAAAGAGAGAGACAAAATGAAGACAGACAGAAACAAATCATCTGACAGCACGTTCAGTATATTAGCAGAGAATTAAGCCGTCTCCCACAGCTATATTTCCCCTCAGTCATGCAGTCAGTCAGACAATTGTCAAAGCAGATCTGCTGGTCAGCTAGTCAGTAACAGTGGGAGGATGGCGATCAGCATCCTTGGTCTCTGCTACGCTCCGGGCCGAAGCAGTGCAGTGGCAGTCTGATGACCATTTACACTGCTGGCCTAAGACCAATCAGCAGACCCAACAATTATCTCGCTGAAGGCACAGACTGTCTGCCTTAGCAAAGGTCAGTTTCACACTTTCGTAGATCTGCTTCATTAAAACACTGTAGGATTATCAGATGACATGCAAATGCTAGAATATGTCATTTACAATTTAGCATATTCAACCATTATCTTATTGAAAATGGATGGGTCGTAATGGATGGGTGAAAACAACATTAATTGGACAGTCTTGTACAGCAAGACTGTCCACTGTGACCTCAGTTTTCACTACGAGACACAAGTTTAGAAACAAAAACTTAAAAAGTGATAAAAGTCCAGTCCAATATCAACTAGTCAACATTTATGTGGTAACACGGCTCGCTGCCACTACAAAATCCCCACTCTCTTTAACAACTATTCAACCTGAAAGCATTTTCTGTCAGGTGAAGAAAGGGTTCACGTTGATGTGAAGGAGAACATTGTCAATCACGTCTGTTTCAAGCTTATTCATCTATAGCCTTATGAGACCAACTGACCAAAGCAAAAAGTGTGGGATGGCTATTACATGGAGAAGCAAGCCACAAAATGAAAAGCTCAGTTTCTCACCACTGTTTGTGAAGTACTTCATTCTCTTAGCCATCACAGCAGTTTTATCCCTGGAGTCAAGGTATGAAAACATAGTTGTGTCCTCCCAGTCATCCACAACTACAAAATAAGAAAGAAAAAGTTTTTTTTAAAGCCATGAAATAAGCAGTTAATTAGTATTGGACAGCTAAATATGAATAGAACAGGTCACCTGGGGTGGCGGTGAAGTCCAGATACCTTCGGTCAGTGCTCAGGATGAGAGGGTTCATCCTGGGAACCACATTGGCCTGCTCCATTAGGTAGTCCACTACGTCTGTCCCCTCAGTCAACTGACCCTATAAGCAATGAACAATGGACGAGAGAAACCTCATCGTGAGCATCAATCTGCAGACTACACAATACACAACAGCAAGCAAACAGTCAGCAAATATAATGACATGTAGAGAGAGGAACACTACATATGTCTGTACTGGAAACTGTACATCTGTAAACTGCAATTTTCGTCTACTCAATCTGGTAAAATTTAAGCTGCATATTAATGTATTATTTTATTTTAATTATTTACAACATTATGTTTAACACATGGTATTAGCCAGTTTTATCCTATTCTCTGCTGTTGCAATATCACTGATTTCTAACCTCACTGTACCAATAACTGCATAATAATATGTAGAACATGATGTAAACTGGAATGAATCAGCACTGATGCTGTACTTCAGTATCACCCATCTATTCATCTATGCACACACAGTATATAACCATCAAATTTTCCTGAGTAAGGAGAATAAATAAAAAAAGCACATCTCTCCATACAGACGTGTCATACCATGAAGACAGCTCTTTGGAAGACATTGGTGATATCCATTATGCGCTGCAGGATGAGGGTCTCCAGTTCATCAGGATCCATCTCCTCTGGGCTCAGAGGGACTCCATTGAATAAAGCCAGAGGCAAGGCACCCAGGCCAGTCTTTATGTAGAACTGAGCACCCTCCTGAAACAAACAAAACATGGACATGGGTCTTTGCTTGTTATGATTTGAAAATATCCTGGCTTCCAAAAAAGAAAAGACAGATGAATTTTATTTCCTTACCTTTCTTTTGTCATCATACTCAGATTCTGAACCTAGAATCCTTTCAGCATTGGCTTTAGGAAATTTTCTCTTTAGGTAAGCTGTGACTGTATCAACAGAGAGCATCTTCCCTACATCCACCTTGTTACACATCTGTAAGAGAGAGGAAGGCAGACAAGATTTGACCATCGACGTCTTCATGTCTTCCCTCACCTGTTTAAAAGAGCTGATGCCAGAGGCAAAATCTCTCTGATTCATCTAGTTCAATAATGTTTCAAATACTGGGTTAACACGAGGCACAATAAAACAACTGACTTCTGCAGAACTAACAGATTCAAGATGACAAGCAGTGTGCTTCAATTATTTTTCAAGGAGTGCTTGGGAAAAACAACGCAGATTTATATTTGTGATTTACTTACTGAGACCATAGACATCAGAGCCTGGGATAAATCATATTCATCCGCAATGTAATTCAGCAGTCGGTAAAATGCAACCCCCGCATCAGAGAAGCCATCAATCTCATCTTTGGTGTTGACAACAAACACAAATCCAATTCTGCAGAAAGTGGGGAAATACAAATATTCAATTTGCAGCTGAAATGAGACGCACTACCTGCTAAAGATTATAAGTGCCAAGAGTGAACCATACAAATAGGTTTATAGTCGTGTGTAAGGGAACCAACCTCAGGGGAATCTTGTGTTTGTAGAAAAGCTCTGCTAGTTTCACCAGCTCAATACTTTCTTCCTGCACTGGATCCAGGAACAGCACCTAACAACACAGGCATCAAAGTCACTTGCAAATAATCATTATCCTTCTTGGGTTCTAGAGAAGCTTTGCCGAATACATCAATACACTGAATCCCAGACATTCAGAGGCAATTTAAAGTATTAAGAAGTTAACTTAGTGCTTTTCTGAGAGTGTGTGTTACAGTTCTGACTGGCAAAGGCACTGAAAGAGTTTTCTTCAGTTAAGTAGGTCAAGTCAATAACTTACTACAATTAAGAGTGTCCCTACCACACATACTGTCTTATCATGTTGTTTTACAGCAAACATATTTTTAATTTATCCCTTTTTCTACACCCTTACCTACTTCTGACACTTCTGCCATTCTTGGGACTCACCAGGTTGAAGAAATTACGTCGGATTTGCCGGATGACTCCAGGAAACGTGGCTCTGAGGAGCTCCTGTACACCTGTTGGCCAGCTACGGTACATTGGATCATTCTCAATGTCATTCATCCACTGGAAAATGCACAACAAGAGGACAGTGAGAAACGCCTAATATTAATGATCAAAGTACGAGCTACAGAAAACTAAATGTTACACAGTGATTCTGTACATTATTCAAGATCAGGTTGGTAGATTTATGTTTTCTATATTATGATGGTTCTCCTTGGTTGTTCATCATTGCTGTCAATATTTTAGTGAAATCTTCCAAAGCAAGTAGTTTCACTTTATTTGTGACAAGTTGGTTTTTGGTCATTGCCTGTAAATGTCACAACTTGAAGCAGCACTTGCACTCTAATTATAAAACGTCCAGTTACAATGTTATGTCTAAAACTGAACTCAAAGTAAAATGTAGTGAAACATCAAACTTTCATCCAATGGATATTTCATCCAGTGAAAGACTTATCAGATTGTAGGAGCATCAAGATTATAGAGGGTTATTGTCATTAACTACTGAAATTATCTTTATACCTTGCAAGAGTGATTGCAAGATATCAAAAGTGCAACAACTACTGTTCCTTCAGTATGACCATTAGCCAGATCATTCCATACATTAAACACAAGCAATTTTATTGCTCATCATAGTTACAGTGTTGGGGACAGAAATATGTTGATTATGCTGTTCACGTTACAGCTCTGCTACATGACATCAGAGGAAGCTTTTCAGACTTAGCTCTGTAAGATAAATGGCCAGAATCACAGCAATAAACTTATTCACTGCTGGTCTAACTGTCATTAACAGACCTCTTTCTCTCAGTAACTCACAAGTCTCCCTGGGGTACAAATGTTTGTTTCTCTGGCACTCTAATCATTATCTTACTCTCTCTTTTTCTCTCTCCCTTTCTCAGACACATATTTTCACAGTCTCTAGAAAGAGAGATCGAACAGATTGTAATCTTGATTGAATGTGTACATTCTTCATGTCATAATATTATCATATTCATTTATTTTACTTTTTTTTGACACAATCTTGAATATTAAAATGGCCTTGTAAGTTTCTGTATGATAGCCATTCTTGGCTATGTTTCCACATTACAATCAAGGTTTCTGGCAGACTTAAGGCCATTGCAATAGCCTGATGACTGATCCACTTAACCAGGTGCAAGCACACAAAAGAAAGCACCTGCAGCGCTGCCTGAACTCAGTCACAAGAATAATGCTGTGTTGGACAAGGCTCTCACCATTATCGCTGGATGTCTGATATCTAAGGCATAGCTATCATCCACAAGGTTCACAGGCAGCCTTAGCAGCTTGTCCTGATCTTCTCCTTTTATGCCAAGGTTATGAAGTCCCTCCAAGACCTTGGCTTCTCCTCTGAGAATGTCCAAGATGCTGTAAAAGAAAAATCACAGCTTGTTCTCATTCACGTTTTGCACTGCAGGGAATTCTGATCATGCTGCAACAGGTTCATTAAGCCTTGAGAGGGTTGGTAGCTCCCTGGGGAGAGCAAAGGTAGGCTGTTGCTCCCTCCTGCAGGGCTCCTACCTGAAAGGATTGTGAATGTCCAGATCAATGTGCAGTCCATTGATGAAGAGCCCTCCATCACCTGGGTGAACTCCTATTGTCTCACTAAGATGCTGAAAGAACAAGCCCAATAGTAGTGAGTCTTCCTCCAGTGTTTAATAAAAGAAAAAATTACAGAATTTTCTGTGTATCTAGAAAATAGATACAGAAACTAAGCAGAAAAGTAAGAATAACATGTCATTATTGATGCTCTTGTGGAAGTTATTTCAGATACAGAAACTGACAACTTCTTGCACTATCTTTAGTATATTGCTTATTATATCACACCTTTTGGTTCGCCTCAATTTCTTTTCTCATTTCCTGCTTTACGGCCACTCTTGTCAGTGATCTGTGGGAACAGTAAAACACGTACAGTCACCATCAGCTTTTTCCACATCCCCTGCCAGCAGTAAAATGCCAGTTTTAATCTCCAAAAAGCTATGGGTCCTCAAGATGGGCACTCAACCCAATTCTTACTCAGCACTTTTGGGTGTTCGTATAAGGTTCCCAAGATGAAACAAGCAAACATAAAAAAAACCCTGATTAAATCTATCAACAAAGATGTATTTATTGTGAGTACCTCAAGTTTCAAATGTGTTAGGTACTCAGCCAGAAACTGAAATGAGATGAATGTTTTCTTTCTATATATCTTAGTATATTTACCTGGCTTTCCTTGGAAAGTTCTGACTGAGGTCTCGCATGAGTTTCAGACCATCATACTTTGGCACGGACATGATTCTCGCAGCTGCTTGGAAACTAAGATCTGTAGGAAGAATAACGAAATCATCAGCGCTTACAGATCTGTGATGTCAAGACAAAAACAAAATGCAAGACAATAACATTATCAGTGTTGTTCAAATTACTGATTGTCAGTCAAAACTATTCATTTGCACTCCACTTCACACTCAAGTATCAGGCTGCAGCTGCTATACTGATGCAAAATAAAAGCATATTCAGCTGCAAATGATATAATTGCTTAATTCAAACCAAAAAACAAAATTCGACATCGTAATCACTGTATGTTCCAAAAAGAAATTGCATTAATTACCATGTTTTGTTTTTTACGGTAATTAATACATTATTGAAATCGATACCTTGTAGTTCCCATACTTTTAGAGGGGCCATGTCATTGGTGCTCTCCAGCAGATGTTTGCGAAGCTCCAGAAGTTGCTCCTGGAGTTCAGGGTGTGATTTCCTCAAAAAATGTAAAAGAAAAAGAGGAAAATATAGCATAAAAGGTATAACTGCAGTGAAATACTGTATTTTATCAAGTCACACAGTCATAGCAAAGGATGCTCAGCAGCATTAACAGAAGATTCTAGAGTTTCAAAACACAGTGCGAAATTCATAAAACGCAGCGAAAAAAATTAACGTGTTGATAAGGGCAAATAACATCATGCAACCATGTTAGCTCATTCATAAAGATTTGTTACTAGCATCTTTTGGCAGTTGCCTTGATAGGGGAATTACTACTGCATTTCCTTATTTACATGTCGGGGAAGCGATTCATAAAACACACTGTCACCCAAAAATTAAGACCAGTTTTGAGTCTGGTGATGGATTTCAGTGGTATGAAATCCAAGTGACATTTTCAACTGTATTAACTTCACGTGTTAGTGATCAATAAACTTGATAGATAAGGCCACTCAGCTGATCAGTCAGTTCATTTAAATTACAAGTAGTTTTGAGCTGATCTCACACATACTCTCCTGGCACTGAGCCTCTCCTCAAGTCTCACACTCTGCGCTGTCTCTCACGCTCATACACACAGAGACAAAAAAATAAGCAAACAAACACACACACACACCCCACCCACTTTGTGTACCGCGACTCTCCGCAGCATGTAGATCTATGCCTTATCTTAGTCTCCAACTCTTAAAAATGAGGAGCTTTAGAGCTTCAAAGTAGAAAATTGAGGTTTCTTTTGCCGATTTAACATGGCAATAGTGCTTTGACACCACGTGAAGCAGTATAAAGAGCGGCTGATTAATCTAAACGAAGCTTTATGAATGAGCTTCACTAATCGCTGTGCTTATTTATTGTGACACATTGTAGTTATTTTTATGAATTCCACCCACAGTCTTTGGATGAATCACCTGTTACAGTTTAGCTACTTACTTTAATGTTCCAAAGAAGAATCCTTGGACTTCATCATTATCATCATCCTCAGCGGTTGTAACTGTTTTTGAATCTACAGAACAAACATTGTTGTTTTATTGCCTTGGACACAACAAAGAACCAGCAGAGAATACATAATAACTCACCAACTGACCTTTTACTTTGGTGTCATCCACTGCTTTGTATTCTGTGCTTTTAATGGCTAACTCAACACCATACCCAGATAAAAGCATCTTTTGAGGCTTTGGATCCTACAGCAGTAAGAAGCACAAAAGTGGCTAAAAAAAAGTAACCAGTGTAGAGTTTTATCCATATATACATTTGAGTCAGAATAAATGTGATAACAATCATCAATGCCACAGATGCAGATCCATGGGAGATGCTTTCTATTCGCATATTCATCATTTTAATTTTCACATTTTCCTCCATCACTGCTTGTTGTGTAAGTTTATTTACCAGAAGCAGCTCGTGAAAGCTATAAACGACAAAATATCCGGTGGGAAGAAGAGCATGGATGGCCAAATGTGGCAGCAGATTTACTGACAGTGAACCTTGACACTAATGTCACACTGTTTCAAAGCACTGCCTCTGTGTATTACATGCACAGTCAGATGCCTTTTACACCTTTTTTTTTTTGCACAAAAAAAAAGAAAAAAGGAGGGAAAAAAGAAGTCTTTTACACCTACGCTCAGCTTTTCTTCAGGATCTCTGAAAAGTGCCTGCTGCTCTTGCATTCTGAGTCAAGGCATCTACTGAATGTAACTCACATAGTTTTATATTTTTTCATAGGAATTCCTTATTCTGTCTCTTCCACATTGATCACTAATGGAAGGCTGTTATTTTCATGACCCCTGTGTTCGTCAGTACATACAGCATGACTGCTGTATGTATGTAAAGCTGAATGTTGATTCTGTGGCCTGAAAATTATACACATGCACATATTATTCAATTAAGACTGTAAACTTCAATTAGCAGCAATAATTTACACTGGCAAATCCTTATCCTAATTCTATGCAAAGCTATTGTTACTGCTGAGGTAGTGCTGTGTAGAAAGAAACACAGAAAAAACACAAAGGTATGAGTGCAGGGCACTAGAGCTGTAAAGACCTTATTTACTGACAAGAAAAACACATTAGCCATTTAAGAGCATTTGGTGAAGGAAACATCACATTAAGATGGTTGCAAACGCACTGCTACTCACCGCTATAAAATGCCGCAGCACATATATCAGCGTACCCTCTTCAGCCTTCTCTGACAGCACCTTATGAAAGGAGCTGAACTTTTTGGTTCCAATCTGAGCGTATAGGATCACAACTGGCACATCTGTTTTGTTGAGCCCTGGGTATCTGTGGTCATTCTTGTATAAATATGGTTTTGGCCTGTAAATATTTGAAAAGGCTGTTAAATGTATTTCAGAAACAAACCTACGTGTATCGACAGGCAAACGCAGCCACAGAGACTGTCAAAAAATGTATTAGTAACAGCAACTGGTAACTACTTTGTAAACTTTTCTTCTGGTTCTCTTATATGGATTTAGTGTAGTCACAGCAGAGATGATAGTAAAATTCTTGATTACCTGCCTGCAGCTGCCTTCAGGAGCTTCTTCATGTCCTTCGTACTGCAGCTGCGTTGACCATGGATGGAGACAAAGGCAGGACAAGCCTGAGGCGGTGGTTCATCACTAGCTATCTGTTAAGAGCAGAATGGAGAGGAAAATTCTGCAGTCTGGCTACATAGCACGACTGCTGAAGGTAACCCCAGGTTCTCTACCTGTAGAGCCGTCACCACAATCAGATTTGTTTTTAATGACGTTATCAGATTGTATTTATTCCTTTTTATGAGCTGCACTGTGAATTGCTTCTAGCAGGAGATGGTTCTGGCTCTACAAACCATAATGTTCCCAGGCTGTGGGCGTGAAGTTGTTATAATAGTGAAAATCATAGCAGTTTATGCATACCTGCTGGGAGGCATAAACAGCTGGTGAGTAGGACCGTAATGCCAGAGCAAATTTGAGAAGATTGACTCGAAGATCTGTGAGGAACTGACCAGCCTTCTTGAGGATCAAGTTGTAGTAGGAGCGCACCGACTCTGAGAGACACATCAACATTTGTAACATTGGGGGATTTTACAAGTGGAGTGCATCTACTGTTGTACTCATTTAAAATCTATTTTATACAGCAAATATGCTGCCACAATCAAAAAAAAAAAAAAAAATTACTTAGTTACAAACCAACATACCTCCTTGCTTGTACACAGTGAGCTCTTTCACAGTGTCAACAAACTGCCAAAATTTCTCATTCCCATCTTCTCCAATAAACTCACTGTACAGGAAAAAATTCAGACAGATAGTGTCAGTATTAATCAGTAATCATATTTTGAGCAACCATCCTCTGATTTATGCTTCCTGCAATAACAGTAAGCTCAATGCATGTGTCAGACACACACACACACACATACTGTGAAAGATGGGTATAAAATTTTATGTCGTAATCTGTCCAGATTGTCTGAAATCAAGTTTGATACATGTCAGACAGTGCAAATGAATGCCTGAATCGTAGTGCTGCACTTGCAGGAGCAAAATCTATGCAGGGAGGCAGAAAGGGATCATCAACTTGTCATCCCTCTGTGTCCATCTACAGACAAGTCACAGCAACACTCAAATTTCAGTAAATTTCTGACACTGTTAGAATTTTGTCGCAGGATGTCTTTGGTCACAAGAATGCTACATTAGTCATACTGTGATCCAGCACCACTATTTTGGATTGATGATGAGCAAAGTCTTCATCATTATTCTCTAATGATTGTTAACTTTCATCTGCCAAAGCACAAACTCACGCATTCCATCAGTGTCTTCAGTGGACAGTCTGACCTTTAAAACCAGCTACCACACAGTCATTATTTTATCTGCAACTTGTCTCCTATCCAGATCCCATAATGTTCGCTGTGGGCCTTTGCTTGAGCAAATCCTCATATAGCCACTTGTAACCAACAATAAAATACAACTTTATGCATTGATGCAGCAGAGATGCTGGTTATAATGGCCTCCAGAGGACATTTTAAAGTGCCTACTGGCTGCACAAGACAGCATATTGCATTTCTAATGTGTATCTGCATGTAAGGATGACTCTGGTATTTAAGTGTCACACAGCATTGCATACAGCTGACAGGCACACAGTAAGTGTTGATTATAAGCAGAATACTGTATATTTATATGTAAAAATTATATACCACATAGAGTAATAATAGAGTTTCATTCTGAAAACATGATTTGCACTTTGAAACAAAGACCCCTACCAATAAAAAACTAACAGAAGGTTTAATCTTCATTTCGGTTGGGAACTGCATTAAAATACACAGACATTCCTGGGACACATCACATATCATTCAGTTATGTGTAGAGGAGAAAATTCTAAAAATGCTCATCATGTCTTATCTCTAATGTCAAGAATTGCATTTAAATCTGTTCGTGAATTTGTAAGATATCCTGCTAAGTAAACAGACACACTGCCAAACAACACAACTTACTAGACATGCAAAACAAAGTTATAATTTATAAAGACTGTTTGTTATTGAATAACATGACTTTAAAAACTGTTATGTCTTTGAGATTAGAATCATTAGAATGTGTCAATTTTGCTGATGAAAATTAATTTACAAAATAGGTGTAGGTGTAAAATGTTTGGAAATGAGTCTCCTCTGTTATTCCCAGACTCATAACAATATAGGACTGAGAACTAGTTTAAAGGGAGACTCCACTAATTTTATACATCAAACTTTATTGGTCTTTGGGTGAACTATTCAGGATGTAACCACAGAGAGAGCTGAGCAAAATCAGTGAAACTGAGCCTTACAACATCAAAAGGATTACTTCCTGTTGGTACTAAAGACAACAAATTGGAAGTTGGGGGAATTTTGGACCTGAAGTTTGTAACTAAATTATGAACCTCTTTACCCTGAACTATGTGGGACATAAACTACATAATTCCTTCTATTTGTTCCATGCTCACATTCCCACTGCACTTCAGGTACCTTGAATATTATGGAAATTAGAGCAAGTGGCATCTACAACCACGTCATTGTCACATGCACCAAAAATTTCCCACCACACACAACAACAGAAGCAACTGAGGGACTCAAGGTGAATGTTTTCTTTCTTCTATTTTGCAGTTTTATGATACTGGAGAAGAGACAAAGATTGCATCTGACCACCCAGTGACATTTGGTCCTACAAGCTTCACCTTGAAGTTCCTGAACATACTGTACCTAGCCTGGAGTAGGAACTAAATATGATACATGAACTACAATTCCAGTACCAAGTGTGTCCTGGTTTCTTGGTGTGAAACAATGTAAACTTCTTGAGTTCCTAAATACTGCAGTTTAGATTTTAAACTAAACTTTCTGATGTCATAAGGGTAAGGTTCTCCCTGATTTTGCAGTGCCTCCTGTAGTACCAAAATCACAGCTGTTGCATGATGAATAGTGTTTCCCCATGCATGACCAACAAACTGAATTTGATGTTGAAAATCGATGGAGTCCTCCTTTAAACGGTCAGAATGTTGTCTCGAAAGTTTAAGTGACGTGTGTATCCAGGGTCGAGTACCTTGTCTCTAAGAGGAAAGGCGTCATGTTCCATTTGGCCTTCAAACTGGCAGTGACACCTTTGGGTGCTGAGAGGACCTGATGGACACTGAACAGCAACACTGACAGCACAAGGACGCTCCTCATTGCTGTCCTCATCACGACGCAACCACAGCAGCGTCGCAGCCTGCAGAGAGCAAACAGCGACGACGTCAGTCCAGCTCCTGCTTTAAGAGGTACCAGTGCCACGTAGTTTGCCCTCTAACCCACGACAACACCGGGCACACATTACACGTGTCTCAAAATCCCTCACAACCAGAGAAAACAACAGACCTGCTGTATGAGAAGACGACGCCGAGCTGTTACTGTTTACTGGGTTAGCTAATACACAACACACACAAGTTTACTCATAACCTCGGAACTAAACTGCCATGCTGTGCCATATAATGGTCTAGTACCGTGATGTTATGAGCATTTAAACTGTTCGCGACAATTACATATCAGTTTTGTTACTGTTACTGTTACAGTTACTGTTCACTAGGAATAAGCTGCTGCTGGTTAACGGTGGTTAATACAGGTTAACCCTCACCCCGTTAGTGATGCTAACCGCTTCCATACAAAGCAAAGCGCTCTCGGGTTGGTATTATTTTGGACGAACCCATTCATAGAAATGGCGAGTGGCCGCGTATTGTGGTGGCTAATGCTATGCCGTCCTCTTATGTGAAAACAAACTCTATACACAAAATGAAATAACGCATTTATTTGTTGTTTGTAGGTTGTTTCGTATTTCGTATATGGATACGGTAAAATACGATTGCAAAATGAAATAAAAGGTAATCATAAAATCTTAATTTCGTCTGGCACTGCCGCAGACACCTAAACCGCTGAACCGCTAACTTAAATGTTTTCCCACAAAACACTGACTGTGGATTAGATAGTGCTAGTGTAATGGGAAGCTACAGAGTCTGAATAGTACAGAAATATGATATTTAAATAGTAAAGATATTGTCTTCGTGATGAAGTCATGCTTAGATGTAGCTCAAGAAGTGTAAAATAGTTTATAATGTATGCAGCTTGCATAGACACCCAAAATTATATTATATTATATTATATTATATTATATTATATTANATGTATGCAGCTTGCATAGACACCCAAAATTATATTATATTATATTATATTATATTATATTATATTATATTATATTAGTATCAGTAGTAACATTATTATTATTATTATTATTATCATTATTATTATTATTATTATTATTATTATTAGCAGCAGCAGCAGCAGCAGTAGTAGTAGTAATAGTATAACAACATTATTGTTATTATTGCTGAAATAATTTATCAAAAACATAGTAAATCAACAAAAAGATATTTGGTTATTTTAATTTTAATATGATTTTAAGTAGCCTAAAAATACTAATTATTTTATTTTACAATTTTAAAACATCACTATTTGTGACATTTCAAATAATAATGATTGATTGATTCCAAAAAAATATGAACTGAATAAATTAAATGAGTCCTTAATACATATAGTAGGAAGACGAAGCAGCTGCAACTGCTTCGGCTTCAAGACTGACTAATAAAGCCTATATTATTACATTTACGCTCATTTTATGGCACTTAATGGCACTTATAAAAAGTTTCATTTACAATGTACTTTGCAAAATATGTTAATCACATTTAAATATAAGAAAAATTAAAACAAATAAAGTTAATTTGCTAAATTATAATATTTATTATTACTATCATGACGCTGCACATAACTTTTCATACACCCAGGCGTCCTGTCAGGCAGTGCAACATTGTGTGCAGTGACAGTGAATAATGGTTTAATTATGGTCTCTCCCAAAAACTCTGTCTTTATATACATTAACAAAGAATTATTGCAGCATTCATCTCATAATGAATAAGTATAGCCTAATAGTTGCAAATAGAAGATTAGAGCTATACAAACAGGTGCGCACTTTATGTCCAGAATGCGCTTCAAAGTAGTAGATTTAGTATATTTATGTGATTAAAGCTCCATTGTCTCAGCTCAGTGTCAGTGTGGGCTTCTGGCTTTGCACCGTGTTAAGATTATGGGATGGACTGAGCGGAATGCAGTTTTCCCAGCCCAACCACGACGCGTTAATGGGCTCGGATGCAGCAGCAGCATCTCTAAGCGCTGCTTCAGTCAGACTGACTCAAGCCGGTGATGCTTAGGGTGGATCCAGCCTAACACTCCGAGCCATGCGACCTTTCAACATTTCTGCTGAAATAGCAATGTCAGCCAAATGATTGCAGTTTAGGCTGGGATCAGCACAAACAAAAATTAAATAATAAAACTCTCGTCTGCCTCATTTCAACTTGATACACGGGCATGGGAGACGTCGCTACGGATGCAGCTCCGCAACCGGTTTAGAAGTTGGACAACCAAAACATTTCATGCCATGACTCTTGGTTTTGGACAAGATTTCCAGCACAGTATATGTGGAAAGCGGTATTTTGGAGACTTAAAGGTGGGTTTCCTGATTAGTTCGGATTCTCTGGACAGCGATCATCTTGATCAACATGTGGCACTTTGAAAATCTACCTCTCCTGTCTATCTGATGCAAAGAGGAATCCCACTTTTGAGGATCTCATGGGTAATATTTTATTATTGATTGAGTGATGGAATGAAGAAACTATCTTGATATAATGGATGATAGATCCAGTAAGCTCATCTTGGTTCCTATTTTAGCTGTCCTTTTTGTTATGATAGGTTATCAGTACATTTGTCCCGCTGGCAGCAATTCTTGCCACTTTAAGTCCGGGCAGAAATTAAGGGGGATAAGTCTACTTTCCATTCCATATCAGGACAGCGATGATTTTTACAGAGATCAGGACCTGGAGGAAGACAGCCCCCAAAAACTACCGTCCAAATTCAACTTCACCGAAAGAGACCTTGATAGACACGTGGAGTTCAACATCAAGGGAGAAGACGTGATAGTGTTTTTACACATCCAGAAAACCGGAGGAACCACTTTCGGGAGGCATTTGGTGAGGAATATCCGCCTGGAACAACCGTGCGACTGCAAGCCCGGACAGAAGAAATGCACATGTCACCGACCAGGGAAAGAGGAGTCCTGGCTCTTTTCCCGGTTTTCTACCGGCTGGAGCTGCGGGCTGCATGCAGACTGGACCGAGCTAACGAACTGTGTCCCTGTCATTATGGACAAGAAAGACACTCAGAGGAACAGAAGGTACAAGCATGAATTCTTCTCTCTCTCTCTCTCTCTCTCTCTCTCTCTCTCTCTCTCTCTCTCTCTCTCTCTCTCTGTATTATCCAGGGTGAATCGTACAAGTCCAAAGGGGTCCATTCACAGATGAATTGATTCTCTTTTCATGTAAATGCACATAGAGTACTGCTGAGACTATCTTTTACAGTTCAACATGTGGTTGACATAATCTCTGATGGAGTGAGGTACTTCAGAGAGTACTCGTACGGTAGTCTTCATTGCTGCAAGAGGCAAGTGTTAGAGGATACAGTAAAACTAACAGTAATACGAGAACATTACATATAAGTATATACAGTGTAACTAGTCATAGATAAGATGAAACCAAACTACACTGGTGATTAAAAAAAAAGCAAGAAAACACCAAAATCAGATGTTTTATGTATTTGTGGTTAGTGTATGTATAAATTAATATGTTTGTGAGATGGGATAATGTAATTCTAACCATCTTTCATGATGCTCTATTTCACAATTGTCTTTTACTTTGCTGTACTCTCAGTCGCATCTCTGTCTTGCTGTGCTTACATCAGTCCTTCACAATGAACTTGTTCCTGCCCAACTGAGCTGGTGTTGTTATTTTTCCTGTCTTCGCCATTAACCAGCTGTACTGAACCAATTTACAAGACTCCCTTATAACAGCAGAAATGATGTTTGTGACTGGGCAGCTCAAATGTTCTGGCACCCCAGAGTGATTTCATTGTGGCTGGAAAAAACTCCAAATGGACTTATTAAAAATTGGCAGATAGTTTAGTTAGAATATGTGCTCTGAATCGATAAGGATATGATTAAGGGTTAAGTCATCCCTGTAGATCCATCTCTGTCCAAAGTTAGGGTGTGTCCACCTCAAAACCTCACCACCAATATCACCATCATCTAGAAGCCTACACTAGTACGCACAGTCTCCCTGGATCTCTGGTCTGGTCTGGTATCACATGAAATCCTCTCCTTTCAAGTCATCTTATCGTCCCATCTTAATGCATACTCACTGGGTTAACTAGATGCATATGAATTACCTGAGAGAAAAAGGAAAACTCATCTGGTTAATATGATAGCCACACATTTCCCCGTATTTTGTGTTATACTGCAAAAGAAAAATCGTTCCTATTGCTCTTTTTAATGTACTAGGCATGCAGAACATTTCCAAAAGGGGCAGCATTGTAATGAACTCGTCACGGCATGAGCAATAGTGTGTGTTTTCAGTGTAATCTTTGTTGCTGGATGAAGCCATTCTTTAAATAAAACAGTGTATGACACATTAAAAGCATTGCACATTTATCAATAAAATATACCCTATGTTGTCAATAAAATGCCTTCTATAAATTTCACACAGAAAAGGCATTAAGCAAAAGCCTTTGAACCAAACCTTGGTTTTTGAACTGCAGAGGATTTTCTTCTTTGCTTTAAAAAAATACAATCATACACCAAAGTACAAGGACATGAGCACATGATTTATTTCTGCAGTGCCAAGTGTTTCCTTTACTCAGGGAAGTGCTTACTGGATGCGACAGCTCTTCATTTCACAGCTGCAGTATCTATTCTGCACTTACAGTCCTTTGGTCCCTTGTTCTTTAGTGAGCTCCACCATCTATTCTAAGATTATTATCCCACTGCCTCCACCAAGACTGTTAGGGAGACATATCATGTTAGAACCACACTGGCACTGCACACAGCACATTTATTAAGTGAAGTGACTGATAGTAATATGCAAATTTCATCTTTAGAATCAGTTTGTCTGTGAGCAATGCCTGAATTAAAATATCTCCAAATGGTATAAAGTTAAAGTAAAAAGGTATTAAAAACTAACACAAGAATATACAGTATCTAATTTTCAATATCGCTGTAATGATTCACTCGTTTCAAAAAAATCTTCCCTTCACCTCAGGGCACGGCGGAGAATACCAATCATATATCATTGCCAAATTCAGGTGGCATGTGTTTGTTTTGCGGTTGAAAGCCCTGTCAGACTGAGTGGCTGTCTTTCCACTGTCCCAGGATTTCACCTCAGCAGCTCTTGATGGCAGTGGGAGGGCTGAGGGTGGGCAGCGGCGGCACTGTCTGGCTGGCATTGTATGGCCTTTTCAGCCAGGCAGAGCATGCTGCACGGTGAGCCAGCCAAGCAGCCCAGGAAAGGTCAGGCGTGTCAGGCTGGATCAGTGTGTGTGTCCTGCGGCATGGCTCCTCAGAGCGTGCTGCCAGTCAGGGGAGAAATGGAGCAGGCAGCCCTGGTGCCTTAAAGGGATTTTTGGAGAAACATACTTCTAAGTGCTAGCCTCTTAAGTTGCTGGTGGAGTGCAGCATGATAATATGTGAGTGGTTATGGGAAGGATGACTTACCAGAGCTGAGATGCAGTATTCAGAGCCCCATGCAAACTTAAGTCATGGAAAGAGATAATGGGTCTTGATTTATGATTGTGGGTATCTCTGTTTTGTAAAACATTGTATTTCTGCTGAATGAAAGTGGCTTGTTGGAAGCTGTGCTTTCCTTTCATGTGATTTCAGAGACCTAGTGTATTTTGTATTGATTTATTTAAACTGGGACAATGCATATTAATCGACTAGCAAATGTGACAGATGTAGCCAAGACTGGTTAATTTTCGTCTGTAGTCCAACTCCAGGATGTTAAATTAGCTACCTTCAAATAGCAAAAGATAAAATGAGACACACACACACACACACACACACACACGTACACACACACACACACATAAAAACCTACAATAAAAACACATTGGTCACCCAAGCCATATTTCAAAGGTATACAGTTGAGATCTGCTGCAATTATTCTGAATTATTGAATGTACTGTTTGTTAGCCAGATGTTTGCTCTGTAGAAGTAACTCACATCTATTTTCGATATTTTATATGACACTGTGTCACAAAATAAAGAGATTACTTTAAAATTTTACCACAGCAAAGTAATGACTGCTTTTATAAGTGTTTTGTAAAGGGGTTGAGATCATTATTATCATATACAGTACATCGTTGCAATACATTTCCACAGACATCAGAAATTAGCTTATTCAGTTTTTCAATTGCATGTCATCAGTTTCTGTCCTGTTGTAGTCAGGATGTCCATCACTAGAGCGCAAACCTCTGCAAAGGCTGAACAAGCCTAGACACAAATTGTTGTGTTCTAATAATTTAGTGTATAAAGAGAAAGAAAAAGCTGTAATAAGTATAACAGGACTTAATTGCTTTATTTGTCATAATCTCTAAACAGTATTTTTTGAAAAATGTATTTGTTTGAGATCTGGACCAAACTGCACTTTTGATAGTTTATCATGGGATAAATATGCCTATTTCTTTTTAATTGAGATTTGTTTATTAGTTTTGAAGAAACTGATTAAAACATCAAAAAAAAAAAAAAAAAAAATCTCACAATATTAAGGAGACATTGAAAAAAATTCCTGAATCTGCTCCTGTTAGAATCTATTCATAACTTTTTGAGTAACCAAACAAACAAGTAGATGCTGGAGAAATCATAAAAGACACTTTCTGCTCCACTTTTTTATTATTGTAAGGACTGCAGATATAAGGTGACATGATATGATTAGCAAACATGGATACAGCCTCGGCTCCATGCAGTAAAACGCACAGAATACTCCTTCTAAAGCAGCAGTAGACATAGAGTCAAGGCTTCCTGATCTATCCTTTTTAAATGTGTATAAATATATCCTAATTTTAAATTCTACATTTAATAATCAAAGAATATGTGCATGTCAGCAATGACATTTCATTTCAAATATCCACTTAAGATGAAAATAGTGAAATTGTGAAATGTCTGTCAAATGAAATACCATCTGAGATATATAATCCTGCAGACCTTTCTGTATTTTACTATGTCCTAAATGAAGCCTTGTTAACAGAAACTTGAGAAGCAGCATCTTCTATAACAGCACAAGGACACTCAACCTTAACATGAAAACATCCATATATGCTTATTTTTTATCATACAACAGAACGAGATGTTTTCCAGTGCAGATGAGTCAGATTTTCACACCGCATCCTCTGAGCGTGAGCATGCTGTGCTTTAACATTAATAGCTAGAGGAGAAAAGAAACAAGCAAACACTGATTCCAGTTGAACTTCTCATTTATTCCACCATGTCCTGCCATTACGTTAATTATTTACAGCTTGTCTGCAAACGTGGTGAAATAGCAAATCAAAGCATTACTTTTACAGGTGACACTATCATGCATTGGAAGATCGAGGTGGAACTGCTTTTGTTGATACACAGAGACAGTTAATCAGGATCATTCTTATTGCTGGAGAAGGTGATTCTGTTAGTGAATGAATTATTTGTCTTTCCACATGTGGTATTTTTTGGTGGCATTTAACAGGCAGGCATGGAATTAGGCTTGAACTGACTTGGCCTTTTATTCACGTCTCTCTTTGTCCACACACTAATCTCTACTTAAAGGGATGTACTTATCTGTTAGTAGAACATTCAGTATTCTATGTGGATCTGAGAAGAAGAGATCATGAACAGTCCACGGGCTTTCGTTCCATTCTGCCAGAACATGTATTCACTGTAGGAATTAGTTTAAAGCTTCTTACTGTTAATTGTCAAAAAAAAAGAACAAACTTTCTTTTTGTGCCTATTGCTCTGTTTTAAAATGGGCCTTGCAATAGCTCTAATGTGTTAAATTTGGTTCTAAAAATGCAACTCAATACACATACAGTACCTGAGGCAGCCAACTATTAATGTGCTCATATATTTATGTGCATTTTTTTCTTTCCTCAGTAATTTCCCTGCATATGGCTTAGAGCAGTGTTCCTTAGTCATGGTCATCCAAAAACACTCCAGTCCATACTTTCCATCTCTCCATGCTCTACCCATACCCGATTATCTAAATCATTTGTGTTTAGCCCATCAAGATCTAGGAAGCACTAACTCTGGATCAAGTGAACACACCTAGTGTAGCTCATCAGGTGTGGGTACAACAGGAAGAGATAGAAAATACACAATGCTGTGATGTTCAAGGACCAAGATTGAGAACCGCTGAGCCTTAGTGTAAACCAAATTCCCTAGAGGCCTTCTCCATCTGAATTCTCTGATTTGCTCCTCCCTTATTGAAGGTGTTCTGTTCATTGAAATCAGCTTGTATGCTGCTTTCTGTTGGTCTGAAAACACGCAGCGTCTTGGCCCTCCATGGCACGTTTGACTTGTGGCTTAGTGTTTCAAAATACATTTGAGAATTATATTCGCTGGGATCATAGATGGATTTGTATCAAGGACTAAGTCATCCACATGTAAACAGTGTTTAGACCAATTAAATTAAGAGCACATTTTTCCTTGAAGCTTTAAGGTCTCAGCATTTTTTTGGAAACTCTGTAGAGATGTTTCCTCCATTTTATTTATATTAGCTGGTAAAATGTTCCTTTCCTTTTAACTGTGGCTTTGTGGTAATTTTATGCATATGCTGACATTGCACTTTTTAATCAATGATGAAATCTTAATTAGCAGTTTTTCGTGTTGCTGATACATAATGAATGCTTTCTTTAGAAGTACAAAAAGACCAAAGCAGTGCATGATTTCAGGACAGCTGCTGTTATAGGCTCTCCTTTGATGAAACAGTGAGGCCGACATACAGAATATTATAATATGGCAATAACAAAGGGCACCCTGTTGATATTTTACTAGACTGTGCTTAGATCAGGATTGGATACTACAGTTATCTTCCAATAGGCATGTGGACTGCTTCCTTCTAAATAACATCATAAGAAAAAAAGACAGAAGAAAAGAACATGGACCATGGACCAATTAGTTTAATATAAACAAATAGCTGTATATGTTTCTGCACATATGTAACATGTAGCTGCACTGTGATCTTGTGGATGAGGAAAAAAAAATACCTTGTGTGTGTGTGTGTGTGTGTGTGTGTGTGTGTGTGTTCAACTTGCTACTGTGGTCAAGTAAAAAAAAAAACACTTGAGAAGCTCTCCCTGTGTTATGTGTTACCTGCAAACTGAATGTTAGTAATCACCAAGATTCATCAAGATTCTCTTTATTGCCATTGTACAAGTACAACAAATTTGGCAGTATAAAATACTAACTACTTAAACAGAGATAACAGTAAGTACAATATGCAGCTATAGTGTACAAAAATAAAATAAAATTCCACACTAAAGTAATGCAGCCATATAGAGTACACAGAATACAAATAGTCTAATGAGAATGGTACAAATGAGATGATGGAATATCACAAAAACAACATATCACTACAGTAGAATATTGCACTATATCACTATAGCATTAGAAGAATATATGATGATTACTATCAATGTTTTCACTAGATTAGAGTTGGAATAGCAACAATAAACAATGGGTAGCAATGCTTCATGGGATTTCTGTGTATCTGTGGGATATGTACTTGATTCACCATATTACTTGAGTGTCTGCTGTACTATTTCTGTGGCCTGTGAAATTGTTAAGAGTTGCTTCTTATGCTTTTTGTTGCACTTATGAAAAGATCAGATCCATATGAACTTTATTTCTATAACAGTCACAGCACTGAGTAAGTTGCAGTCCATTATTACTTACACGACATGCCAGTGATACGCCTAACTCCTGGCTGAATAACACCCCACATCATATTTTATTCATTAAAACTGATGCAGAGCGGGATGCAATTACCGTGTAGTTGTTACCAATTACAGTTCTGATCACTGAACCGTGCATGTCTCACTGTATCCACTACCTGTGCCTTACATTGACATATGCCATTGTTATGCATCTCCCTGCATTGCCACGTGGGCGGGAGGCATTACCATCCTGACCTACATGAACTTGAACAGTCTGTGCTGTAACATTGTTCTAGAATGTCCCTTTCACAACAGCACAATATCAGGTTGCTTTTCTCAGTTAGCGATTATATATCTAAATTTATTGTTGTTTTCAATGTATTAATATATAGATTTAATGTAATGATATGCATTAAATTGCAGCATAAAGAAGTGCACAGTTTGGAAACCTGAATTAAAATATTAAAGGGGACATGCAATGCTTTTTTGTTATTTTCCCCAAATTTTTGTGGTGTAATATAGCAGGGAGTTTGTGTTGAACATTGTCAAAGTTGCAAAACTAGAAGTTCGCAAAATACAGTCAGTCAGAACAGATCAGCTGTTTTGGGAGAAGGCCTTAGAGAGATGCTTGCTAAAATATTCTGTTTTAACTCAGTGTGCGTAGTGATGCATGCTGAGATAATGCACATGATCAATGTGTTTTTTGTACATTAAAGTATTGCAAAGCTTTCAAAATTGACCCCTGAATAAAAATAAGAACATGGAAATCAGTTGAATATGTCCCATTCAGTACTAGCAAATGTATTATTTTATTGCATTTTTCACAGTGCTTTTTATAGTTGTGAAGCTCATTTTGTAGCCAAAACAGAGAGACTAGTAGAGCACCACACTGAGTGTAATGTGGCACAGTAAAACAGCAGATGGGTAATGGGCGCCCTCCAGACACAGTTGAACCTGAAGGAGGAAAGTTGAACAGATTTACGGCTGGGGTATCTGCAGACGTGGGAGGCAAGTGCATGTCACAATTATGGGATGTTTATTATGTGCAGAGCTGAGTGTGCCCTTGCAGGCCTTGGACTTCCAGGGCATGGAGATTGCTTTTCATGTGTCATTAATCCAAGTCGTCATTGCTGGCAGCCCTGAGCAGTAATCTAGTGGCATAAGTCAAATGCTCAGAGTTGTGACAAAGCAAAAGAAACAGTCAAAGTGGTGATTAAAGGTGATTCAAGTGAGGTTATACTGAGGAAAATTTGGAGCAATATTTACTTTTACAGTGAAAATCTGCATACAAGAAATATTGTTGTCATTAAAATACTCAAAGATATATGACTGCCAATTCTTTTTCCATTAGTAGATTCTACTCAGTCATTTTTAACATTGATTAGTCCTTTATTTCTGCAGCATGTTTACATCAATATGTAACACATTTGAATTTAACAGTGTTTCACAGTCCATGAGTATTGCCAGGTCAGGCCTGAGGCTGCTGGCCAATCAGAACAGAGCAGGTTTTTCGGGAAGTGGCCTAAAAGACACAGTACCTAAAATGGCCTGTTTTCACTCGTGTGCACACTGATGCTGCAGCAAGGGAGAGAAGAAGTGCATTAATGTGGATTTGCAATTTGCAAATTTGCAAATAATTTTGGTCAGATTTACAGGACCAATTCTTTTTTTTTTTATTGCAAAAACACTCAGAGAAAAGCTGCAGAAAATGATGGCAGAGTTTTATTCACATTATCCCTCTAAGTGTAAGACCTTCTGTGAGTAATCTTTGGCATGGACCGGAATATTAATCATGCAATGCTTATCTTAGGAAAGATGTGTACTACTTTATATACCCAGTATATGCAGGTTTTAGAAATTTTTAATCAATTTTAGGAAGATTATTTTTTCTTTTTGCCATGTGATGTCTTTTGTGTTGGAAAGGGGATTAGTGTCCCAGTTCTATGTAGAAAACTGCTGCTTAATACATGATGCAGAAACCTGTGAGGCTATAGTTGTCTCATGCATTATTGTTAACTTCCCGCTGTCTGAATAAGTGAACACTTATGGGAGGTTGTGATATTAGTATCTGGAGAAAATGAAAAGTTGTGCATGTGTATGAGTAGTTATGCATATTTGTCACTGTCCATTTGGCTTGGAGCTGTTTGTGATACAGTATTGAGCACACTGTGCTTCTCTAAAAGCCACTCTAGGTAATGAAAGTTTTGCAGCTTGCCAATACAGACATGCCGCTTCTCTCATGCTGCTGTCAAATACTTGCTGATCTGGCAAATATGAATATCCAATTGTCTGATTCAGCTCTTATCATGTGGCATTGGTCAAGTGGCTGGCTAGGATCCTCATGGTCAAAAATGTTTTTATTGTAATACATATTCCAATGTAGCATATGTCTGCTTTATTTTTATGCTGCAGGCTTAGAGTTTGCTTCCTTGCTGAAAGCAATGATATTCTGAAGATCCTGTCTTTAAAAATGTTTCAGCTAGATGAACAGTATTTTTTTGGCTTTTTTAATTTCAGAAAGTAATGTTCCCCTTTAATTTTGAACTGTACGCCACCGTGAACGCTTGAATCCCAGACATGCTGTCATGCAGCTGAACTGCTACATCTTGGTAAGCATTTGATCAGAGCGAGATCACCCCCTAGACTGAAGTAAAAGAGACGGGAAGCAAAGCAGCTCACATACTGATCTAGTTAAATGTAGTCATCAGTGTGATGAGAATGAGTCAGCTAGTGCCGTGATTCAGAAATTCTGTGCTGAATGTCCCCAAGAGCCCTGTTTAGTGGCTGAGCTGCTCAAATGCTCCTATTATCAGTGGGGCAGTTAACTTTGGTATTGTTTTCCCTCTAATTTAGAGAAGAACATTATTCTTTCATACTAAAACAGTCCATAAAATAGTGATGTGCAAAACTTTTAAGATTTTAACCGTCATTTTCTTAGAGTTTGCTGATGATGAGTTTCCTGATCAGTATGTTCACAAGTACTGCTTTGCAGGATTTTTGTTATTTTCCCAAATTTTTGTGGTACAATATAGCAGCTGGTTTTGGTTTTATACAGTTGGTATCCCAGCAGCTTTTTGTGCTGTCTCACAAAACTCTTATAATATAATTAATATATACATACACTACCTTGCATTCACTTAGTACTCACTAGTGTGTTATTGCAGTTTGCAAGAGGTATTAATCTGATTCAAACTGAAGTTTTAACATGCATGTAAACATATCGATGGACAGGAGGGAATCATAAAACCTAGCAGTCTTGGTTATCCTCCTCACTGAGATTCTGAATGTGTGTGGGTGTGTGTATGTTTGTGTATACAGCTTGTGTGTTGTTCATACTTGCTTACTTACTTGACAGATTGACATATCAAACAGTGACAGGGGAAATGCCAGCAGAGATGCTTGTCTATGTTATTTCTCAATTGATACCTGTAAAGTCTGACAAAAGGTTTGTGGCTAGAATAACTACCTCTGGAGCTGATTTATTATAACAACCTGGAGAAAGGTCATCTGTCCTTATCTAGGGCGAGCTGGTGACAGGTAAGTTATGCTGTGGGGAGGCTAGCCGGAGCTGCCTGCCACACAACATTCTCCAATTTGAAATTCAGTGGTTGACTGAGCACCTGGCACACTTAAAATGTAAGCACAGGTAGAGTCACCTTCACACAGTCCTAATCTCCTCCTGCAAGAGAACATTCCTAACTTCTTCTAGCAGGAGAGCACTCATTTTGATGTTGCTTCTTGGTTATGCTCGTCAGGGCTGCACTTCAAACTAGCTTCTCCACAGGATAGGGTCCTGCAAGGTATGCTACCAAGATATACTACCCATAGCAGTCATTGCATGTATGGCTTCACTAAAATGGCAGTCAATAAAATATGTTCAATCAATAAAATCTTTATTGCTGATGGGCCCAGCAACTTCTCTCTGCTGCAGCATCAATCAAATGTGCTATGAGAGAGATTTGAATAATCTCACTGAACAGATTGCCATCCAGATTGCTTCCCAAATTCCTGCATTTATAAATAAATTGTTGTTCCCAGTTTCAAAATCGGTTTGGAGATTTGATTAGAAGTGCATAGAATTTAAGGATAAGTGCTTATGTTTAAACATACATAACATTTAATAATACACAAGATAATTGTATGACACAGTTTATACCATATGCAAACCAGAACAAATCCTACATTCCCATCTGTTTGGAGCTGAGTGTCTTTACTATTATGCAACTAACATACAGCTGCTTATCATCCAGCATATTTTAATGAGTGTATGAGAAAGCACAGATAATCAGCTATGATATTTATTGTATGTTGCATATTATGCTGACTAAACACTGTTTTATCCTTTGCAAGTGGAAGGGATAAATAATTTGTAAGGGATTTTCCCTTGTAGATCAATTGCTGTAAATACCCACCTACAGTATATTGCAGTATAAATTGGGTCCCAGGCCACAGTATAGTAAGTATAAATTGGGTCCCAGGCCATAATATAATAAGTATGGATTGAAAATCTGTCCTAACAACAATATGGCACTCGAGAGTAGAGTAACATCTTGCGGCATCACAGAGTGGTGGTGTGGAACAAATAGCATTATGTCCCAGCTCGTGTTGTGATACAGCACATCAACCTCATCATAGGAATCCAACGTCTCTCAATGCAAGCCAGCCCTCCCAAGGCACCAGAGGAAGGACAGCAAAATAGAGCTCCAAAATCCCACTCACAAATCCAAGGATCAGTTAGTTCTCCTCAGTCCTCATTCCACAACAGATAGAGGACTTGTCGTCATTTGTCATTCTGTGTAAGTTTCCCCCCTCATGTTTAGAATTTGAGCAGCGATTTGTTTACTTTCTCTTTGAGGGCGGTGAAAGGAAATTGTCCTTACACTGGAGGCATTTGCTTCACTTGTAATGCAGGCATGGCTCTGAATCATAATAGGTAACAGAGGAATATCATTAAATGTCTTAGAGAGCTCGCTTTGAACAATTTATGAACAAATGGCATTTCATTTTCAGTTCAGCAGGGAGTTGATTAAACATTTCATGATACGAATCCATACATCCATCAGTTTTCACATACCTGGGATCTTGGTAACATTGTGCAGGCACATTTCTGGGCTGGGAGAGCAGCGTAGGGTGCCAACTTGACTAATGGACCTAACCTGGATTCTCTATCGACTTGCACTGAAATACTCAGGGATTGATTTGACTGCTTATGCCACAGCTATAATCTCCCCTCCAATGATATGGTTTCATGGCTATTTGTAAAACTGCTGTTGCAGCCCTTTGTTAATGTCGGCCATAGTATCGGATCTAATCATGCTGCTCAATGGGACGAGTATGGTGACTTACTCTTTTGAATTCGAACTTGCTTGCTTTGTCATATCTGTGCTGAACAATGAATGGCAGTTTTGGGGGTGGGTGTAACAAAGGACTACATTTTTGATAAAATGATTTTTGTCTCATTTTGTTTTTATACATATAAATTTTAAAATTGCAGCTAATTACTAATGTGATTAAAAGACCATGTTTCAAATTTTTCATTCACTGTTATTCTCAATTTCATTGTCCAAAGTTTTGACATTAAATGTATAGAGAAGACACAAAAATAGACATAAAAATAGCAAAAAAAAAAAAAAAAAAAAAAAAAAAAAAAAAANAAACATGCCTCTTTTTTCATTTAGATTTTTTTTTTTTTTAATGAGGTGTGTTACTTTTGTAGAAACAATTCATAAACTCCCTATCTAACAACATTAAGAAATCTTTTTTTAAATTCCTCAATTACCCTCTTGAGATCCTCTTGGGATCTAGATCTGCAAAAAATTGCAATGGGTTCTTCCCTGGATTTAATCAGAAAGGCTTTTTGAGTAATTTTGTCAACAAGAAAACAATCAAGCCAATGAAACAAAGCGGGTGAAAACATTAAATCCTTGGCAAATGTAATAAGGCAGTCAACCCTTTACCTCAGCATAGTGGCTCTAACATCCATCTGAACTTCCATAGTTTTGTGAGTTTGTTGACTACATACAAAGTTTACGTGTTCCATGTTGTAGGAGTAACTGAATAGATCCCATATACAGCAAATGCCTGTGTGTGGCTTGATCTAGTTCTGCTGTATTTACTGTGCTTCAAAGTGAAATCTGCAGTCAGCTCCATTCTGCTAAAGTGAAAAAGGAGAGAGCCAAGCTCTAAGCAGCTGTTCCAGCTCTAGACTGTGGCCTTTCCATGTAGATGATTGATTCAGGTGCAGTGAGGAGGGAAAGGAGGGATCAGGCTTTGGGCTGTGTCCGTTAATCACGCTGTATTACCACACAGGAGGCATTTATCACCAAACACCAAAGGCTTCAGTCCACGGGGAACACTGAACCCAATCTTAGCGCTTACATGCAATCTATCCAGGTCCACAAAAAGCAGCATTGTTGAGTCCTACTACATCCATTTATTCTGTAAGAGGGGGCTGTTCCAAGGAAAAAGTAAGTGGCCACGAACAGAAAAGAAATTAAGGTTTTTGAGAGACTTGGGATAAGTCCTCAGAAAACCATTAGTGCTGTTTTCTTGTCTCTTTATATCCACTTTCTTTCACCAAGTGAAAGAATAAAGTAAAATAAGTACCTCATCTTCTTCCCTTGGATGGCACAAAATCTCATCAGAACAAATTATCATTCAGAATGTTAAATTACAAAACGCTCACCTCCTGTAGGCTTGGAAACTGTAAAAATCTTGTAGCTTTTTGTGACTGATGGGGGAAAGCAGCTATAGTCAGTTTGATGGAAACAATTGATTCCAATTTTAACCCATTTTTACAATGTGACAACATCCATAAGAACTTCTCAAATTATTCCTCTAGCGTAACTCACTTCTCTGCTGTCTACCCATATGTCTACTATGTTCTAAACAATAATATTTCTGCCAAAATATGACTAAAGACACAGAATTTAGCTCAATCCTCTCAAGCTTGTCAGCCAGCATGTGTTGGTTTGAGCGGCTATTTCCTGTGCTTCCACTGGTCAGAATCACTCTTCCTAGGTCAGTTATTGGCTCTCTATGGAATTTCTGGCCATTGTATGAAGCGATGGCAGACACTCAAATCTACACATATGCTTGATCATGAGTTTGACAGAGTTATGCTTGAGGATTGAAATGGATGAAATGTATTCAATAATATTTTGGCACAAATATGAGTGTTTGGAATTACTGAGCATATGGATGTAAAGTGGATAAGTGGTTTTGGCTGCCTGCAAGTAGTTTCAGAAGTTTCTACAGACATTTAGATACTGTCTAAACTCAAAAGATTTTGAATGCTGTATCCTTTCATGCCGTCTGGGCGTTGAGTACAATGCTGAGAGCCTTCAGGATCCCCTTTCATGTCTTAACTGGGCAGGGAACTTCCATTGATTCCCTTGATTAGTCAGTCTTTGTCCTTTTTATGGCAAGTTTTGATTTGATCTCATTCACACACACACACACACACACACACAAAACAAAATGTCCCCATATCCTTTTTGGCTTGACATCAGAAGAAGCAGTACAAAAGGTGGGTCACAGATATGAAGCAGCCCATTAAGAAGCCGATCTTCATTGGCTTTTGTCCGAGACACCCCGTACAACAATGGGAAGCTAATTAACGTAAGGGAAGCTTTATAAATGAGCTTCAGCTAACATTCTGCTGTTTCAGTGTGATGCTGTTTAGTCATCATTTTTTCATGAATTACCCCCTGAGTTTCCTAGCTTCAGCCCACATTTGCAGACAACATGCATCTCTCTCTAGCTGTCTTCAGAAGTTAATGTCTTGATGGTGGGTAGCAAGAAACTCTCACAACCCTTCAGCAGTTAAAATGAGGAAAAGAACTGCTGACCCTGTAAAAAAGACTTCCTGGTGTTAATTGCTGTTGCAGTAAAACTCATTGGCCCCCCCAAACCTGACCTGGGGGGTGGAGGTTGTTGTGTTCCAGAAAACAAAAAATCTCCCTTGTTTTCAAAGCTCAGTGTTGACAGGTACTATGTTCACAATGATTTTTGTTTTATTTAATATGTGGCCCTTTGACCGTGAAAATGAAATTTTATTGGCTCCCATCCTCATCAAAGTTTCCCATCCCTGATATATATAAATACGTGCTCCCCCGATTTAATTTGTCCAGCTGCAACCTTTGCAATTGTTTTCCTCTGCGTTGTTCTGCAGTAGAGTATGAAAGATTTATGAGGGGTTTCAGTACTCCCGAAAATGTCCCGGTACACTGAAATGTACCATACTGGTGTGTGTCAGAGAATACAAGCATATGGCTTTGTCTCCTTAAGTCTACAGAGCTGCTTCTTGAGTTGCTAACTTCACACACACCAAGTTAGACAACAGTAATTCATATTGTTTGCATTAGGAGAGGGTAGAGGGTCTGAGCTGATTAGCCAACTTAGCAAATTGCAGTGCACATAGCTTTTCTTAGAGTTATTTAGAGGACTGCACCTGTGCTCATAGAATTAAGGTTACAACATGCAACTTCATTCTTACATCCATGTGCCACAAGAAGGTTTTCTGTCATTTCATTAGTTGCATAAGTCTTGTTTCTTATTTATCATCCCTTCTTGTTTCATGTTGACGGCTCTCTAAGAAATAGGAATTGTTTACCTAGAAAACCATTTTACCACGATGTATACCACCACTTACCCCCACACCAGTTATACATCAAATTCTTCTTGAGTATTGACCCACAGGAGCTTCATGTACATGTTGCACACACCCTCTTACATCTGACATTAGCTGTGATAATGGTTTTCCTGTGGGGTGGGGTGGGGTGGGGTGGGTGTTGTGTTATGCTGTGGAATACTTGCTTCTATATAGCAGAGCTTTCCTTCTGCAGTAAAAGCAGAACAAAAAGCTACTTAATGCTGCTAAGCCAATTATTGTAGAGATACTACACTTTTGGTTGGAACTTGTGTTCATATGCACTCATAGTGATCATTTAAGTTTCATTTGACTGTATGTTAGGTGTTTAGTTACTTGTTTAGATGTCATACCAGTTGCTTTGCATATATTTTTCACCATTAACTACTAATAGCATATGGTACAATATTGCCAACCATTTTCCAAAGCATCATGCATTCTCTGATTGTTTTTATTTAAGACTGGATTAGGTTTAAATAGGGTTTTGTTAAGTTCCATGCAGCAAAGGTGTTCATTCATTTTTGTATAGTATACTTATAGACAGACACTTGAAATTTATGTAAAATAGGTAATCCATTCAACAATCATTTTCAGCATTTACTTTTTAAAAATAAAATAAAAACTTACTTAATTACTGCTTGGTAATGTATTTGCAAGTATTTTTAAAGTAAAATGGCCTTGCAGATGAAAATTATGTCTACTATCATGAGTAAAACAAAGCTTTCAAAATGCAACTCCAGGCACTTCGCTACTACTATAAAAATTTATGGGGCATTCAAGGATGATCAAGCATTCGAGACATCAGAGTCAGCTGCCAAGCCACATGAAATGGCCAAATTCAAATTATCCTGTGTCGTTGCTTTTCCTTTAGGTTTCATTTTCCAAGAGCTAGTTCACGACTGTATTGCTTTTGAGCATCTGATTCAGATCTCAGCTGTCAGAGTGACCTTGAGCACACCAAGAAGGAGAGTTTTCTAAAGTCACTGCTCTCAATTGCATTATAGCCACACAGTTGCCACAGCTGCTATATCTACCTGCTCCTGCATCTTGGAGCTAGGAGAGGGTTACACATGGGGGTAGAGTAACATGTGGAATACTGCCCATAACCTTCCTCATTGACTGTACATCTAAACCAAGCCAGGGTTATATGTTGGGTGCTTTAAGTCTATGCTGTTCTTCCATCTCTGGTGTATCCTCAGTCTGTGTGGAGCGTATCAAACTGGCTCTTATACGTATATTTCTGCAAGGCTCGGGTGTTGTTCCCATTGAAAAGGGTCTTCTTGGGAGAAGGTGAGTTGAGCATGGGTTCTAGTTCTAGATGTATAGGAGAAATAGTCTTCCACAGAATCCCATAGAATACCAAATATGTTTTTTCTGCATTAGTGATAATAAAGTAAGGCTTTCAGATGTTTTTAACCTTTCTGAAACACTGTATTAAAAAGTGGTTTAGTACCTGAAGGTTCATTCACAGTACATGTGGATGACATCTGGAAGACAAACTGCTTTATATATTTGGGATCATTGTCACACCATGCGCGTTAGCGATTTTATCTGTGAAATTGTAGAAGATTAACTATATCAGCTGCAAACAATATAGCAGACACTATAGATCAGTATGATTCTGCTGTGACAAATAGAAAATGTAATTACTGCCTGATTCATTGAGACATGGATGAAATTATACAGTCATATAGACAAGGGTATGCACAGGGGATTTGTTTCATATATGGGGGGGGCATGTAGTGTTTGTGTGACTGTCTGAGGAAAGCTTACATTTTTTTTTTTATTAGCAAGCAACAATTTCTGAACAGTGTGAAGGCTTTTTACTTTGAGCTTTCTTTCACAGCAGAGAGGTGAGGCAAGTGACTAATGAGAAGATATTGGCTGGTGTAAAGTGTTTAATATAATAAATTAAATGTTTAATACAATTTTCTTGCATTTACCTTAATTAGAGGCAATATTTATTTCTATAAATACTTATTCCCATAAATATTCCCACACTTGTGATCTCCTTTTTGATGGCTCAATCACGAAGCAAGAAGAACAATGACAAGTTTCACCACCATCTCCCGGTAGATTTCTCATTGCACACAAAGCTTAAAGAGCGCTTGTATCTTTTCACCGTCCATCATGGATTAGAAACTATAAAGTCATCCGCATCTGTTTCTCTGGATATTCTCTGGTGTTTTAAACATGGCGCTATATCTTCTGTACCCCTGTCACTTGTAATGCTAGTCACAATATGCTAACAATGCTAGTGTAATGCACATATGCCAGTCAGTGCATGCTACATCATCATGGCCCTGTTGAGGACGGAGACAGCACCAGCTTTGAAGCAAGGCCAAAAAACCGGAGTTTGAGCTTGCTTCAGCTTGGCTCAGGTTGGGTGCGAATGTAATGGGAAAGGAAATAGACCTCCGGCTCATTATGGCTCAGTCTGCATCAGCCCTGTAGTGGAAAACGGCCATTAGCGATGAGTTAGACTAACAGATTTTACTCTCCTCAATGTGTAACCCTGCCCCATGCTCCAAGACCTTCGCAGAGACACCAGATGTCTCTCAACATCACATGCATTGTCCACTGGGAGTCCTACCACAAGATGAATTAGTCTGATATTTAGAGTGAAATGTACTGCGTGACCAAGTAAAGTGATACATCTGATAGCTTTCCTCTCCATATACCTCTACATATCTGATGTAATTGTTTATAAGTAAAACCACAGAACATGGCTCTCTCAGAGCTTTTGCACCTATGCTTGATAATTCAACACAAACAGGCGTTTAGAAAATGCAGCCACTCGTCAAAGCCACAATGAGTGGCTGCATTTTCTGTGTTAAGAAGACAAACAAATCCTAAGCCAGGGTAACCACTGCTGTTTTTAATTAACGCTCCACTCCTGAAATCACAGCAATAAACCTGTCTGCTGTGCTGTCTAGCGAAAGTGGATCAAAGTCAAAACTGTCCCAGCAGTCTGCATTGAACTGAGCTTTTTGCTTTTCCTCATTGGATGCCTGTGAGTTACAGGGAAATATACACTGCAGCTTTTTAATGTCACCTCACATTGGAGGTTTCAGTTCAGTAGGACAGCAGTAAGATGAAATTCCCCTCATGTTGACAGAGTGGCAGGTCATTCAGAAATTTATATTCATGGGTGCAAATGGAAATGGAACGACTAAAAGAGGTGTCCTGCAGCGCCAGCCACAGTTATTGATGTGCAGTGGGGGGAAAAGATTGACATTTAAGAGTGTGAGGATGAACAGCCTCTGACCAGGTTGAACCCTCTGCAGCTGTAGTAGTGAACAACAGAGATGCTGGCACATACAGAAGCAGGCTGTAGCTGGTCATTGTAAGGACAGGACAGAGGGGAACGTGCCATAAAACTGAGGGAGTCATCGCAGGCCTCCACCTTGCCGCAGTCAGAAGAGATAAACAGAAAAATCAATACTCCTACTCAGGACAGTTCACTACAAGGGCCTCCCTCAGCACCACTGTCTGTCAGAGTCAGTCCCTCAAGCAGAATGAGATGCTGACAAGGTTGGTGTCAGACCACACCGAGCACTCTGTTACAGAGAGACTGAAGCCATGTTCAGCACCATGGATGGGGGAAGGGNGGGGGGGAGCAAAATGTTGGTTCATCCAACCTTGTCTGCCCTTTTTCTTCACAGTGTTAAAACATGATCTCATTAAGTGCCTGGAAGTATGAAACTAGTGTCTGCATAGCAGTAATTTTGTCATGTTGGCAGGAAGAAACTCTGTGTATCTGCCATTAGCAATGATACAAAAGGATGCATCTGTTCCTAGGGTTTGGTTGTACTAGCCAGTTCTACTTTGGACCAAGTTTCAAGTTGGTAAAACACCCAGAGTCATCAAGAGCCAAGTCTAACAAATCTCTTGCAAATCTTTTATGCGTTCCCTTTTTCTTTTTTCTTTTTTCTTTTTTTTAATGTACAAAGCATTCAGATACTCATTTAGCTAAGTAGCAAATATGTGTCAGAATACAAAGATAAACATAAAAATTGTCCTCTATCTCCTGCAACTAATACATGTCCTGACTGAACGTTGCAGAACTCCTAAAACTACCTTAAGAGATTCAATACAGGATTTAAAGGGCACATGTACTTTTCGATTTTTTTCCCCTCTATTTATTATTTTATAGTGTAATATAGTAAGGACTGTCTTGTACATTTTCACAGTTGCAAAATTTGAGGTTCACACCTGTAGAAATACATCCAGTGAGACAAACCCCTAGGTCCTGAAATGTCCTGAAAGCTTTGTTTTTGATTAGTCCTTTACTTCTCTAACATGTTTACATCAATTATGTAACATATTTAAATTTACCTGCCTGCATACCTGGTTAAACAAACCCACAAAGTATGAGGCTGGTGAGCAAGTATTTTGCAAGCATTCACATTTCTCAGGTCTTGTGTCAGCCTTGTGTCAGCCTTGTGTCAGGTCTAGCCTGGGTGGCCAGGCCAGACCTGACACAACTAGCCAATCAGAACAGTGTGGGCTTTTTAAAACGGATCTAATATGGCATGTTTTTACTCAATGTGCCCTGCAGTTTCACAGCAAGAAAGAAAAGCAGTATGTTGTTGTTGTTGTTTTTGTTTGTTTGTTATTGTTTTTTGCAAATTAAAGCATTGTAAAGGTTTCAAAATACACCCCTAAATGAAAATATGAACATATAGAAATTAGCACTTCAAGAACTTGGAATTACAAGTTTCTGTGTGACCTTTGTCAAAACTGTGGTTACATTAACTTATTCAGTGAGTACCTATTATTGTCTGTAGTGAGTTGTTTTTTGAAAGTAATTATTTTTGAGCCAGCAATTTCTATGATAATTCCATTTGACTCAAATGGAGCTGAAATCTTTGAAGCTTGGAAGTATCCTGAGGGCAGATCGAGCTTCATAAATCTAAGTAGGAACCTGCTGTGATCACTGTTCTTTGATACCTACATTGATTGCAGTAATAGTCCTGTAAACAGAGAGTGGATGGGATTCAGAGCACCAGTCAGGTTTATCCTTAGTATTTGTATGTGTATGCGGAGAATGAGGCTGGCGATCAGTTCTGCCAATGGTAATGAAGCCACTACTATAAATGGGCTAGTCATTCATGATTAACTGGTATGTCATGCCTGAAGTAATTGTCTTAATTAGCTATTGAACAGGTTTCAGGGTTAATGGGACAACAGGTTGGCAGTGAACCTGATTTACTGTTGGAAGTTAATGATTTTACTCTCATCTTCCCCTCATTCCTCGAAATGATTTGATTAACAGTGTGGGAGAAAGACATCCCCTTGTTTGTTAATACAAAATCAATTTCATGCCTGGCTGAGCTATCTCTGACAGTGTTTTTGTTGGGTGAGCAAGGTCTTCAGTCAGCCAGTGGAGACAAGACAAACAGAGAGAAGCCTGTAGAAGAACGCAGAGAGGCAGTAAATCAGCCTCTCTGAGTGCTGTGGACACAGTGTTTGGGAGCTGGCAGCTTCCCACCCTGCCCACAAATTTACCTCCACTAAGCTTTTCTGTCATGACTAGCAGCCAATCCAGTGTTTTTTTTGTGTGTGTGTGTGTGAGTCTGTGTCAGAGAAATAAGCCTATGCGAGTAATTGGGAAGCAGGTACCGTAAATTCTCCCCCTGTGGGGTAAGATCAATGTGTTTTGAAACATGAGTATGAAATGCCACAGGGAAGTGCAAGGATATTGTCTTCGCATGCTAAGGTCACTTAATTGGCAAAACCTTGGTATTTATTGAATGGGTCAAAATATAACACCTTTTTACTGTTAACATCAATGTTTCTTACTGAAACACTTTAGAAATAATTTGGCTCTGCTTTTTTGTGGCATATTGGGTTTGCAGCATGGCTGAGCAGTTTTGGCAGAACTTCCTAGCTGATTTTAGAGCTGTTGTGGAATTACTATAGAGATATTGCATCCTTTCATTTTCTTTTCATTCTCTGCCACAGATTGGTTCAGCATGTAAAAACCCATTTTTAGAATAGGTTGATAGCTGCAGTATGCTTCCAAGTGAGCTGTGTTCCAGTGGATGTAGGGTATTAGTTTGCTTTGTCTGAACATTGTACAGTTCATAGAAACACATTTGTTTGTATCAGCTGCAATGTGATGTATAAGCTTCCTTGAAAATTTCTGCTGATGGGCGCAGCATTTGACGGGGCAGCATGGTATACTTTGGTAGTTTAGTACTTTTGCTAAATTGCCCATAGGTGTGCAAATGTAAGCACGAACGAGTTTGTCTGTCTCTATGTTCAGCTCTTTAATGAACTGGCAACCTGTCTATGGTGAACACCCTGGAATAGGGTTCGGCTCCCCACAACCATGCACAGGATAAGCGGGTTTAGAGAATGGATGGATGGATGAACATATGACGCATGTGTAGTTTCTGTAATGAAAAGGATTAGACAATTTCGCCACTCTGTTTGTTTTGATAATGACATCCTGCACTGGTGAAGTTGTTTGTGCAGTTTTTAGCATTCTTAAAGATTTGACAAATATAAAACCTTGCTGGAGACAGATGTACGCTGAATAAAATAGGTTAACATTTGTTGATTTAGCTCTGGTACCTATAGATTAAAGGCAAATATAGTAGTAAAATGGAAGTTTCTGCTGAGCTGTAAAAAAAACAACTTTGCACAACCGTTGGAGAATCATAAAGGTGCGGCCACAGTAGAGTAAATGAAGTATAAGTGCATTCTACAGCTTTAGTTGTACTTGAAGCCGAGGTTGAAGCTACTTCAGTCTTCATCAGTCACAGGAGAAACAAACAAGGGAGGATGAGGAGAATCTTGACTTAGAATGTTTCACAGTAACTCAACCAGTTGGCAAGTTTTGTCTTGTATTTGTCCTGTGCAGTGTCACAGAAGCAGCAGCAAAGATTACAATGTGCATGCCCCTCAATATTCTACAGTATCAGTCTGGATGTTTATTTAGCAGCATCTAACTGTTGCAACCTAAAGCATGTCATGCTTTTTGTGAAAGAAAGAGGCTCCTGTAGAAGTGGCATGCGCTGTATCACTGAGACAGAGAAGGGGCTTTTGTCATTGCAATTGAAACCAGCTAAGGTTCTCAGTTGTTCATGTCATTGGATTTCCAGCATCTTAGTAGTTGAAGAAAACTCCTCAGGTCAACACTCAGCTGTCTACCTACACCATGAGTACAAGGAATACTGTTTTGGTGACAATAATGTACATATTTTAGACAGAGATGACAGAAGGTTTGATAGAGGAGTTAAGGAAGCCATCTACCTGAAACTGGAAAAAAAACCATTCCTGAACAGAGAGGGCGGTCACCTCTTGTAACACCACTTATCATTTCCTTATAGTGCCAGCCTCGGATCTTCATGCCAGCATCTTCAGTTGCAGAGCAATTTGCGCCTCCATTCATGTGACTCTAACAACTCCAACAACTTTCACATGACTGTTATATGACTCTAATAACAGTCACATGACTCCCATGTGACCCAAGGAGTCACCTGGCTCAACATGTGAATGACTCTTAGAGGATAAATGCCAGTTCACTCCTCATCACTGATACAGAACTAAAGGAGCTACATGGATTAATGGCAAACCATCTTCCAGACTAAACAGCAAGTCTACTTACCATGAACTATAACTTTTAGGTACAGGTCCAATGTCCTCATGTTTGTCCAGAAATGGCAAGTCCTCATTACGTCTGTTGAAGCTGATGAAGCTTTATATGTAGTACAGTTATGAGTAGATCACAAGCAATTCTTAATATATTGTCTTTGTCTTTCTATCTCTCTCTGTTTCTTATCTTTTTCTCCTCCCTGTAGCCCTGTGATCAGTTTGTTCTCACTGCCAATTCGTTTGTTCATCGAGTAAGACTTCTGTTCAGATTGTTAATGAAACTTTGTTTCTGTGAGCCAGCTAAAGTGCTCAAAGCCCTACAGATCTGTCAGACAGAGCTGTTCTTTGATAACAGAGAAGCTGTGAGGGATTTTCTGCAGCAGCTGCATTCAGGAGAAATTCATTCTGAAATATTTTGATGCCTATTGAGCAGGAAGACCAGTACAAGCACTTGGCTGTTCATTTTGAACAGACTTTCACTTGGCCAAACCATGCAGAAAACAAATGCTCATGAGTCAATTTAATGTTGCACAGAGTAGAAACAAATATTATGTTGCTTTGAAAGGGCAGCAATTTAATAGCTTTCTATATTTTAATTTGATTTGGTAATGTTTTGATTAAATTAAAATATCAAATTCAGAATGTTATTAACAGGGTAAAGCCTCCATCCTCTGCAGTGGGAATGGAGATTTCATAAGAATGTTAGTTCTTCTTCATAAAGGTTATGAGATTTTTCTTCACGAAGATTATGAATTGTTGCCACCAGGCAAAAGATTTACACTGTGAAACTGTAAATCTATCAGATTGTCTTGCCTTGTTTCCTGGTTGATCAGTTTATTGAACAGAATAAATAATTGGGATTCAATTATTAACTGCTATTGATGATAACATGGAAAGTCCATAATACTATTTAGGGAGCTGATATTAAAATTGCTCAATCATAGATTGTTTGGGCACTTTGCCAGGCTTCACAGCCCTCCTCAAATGACAGTTGAATGTCCGATGATGGACAATTAGGCTGAAATTTGTCCCAACTCTGAGAATTAGTTGGTAGCTGCCCAATCAGGGCTAAAATTGGGCTACTGAGCTGCCTGCCTGCAGCTCAGTAGCACTAGAAGCATGTACGAGATAAAAAATGACTTCAACTGGGCAAAGTCATGGCAGTCCACGCTATTGCCTTTTTGGCAGTCGAGTAGTTTAGGTTACATGCCTGAGATGCTTTTTGCAGCTCATCCTGTAATCTGAGCTGATTTGGCTGCAACAAAAGCTGTAGGGCTGTCAGCACTGGGCCTGGCTGCTGAATCCCACTAGACTGGATTATAGCCGCATGACATGAAGAAGATGAATCATAGCTGTTATCAGGTGAAGATCTGGGGCCACACTGGTGCTACCTTGCTCCCCAGGTGGTAAGGGAAATTTCTCAATCCTTTCAGAGTTGCCCTGAGTTGATAACTAAATGCTCAAGAGGAGTAAGTAAAATCAGCAATGAAGTGCAACCCAAGAAAACTCCATGGCAGTTTTTGTCTGATAAGGATGGTCAGAGAATCTGACTCCTGTCTCTCCAGCCATTCTCAATGGATGCACATCAACCACAGTAGAGCAGGATGCATGGGGTGGCGGGTGGTATCTCTGACATTCGCATCACTTTTCGCAGTGAGAGCTGTGAGAGCACTTCACCTGACCCCCTCAAAGCCTCTGACATAATCCACTGCTCCAATACACTAACAAGCATCTGAAGCGTTTCCCCTCAAAACACACGACCCACTCACTGCTTTTGCTGGAGGTGTCAGACATCCTTTGACAACAGTGCACTGTGCCTCTTTCAGTTTTATTGTTTGTCATATGTGAGGTGACATTGAATGTTTGATTTACCAGCAAATGAAAATCTAATTTGGGGATTTAGGCTAGAGGATATGATAGACTGCAGCATGACGTTCTGGTTGCTGACTGAGCTGACAGCCTAATAGAATGATGCTGTGTCCATCTGTGGGTCCATCTGGTGTGATGGGCAGGAAAAGAAGAGACAGCAGCAGCAGTCGAGTTGAGGAGGACAACCCATAAGCACTATCATGCTTGCAACATGATTAACATGAGATAATACAGCAAAGAACACAATAGAATAGCTTAATTTGTCAGGATGGACATGAAATATTTGCAGGTCATCTGAAGTTGGCAGAATGTCATTTTCTGTCTTTGAAGCTAAGAAGAACAGAAAGGAAATCAGAAATTTTGTGTGCAGGTGGGAGTGTGTGAATGCTTGTGTGTGTGTGTTTTGGTATGTGTATTGTATGTGCATGGGCAGGCATCCAGTCAAAGGCTAAATGGCTAGCTAATTAGCCAGTAGAGAGGCCCAACATCTCCTAACTCTATTACTTTGGATGAAATGTCAGTATTGATTGCATGGTTGAGGAGAAGCCTCACAGTTTGTGAGGTATGACCTTTCTTATACTGTTGCATGATGGGATCGATCATAGCCATACACATTATACCCATGAAGCACAGGGTTTATTTTTCTCCCTTTGGTATTGATCTTGTATCGTTTTGAGGCAAAGTAGTAAAATAAAGCAGTATGAGGATTTTTATCTGCAAGACATTATCTGGATCAATAAAGAGCAACTTAGAGTATTACATTTCATCTTTAACCAGAACATTTCAGAATATTTTTTACGAAATGGGCAACATAGTGGTGCACAGGAGAATATTTTTGTTTGCCTCAGTCGATAACAATAAAAACTGCCAATTAAATCCATCCCTTTGAGGCTTGGGGAAAGGTCATCTTGACAATCCCATATTTTCACCGAATGCCCCTCACACAGTTGGAGCATGAGCCGGTGACCAAGTTTTGTTATAGCAAGGGCGAAGGATAATGAAATTTTAGCTCAATCAAAGGGCAGGATCAGACGATATCGTGGTTGTCATATATCAGCCAACACGGGCTGATAACAACATGCAGCACATTATATCTGTGTGATGGGGGGGGGGGGNGGGGGGGGGGGGGACTGAGTAATTAAGGATTCCTGCAGCAGGTCTTTGTTAACCTCAGCTGTGAAACGATGTAGATTGAAAAAGAACAAAACAACACACCTGATGTTCAAGAAGCAGATGTGTGATGAGTTATACTTTTTGTACATTTTTTTTTTTATATAAATTAACCTCACAGGTCCTTTNTGTGTGATGAGTTATACTTTTTGTACATTTTTTTTTTTATATAAATTAACCTCACAGGTCCTTTGTTTGCCACTGGCTAAAACATTAGACAGTCAGTTTTATATGTGATGGCAGGGGCTCTGTTTGCTTGTTAGAATTAAATTTCTTCTGCCTACAGGGATTTTTTTTGCTATTCATTAATGTTTTTCAGTTGCCTTTTTTCTATGGCATTTCCTCCTACTCCCTTATTCCACTATTAAGGTTTTGTCCACTCAAGTCACGGTGAAATAGATTTTATTTGCATAAATATGAATAGAGGAAAAAGAGCATATACACACAAATGCCAGTTCAAAGTGGAAGTTCGACCCATCGCTGCTTGTTTTAAAAACTCTGCACACTAAGAGCTCAGGAGATTCTAGCTGTTATCCTGTGGCATTTTCACACATTACTGAGCACGAACACTTGCACCATTTAAACAATGATCCTTCTATACATGAACATTTTTTCAACCTGAAATAGGTTCAACTGGAGACCCAGAGTTGATAAAGAAGTCTAGAAGTGACAAGTAGAGTGTGTAAGTGATTTGCAAATTAATTGTATAGTTGTTACTAAAACATGAAGCTAACACCCTCCTTGAAGCTCATATCTATAATGAATTATATATACAGTATCTGTATATTACATTATGATTATAATACATGCATGAGAGTTGCTACATTTATAATGCATGAGGATTGCAACATTCGTGATACTTTACAAAGTCAATTATCACAGTGCTCATAATCATTTTACACATTTTGCTTGAAAGGTTAAAAGGTCAAGACAGCACATGGCTTGCTGGTTAGCAAGTGGTGGTGGAGTCGCCTTACAGCAGGAAGGTCCTGGCTTCAAATCTGACTGAGGATTTTCTCTGTGGAGTTTGCATGTACTCTTCACGTCTGTGTGGGTTTCCTCCAGGTGCTCCTGTTTTCTCCCACAGGGTTGGAAACTCAAAATTGCCTGTGGGTGTGAATTAGTTTGTCTGTGCCTGTGCTTCAGATGTGACAGACTGGAGACTGTCCAGGGTGTATCTGGACAGGAAGTACATTTGTATGCAAGGATAGGCTGCAGCCCCCGCGACTCTGTACAGGTTAAAGGACCATACTGTAGTCCTTTAACCACTCCAGTAATATGTTTTTGGGAAAGGTTTTCTTTTGCCGATTATTTGGAGAAGGCATGGAATTTGAGAAAACATGCACTGTATCAATGAAGACTGTTTGCAATAAGTTTATTTATGGAACCAGAAATTAAATGTTATGTTTATATGAAAACTGTGTCTTATAACCCCTTGTCGGGTGGGCCATATAGGTAAAGACACATAAATAAAGATTAATTCAATTCAGTTCAATAATCCAACGTGTATGCGGGTTGTATATATTGGGCTCAAACATGCAAAACCACTGGTATGGTCCTATAAGCCAGTGCATGGATGGATGGATGGATGGATGGATGGATGGGTAAATGGGTGGATGATTAAAAGGACTTGTGACCTTTATGGCAGATGTAGAATGTGCTTTCCATAACACACTCATGACAGCTTACTGTGCACTTTAGGTAATGTAAGGTAACAGCGATATCCAGCGAGCTCGGACCATTTTAGTGTTTGTTGGTCCTGACACCACATCTTGCTTTTAGCATCTTCTGGCAGCACAGAGGAAACAGAACTTGCTGAAAAACATCTCTAATTAATAGAATGGGAATACTAGCTTGGCAGGAGGCACTGACTCCACTTTCCTGTTAAATCACATCAGTAAACTACAGAACCGCTCATATTGAACAGCAGGAAAAACTGTGTAACTGTACACACGACAGGCACATTTTAGATATTAATATACCCTCACTTCACTTAGGGCAGAAAGTGATCTGTCATCATCACATAATGAATAAAATGTTGTAACCACATTACTGTATCCATTATTAATGAAGTATTGTGACATACCTAAGACTTCATAACATTTCATGCAAAATGAACAATTAAAGCAATTGTGATACTTGAAAATTTATTATGATTATGCCGTATAGGTATTGTTACCCTCACCAAGGAGGCTATATTTTCACTCATGCCTGTTGGTTGCTTTGCTTGTTAGCAAGATTACTTAAAAAGTTGGGAACCGATTTTGATGAAACTTGGAAGAAGGGTGGGGCATGACCCAGAGAAGCTGAGATGATGCTGATTTGGTAGAATGCAAATATAGTTTTGACTTATCTCTAATAGGTATGGAAATTATTATGTTCTTTCTCTTTAAGTCAGTATATTATTGTTGTTATATTGTATTATGAAAGTTGATAACTCTTGTAATGCATCATAGTTATCAAACTTAAAACCTGTCTGGTTTGTTTTGTGATTATCCTGGAAAGCATGTGTTATATTCCTGTGCTTTGTATTATTCCATTGCTTTATCTGTTCCCCTGCAGAGCTTTTTGAGCTTTTCAGTGGAGAGACTGATGGACTGCGTCCAGGCCTGTTGGTCACAGGAGAGGGTCATTTTCCCGATGGAGTTTAGCTGTCACCTATAGCCGTGATAGAGTCCCTGCTACAAACAGGGCATTCAGGTTAGCTCAGTCAATAAGCAACAGCCATGCCAGAAATATCTCTTTGTGTTCGCTTTGGTGATTTTTGTTTTGTTGTTAGATCCCTGGTTCTAAAGCCCCCCTTTTTTTGTGCACTGTGCTGCAGAGTTTGTCGGCCAAGCTTGTGAAATCCTCTACACAGAGCTGTCCCACACCCAATCAGCACTAGTCTGCACAGCATTTGAGGCAATTCATAGCAGTAGCATATCAGTGATTGGTATTTGATATCTCCTCTGCAGAACAGAGTCACGTAATCCAGTTTTGTGGCCAAAAAAGAATAAAAATGGTAATTCAGCTGCGGCCGAATAATCCTTTGAAATAACAAGCTTATAAGATAAAAACCCTCTATAATTTTATCTGGAATCTTCCATACAGTGACACTACAAAGACATCAAAGCAGGACGGGAAATGTGCGGTTAATAAAATCAATGGACAGAAGAGTCGTATTAAAGCTTGATACATGGCAAAGTAGAGCCTTGGGAAAGCTGTGGGGTTCCGTTTGGCCAGGATAACAGATACAGAAACAAACTGGACCAAAGATATGGAGCTCATCCCAGTGTAGAATGGATTGAATTGACACATCTGACAATGACCCAAAACACACAAGTAACTCAACAACAATGTAGTTTAAAAAGATGAATATTCATGTTTTGGAATGATCAAGTCAGAATCCAGACCTTAAATCTACTGAAATGCTGTGTTATGACCTGAAGTTCGTGCTAGAAATCCCAGAAATTTTGATGAACAGAAGCAGTTTTGTAGGGAGAAATCGTCTGATCAGCAGCTACAGGAAACATTATTAAGTTATTGTTGCTAAAGGAGCTATTAAATACAAGATTCACAAACTTCACCAGCCTGGACTATGAATGATTAAAGGGGGACTCCAGTAATTTTACAAATTCAGTTTAGTGTTTTGGGGAGCATAAGATTGAAATCCAAAGCCAATCCTAAAAGCTATGTTTAATTAACTAGAAGAGGTTTTAGTTTTCAAACTGTTAGTCAAGAACAACACTTATCTAAAGCACCAACAGGAAGTAACCCCTGTGATGTTATACAGGTCAATGTCCCTGACTTTGCACATCTCTTCTACAGCCACAAAAGCCTTAGACCAATACATTGAATTTAATGTGTAAAATTGGTGGAGCCATCCTTTAAAAATAAGCTCAATACTGAGAGGCTCAACTGTTGTGTGTGGCAAAAATGTGTCTCGTGAGTTTGGTGAAGCTGAATATACATGTGATGGGTAATTAATACAGAAATTCAACAAATTCCAAAGGGTTCAATAACTTTTTCTGGTCATTGTCTAGTCTATGTTGAATGCATCAGGAAACAAAACAAACTGACATGATTTGCAGGAATGATTTGTTCCTCTGGCTATTTGTTTCCACTCTGATGATAGTGGTATTTTTGCCTTTTGAATGTGTCAGTATCCATGTTGAGATCTCAGCGGTTTCCAGAGACAAGTGCCAACAGAGCTGCATGGCCACAACATGGTAATTAGGGATGGAGAGTTGTAACTCTGCCTAACTCAAGGACACAACTCACACTCACAGTGCAGCCAGCTTTCCGCAAAGACCTTCATCGCTCTCTGTGAATATTACCTCTGGACATCATTGTGAAATGGTTCATTCTTTAAATTTTTATCTGACCAAACGGGCCAAACTGGATGCCCACATGTAGGCATTTCAGCCCGTGATACATTACATCAGGTCATTTCATCCTTTACTACAGCTCTCCTTGGGTCCCATTCTGCTTTTCGTATACATTCACAGCACATATACTGAAATTGCTTTAAAGGCTGCAAAGAGAAAACAAAGTAGCTGTGGGAGATGTAATTTAAAAGTGAAGAATTTCACACATCCTCATAAATCTTGCGACAACTGCTCTCTCCAGGAATGATAGGGTGAGATACAGCGTGCAGCACATAGATCAAAAAAATGATTCATCTGAATTTGTCTCGTTTAGAATCAGGTCTGTGGAGGACGGCTCTAATAGGACTAAACATTTGGCACTTTGAGTTACACATAGTGTGAAGAGAAGATGAGGAGTGAGGAGATGGATTAGCTGGATGCTCAGCTACACACACAACACACACACACACACAAACATGTCATCATAGATCTGAGCCTCAGAATGGCAGGGACTTCACATTCTCCCTGAGAACGCAGTGGTGCACAGTATCAGTAACAAGTGACTGAGGAGTCCAGATGCTGGATGACAGGGTGGGCTGAGGTGAAAAGTGAGACAAACACAGTAATAAGTCAAAGCTACTGTATTATTCTCCTCTCATCAATCCCGTAACTCCAGTCCTGCTCATTCAGTTTGTACAAAGACTCAAGATGATGTCAACTTCTCATTTGTAATTCTGAACAACTAGTTCTGACTGGAGCTGAACACAATGTCAAGTGGCACATTGCATCTATCTGCTTATGCATGAATTTCTACTTCATGTTGTTCCTTTAAAGGACCATACCAGTGATTTTGCATGTTTGAGTTCAATAAATACTATCTGCATGCATGTTACATTTCTGACAACTATCCAAAACATAACATATTTTAGTTTTTTCTGCTATTTTGCCAAGTCCCCTAATCTTTCAAAATCAAATATTCAGGTGATAAAGACACCTTTAAATTTAATGTTTTGTCTGCCCACGCATATGTCCAAATATAGAAAGGATGATCTTTTTTTGTTTTTTTTTAATTACTCGGTAAAAGCCGTGTACTCTTGGGACTATATTCCCTTGCAGAGACATACATTTTCTTCCATGCTGGCCCATGTGAGACTGGTTAAATTAAGTAATTAAGTAAGTAAATGATGGATTACTTATCTCAAGCATTTTTCAAGTCTCTACAAGTTGATTTTAATAGCATACTGGAATGAGCTGAAACCAGTGGCAGTTTGGAAGGTAGGAAAAACAATTCCAACAAAATTTACTGCTCCAGTAGTATATTTGGGAAAATGGTTGGCAGTAATGTAACGTGTATGCAGGTTGTATTTATCGGACTCAAACATGCACAATCACCGGTATGCTCCTTTAAGATCCACAGCTTAATCATTGATTAAAACATAGTTGAAATGTATGTATTTTTTTGTATTCCACCCTGTGGTACAGTCATACATTGCCTTCAGCAATTAAATATTCCAACAGCAAGGTCAAAGCACAAGGTCACCCGCAGTGCAGTGCCCCTGCAGCAACTTGCTGGCATGCTCAAGGGTACTTTAGCATTGACGGTAGCCTGTTTAGAGGTAATAGCCACCCTTCAGCCAAGCCGCGAGCTTGTCTATAGGGTGGCTCACCAGTTGACATTCAGCCAGCAACTACTGTGTGTCAGCGGTCAGCCTTGTTACCTCCAGGCCAAAGTAGAGGGAGTTCATTAAACCAGCCTCTATTTGTAGAATGGGTGAAAACGAGTGCCCTGAGATGTCCCAAAGTGTAAAGATCCAGCCATAATGAAGCTGTTTTTATATTTTTATTAAGTATTCCGTTGCACTGAGCATACATAGGTGAAAATATCCTTGAAAGTGCGAAAAGAGGGAGAAAAAATTATTTACAGAGACATCAAATATGCAGTACGTCATTCACACTGGCTAATCAGTCTCATGCATGCACTTGGAAGAGAGAGAACAATCTTCCTTCCACCACGATGAGCCTAAATAATGAAACAGTCATTATTTATCTCAATTTGGCCTCATCTTTCTAAATTCAACTCTCGGAAATGCATTGAGACTGATAGGGTACATGTCTTAAGTGAGAGCATGGCAGAGCTATATCTATAACATCAATAATACAGATGGAAACAGGTCTTTAAAGTCTTATTGGAATCATTACCTGTGATATGTGGATGTAATGAAAAATCTCTCTCCAAGGTCACTTTCTCATTCTCGTTGGCCGTACCTGCAGCAATATATTTGGATGACACACTTGGAAATTTCTAAAGTTATAATGGTTTTATTGTCAATTTAAGAGATTTAACACATGTTAGACTGCTTGTAATGATTTTTCTGCAGATTGGAGGAGTTGTAGCTATGCCAATATTTTTTTTTTATTATTCGTTCTTTCTGTGTAACCCAACTTTTAGAATGCTCGCTGAACAACAAATGAGCAACAGGTGAGCGGATTTCTTATTCTGATTAAAACTCTATGGATCATTTACATGATTGAGTAAATCAATTTTCAAGATTACATATAACCAAGAATTCTTTAACTTGCATAACGTTGTGTAAAAGCAGTCTTAGCACAGTCACAAATCCACAGCAATTAATAACACTGATCATTTGCCCATGTTTATTCATGTGGTATTAATGAAATGCAAAAATCAGCAGGCGGAAAACAAATATACTAAAACCATCCAGATGTTAAAATATTGTCAGTGTACTTCACCAGATCAGTTTCAGCAGCAAATTAATTCTATCTTTTATTTAATAGAAACTGTTCTTTTCATTTCTCATAATGCACCATGAATTAAACCATTCTTTTCATTTCTCATAATGCACTGTGAATTAAACCATTCTTTTCATTTCTTATAATGCACCATGAATTGAACAAGTAGCAATGAAAGAGATAATCATTAAAGAGGTATAGAAATGCCCTTCAGCCTGATTATTTCCTCACAAGGTCTAAGACACTCAGAAGAGATGTATTTTTCCATATTACAGGTGACTAGAGAAAAAAACATGGCACATTAGTAGAGATGTCTTTTACCTGTGTGTTATTGGGAATTGACAGAAGTGGATTTGCATGGAGTTATGGTCCACTGAAGCACAGTGTGTTCTGGCTGATGGAGACAATGGAGCAAACAGGAGCTTTGAGTCTGGCCAGCCATCAGTCTGACACTGCACATCACAGCTTGTATGAATAATTGTGTAATATGGCAGAACTCCTGACAAACAAGCTGTCTTCCAAACCAGATCAGTGTTCTCTGCCTTCACATCACATAACAAACACCTCAGCTAGTATCCCTCCGGTCAAAAGGATATCTTCTGTTTTGCTCATTGAATAAAGCAGCTGTTGTGATTATCCAATTCATAGTCAGAGGGCAAGTTTATGAAGATATTCTTATTCTGCTTGGATGTTGCTCAACTTAATTTGTATACATGTTGAGTATTTCATTAGCTATCATGCAGTTGTTTTCTCTTTCTCAGCAATTTGCATACTGCAGTGATCCGGCAAGCTTAAGAGTGCCGTGATCTTTCTGGAGATGGGCATTATGGGGATTTGCACTTATTTGGTTTTGCTCCTGTTTTTTTCTCCACCATTGAGGTTATGTTTTCACCAGAATTTGTGTTTGTGTCTGTCTGTCTGTCTGTCTGTTATTTCAAGAAATAATAGATGGATTTCACTGAAATTTTGTAGATAAATGGGATATGGGAAATGAGTAAAGGAAGTGTTGATTTAGATTTAGATTAGATCTTTCTCTAACATTTAAGATAAGGCATTTGTTGACATTTTAAACTATTTCTTAAAAACTATGACACCAAATGTATTGGAAATAAAACATTTGTATCCTATGATAGACTATTAACAGGTGCAGTTTAGCTGAGATGTTGATACTGATCGGATCTGATGGATTAAGATATATGTTCAGACAGTGGTCCTTTGGCATCACTGCACATTAGCATAGATACATGAAACTACCACCATTGTGCAGCTAAGATGATGCTGATTCAGGAGTTTAAAATAGTTTATATATATATGTTTAACACAGATGGAGATCCACAAGATAATTTCTGCAATACTGCACAATGAGTTTACAAGATAAAAATGTATTTTGTATCTGATTTCAGAGTAATCACAGTGAAAGTGAAGTGAAGAGAATTTTCAGTCTTCAAGAAAATTATTCACATATTTGTCTTCATTTACTATTTTTCATTCTTTTGGTGGTATTATTATTTAAAAATATTTTCAGATAGTACTGAGGCTTCTTGAGTAAATTGAAAATCATCATTAAAGTCACTTCAGTTAAAACATCTCAGGAGGCAGCAAACGTATTTTGAAAAGACATGTCTGTATTTAGACACACACGTGCACACACACACGCACATACACACTGCAGCCACCTTGTTTCCCTTTATTCTCAGCCTTCTGCAGAAAGTCTGTAATGGTTTGTGGATAATTCATTCCACTCTTCCAGATCCAAATATCCGCATGTTGTTTGATTAACCTGCTGATCTGCCAGGCTGAGGAGGAATTCTCTGCCTGCTGCCTGTAAATTCAAGCCTGAGGCTGCTGCTGCTGCTGCTTGGTGCAGCTCGGAGTCTCAGCTGCACATCCTGCTCACACAGCGCCATAAAGAAATCAGAAGGCAGCTGGGCACCATGCCGGTCTTACTAACCAGGAGTTTTTTCTATTAAGCTTCCCCTTTTGGAATTATTCTTTTGTTATCACACTGCTAATTTGTGGAATCTGTCAGATTTAATTGTTAAAACAAATAATTTTATTCTGGAGAGTAAAGTGAAAGTGTTGTCTTCAGGAAGATTTTAATACAGGGGACGGCTAATTAGCACTATCATGGTGGAGCCCAGAACCCATAATTTCAAATATGGGTGTAAGCATATCGCATCAATATTTTAGGTGTATTGCCATAATGGCACTGAATTGCAACCTCCGGGACTTGGGAGTGACTTGCAGATTTTTTATTTTCTCTAGCTGAGTGATTTAACAATGAAAGCCTTGAACATTGTTGTAGAACAGTTTTTGCTTGACTGACAAAGAAAGACATGGTGGGGCTTGCTTCAAAAATGTTCTTTTGACAGCATGAAAAAGATATATCTTTATTTTTTTATTCTAGAAAAAAAAAAGCACAAACCTCTCACTCATTGAATGCTGGGCTAGATTGTATTCACATGGCCATGAATAGGATGGATGCATGGATGGATGGATGGATGGATGGATGGATGGATGGATGGATGGATGGATTTTGGCATTTAACATGCAACTCATGCCTTGTTAACAGGCTGTGACAGTTTGCAGTGTTTTTGTTTCTAAATGGTCAACAAATGAATGTGTGGAGCGGTTTGAGTTGTGGATTGCTGCTCACTGAGATTTCTCATTGAGTAGTTCTAGTATGGCATTGGAGAACTTGTGTTTGGAATGAACATTATCAAAAAAAAAAAAAAAANAAAAAAAAAAAAAAAATCAAAGACTAGTATCTGTATTTAAACAAGAAGGACTTTCATTGGAGCTCATAGCTCCACCAAGGCCAAACAAACCTAGACAAAATTTGTCTAGTCTTGCCTTCTTCTAATGTACTGGCCTAAAAAGAAAGAAACAAGTATAATGAACATAATATTTTGTATGTATCTATCTATGTATTAAAGATATGTTGAAATGCATAGCATATGCATCATGTCATGTAATTCCATTAATTAACTGACAAAAATATATATATTTTTAAATGCAATATTAAGAAGTAATTTAAAAATTCCTGAATCCAGATCCACATTGAATTGTTTCAGAACGTACTGAGTGACCCTGATAATGGAAAAACAAACCAGTCAACAGACATGGGTGAAAGCATAACTCATTGCTGAGGTAATGATTTGTCCACAAGCTGTAAACTTATATTTAATATGTTTTTTGACTACAAACGAGAGATTAAATCTGTTGCTATGTGTTTTCACATCTTAAAAGAGGATTTAAATTGGCTTATGCAACAAATGTGTTTGCATCAGTTTAATTATTCTTCTTCAGATGGGATGTCTGACAGAAAAAGGCACTTTGATCACAGATATGTTTCCTTGAACATGAGAGCAGCAAGCTCAGATCAATAATGTAACGCTGCAGTTATCATATTAGCAGTAAAAGCAGACCAAGGAATGGACCCTGAAGCAAAAGCCTGAAAGCATGTCAAAACTGCAGCAGAGCGGTGGTGATTTGATGGTGGGTATACGGCTGAGAGGGTGGCGGGTGTAATAAAACCACTGTCTCAAAGTCCATGCTCATTAGTCTAATAAGTGTCTGTATCGATGTGCAGTGGAAGAACTTACAAACCTAGTGCTCTACTTGACTCTGACAGGGACGTGAAAGGACAAGAGACGGGGGGGNCTCTCTCTCTCTCTCTCTCTCTCTCTCTCTCTCTCTCTCTCTCTCTCTGTCTCTCTGTATGTGTATACCCTGTTTTGAATGAGCAGTGATTCGGCGTATTTCAACCGCAGCAATGATCTTTTCTCTTTATCTTCTCATTATCTAAATGTTATTTCCTCTTTATTTTATTTTCTCCTCACTATCTTTCCCTCTCTGGCCTCCCTTCATCTTGCTCTTGTACATAAACACACACACATGCACGCACACAGACACAGGCACAGCTCCCCTCCAATTCTGCAGACTCTCAGCGGGGCAGGGATTAGCCACGGTTAAAACCTTTCCATGCAGTCTTGATCCTCAAAAAGAGACAAAAACAAGCTTCAGAAAGTTTGATAATCAGCTCTCATCTACACAACTGTCTCTCAGCCTCACTGATATTTATTATACATTCACTTATTTATGCTGCAAAACCTCAAGCTCCCCCTGGCTGCATGTTTTGGAAAACCTCAAATAAAACTACTCATAGAATATGCAAATGTTCATTGTTGGATAATGAGGGCCAATCAAGCAAAAGGAGAACCAATTCAACATTAGGCCTGTTAGTGCAGGGAAATTTTCCACATCAATTTTCCTACAATCTGCTCAACATGGCCCACAGCTAAACTGGCAGAGAAGTCAGTCCATTAGGAATGTGCATTAAGGGAAATTAAAACTTTTATGTATTGTGATTACACCAAGTATATAATTTGCAAGTATTTCATAGCAGTAATAACCGAAGGTGAAAGTTTTATTGATTATAGCGTTATCTTATTTGTGGGAATTAATTATTTCCCTGTCTCCCACTCACAGAGGTCATCAGCTCTTGACCAGTTGAATTCAGATGAAATACAGTGCTGCAGACAACATGCAAAATGCAGCCTCAAGGGGGCACAAGCCAGTGTCCTCCTTGTGCCGGTCCCAAGCCCGAATAAATGCAGAGGGTTGTGTCAGGAAGGGCATCCGACGTAAAACCTATGCCAAAGCAAAGATGCGAATCATTCCTATGACTTCCATACCGGATCGGTCGAGGCCCGGGTTAACAACGACCGCCATCGGTACTGTTGACCTACAGGGTGCTGGTGGAAATTGGGCTACTGTTGGTCGAAGAAGGAGAGGAGGAAGGCATGTCCGTAGGCAGAGAGAAAAGAGGAAAGGAAAGAGTCTAGAGATGAGAGTAGGGACTTTGAATATTGGGACTATGACAGGAAAAGCTAGAGAGTTGGCTGACATGATGCAAAGAAGAAAGGTGG
>VXCM01000290.1:0-196326 GCA_014773175.1 Lucifuga dentata
TGGAGGCAGATGATTCGCTGTGGTGACCCCTGAAGGGAAAGCCGAAAGGAAAAGAAGAAGAAGTTGCTTTAGAGCAATGCTCTAATACACTGAAGGAAATTAACTTACTGTATAAGTCCTTACACTCATCATCATCATTATCATCAAGTCTGCTGCTCAGGTGTAGAGCTAACTAGAGCTCTCCTTTTCTGATGGTTTTGGGATCGGTGTTTAGCCTCGTCCAAAGAAGGTTCAGGTGCTGCAGGTAGTTTTCTACAAGGTGCAGCAAGCAGGTCCAGCAACTGAACCCTTCTTTGAATGAAAGTAAACACCTATCCCAAAACTAGCCCCCCTGGCTGGGCCAGTGGGTCCAGCAAGCGCATCCAGCAAGCAGGTCCAGGTGGGTCCTCAAGGTCTTTTCCATCTGGCAACCTTAGGGTTGAATTTGAGGATTGCACAGGTGGGGTGGTCCAGTAGCAGGTGGATCATGGAAGGTGATGTTAGCATTTGAAATGAGGCTGGAATTTCATGAGTGTTTCCTGAGTTTGGTATTTGGTACATAGTGACCATCTTAGCCCTCATACATGTACATGAATAGCTCTTCTTTTTGTGCTGTATAGTCAGTACAGCTTGCAGCAGTCTGTCTGAAGAGTCCAAATGTTGATTTTTTTTTTTTCCACTGGTAAGAACTGAATTCTGCTTTCACCACTATATATAATGTTTAGCTACACTGAATTACTAGGATTTTGATAGAAAATAAAAGCAGAATCACTCCCCAGCCAATGCTCCTCACAATGCGCCCCCCCNCCCCCGCCAGCTGAGGAAAATAATGAACTGAACCCTGTAGCAGGATAAAACAATGTAAATGTCAGATACCACACTGGATTGAGTTTGTATGCTCAGGATATGTGATAGAAAGAGAATATAGAGAGTAGTTTGGAAGTGGTGTTTAAGTATGTCGACTGTTTTGCAGATAACTGTAATTGAAGATACAGCCAATAAAAGAGTGCAGGCCAGTGTCACCACAGATACAGACCAGGACACAACGCTTTGTTCAATCCATACAAGGGATGGAAATAGAAATTTAGACTGTTAAGAAGCCACAAATGAGTGTTGAGTTTCTTTTCTCTAATGCAGACAGAAAGAAGGATGCAATAAGGCACAATCAAAGCTTGGGGCGCTACAGAAGGAGAGTAAAGTGAACCAAATCCTCCAACCGATGAAGGATAACACCTCAGCTTCAGAAATGAGCCGATTCGGAACAAATGACTGAAAAAGTACTGAATATTTTATATTAAAAGCCTTCTTGTTTTGTCCATCCAGGGCATCCTGATGCATGGTTGTTTACCTCCCCAAAAATGAATTTATACATAAGTGGAATCATAGAAAGTTACCTCAGAAGGAATATCCTTCTTTACATACAAATTATATAAAAGCTAATGTTACTGTGCCTTTGCTTCCTGGGTGGATGGTTTTTCTTCCAAGATCTCCAAAAAGACCTCCCAAGACTGATGATACAGGATGTTAATCACGATAAAATGTGGACTTTATGTGAATCTGCAGCTTTTTCTCGATTAGGAAAATCAGTTGGATTTTCCCTGAGCTGTCCGTTATCATCCATCTTTCATTTTTGGGGTTTTAATCTTTGAAAAAAAAATGTACTTTTAAAGAGCTAAAATATATCTGAAGTAGCTAAAAATATATCTGGACCATCATCAGCCATATAACAGCTGGACAAAAAGATAGTTTAGAAATCAACACATTTCCTTTTTTTCTTTTCAGATGGTCTGAAAACAGCTACATTTGTCACTTGTCAGTTTTGAGAATCATCATATCTTATAACTACATCATAGTTATGTCTGTATCAACGGCCCAAAATAGGTATGTTACCTGGAGGCAACATAAATGAATTCATAGCATGTGTGTCTCTGTTATTAGGACAGTATGACCTTATTTTATTAACCGGCACAAGCATCGAAAGGGTACAAACAGTATAAAGTCAAGCTTCTGCTGCCATCACATGTCGTTTCATTAGGATTCAAGCGGTGTGTTTCATTTTTGTATTTCGTATGTACCACTGGGTATAACATACAATAAAAGAGCATAGTGCATTTCTTTATCTGTCCATCCTTAAAGAAATCAGAAGGCGCTCTCTGCCAAGCCAATTTGTTCTCCTTGTGGAAACAATCATGGCTGTGAAGCAGAGAAAAAGCAAAATGTGAATCGCTTACCAGTGCAACTAGAGGGAAGAAAAAGGCCTTGACGCCATCAGCACATTCATGTACCATGCTCCTATCTCACATCACACACCCATCTGATGACTCTGATGTGGTAGTTTTCTTTATAAAATAAACATAGTGTGGAATGGAGACCCAAGCCTGAGCCAAGATTCCAGGAGCAGGTTTAGATTCAATCACACGCTCTGGGAAAAGGAAAAAAGCCAAACCAGAGTGGACAGCCAAGAAGAAATAATTGGACTTCTGTCGGAAGCCTGAGTGGGCAAAGACCCATTTATCCCCCTGGCAAAGGAAGTGTTTTACAAAACTAGGAAACAAAATTTCGCGCCCAGAAAAGTCACAGTTAAGAACACAGATTTTGGTACTATGCAAATTACTGTTGATCTATGAACAAGCAACCTTCTTTTATTTGTGTCGACTACAAGAATATCCCTCTTTCCTTCCTCCTTCCTTCTGCTAACCAAGTTTAATGTATTGTGACATGATGGAAGACATACCGCCGATTCCGACTCGGTGCCCTGTTTGCTTTCCTGTTAATAATTTACCCATATACATGTATATGATCATGACAAGCTAAATAGAACCACAAAAACACTGCTTTTTGTTGCTCAGGTTTTCCTCACAGTTCTCTTGATTGGCCACTAGGGGCAGTGATGTAGCATGGGCAGCCTTGGAGCTTTTCCTTCTGATGCAGCTTGTTCTTTTTTGTGGGTACTTCCAGAGACCTTCATGAAATGTTAATGGAGCTTTCGAGGTCTAGACAGCCTTGAAGGAAAAAGCTGAAAGAGCCATCTGGTAAATAGTGTGACCTACAGCAGTCCCGCACAGATGAACCCCCAAACAGACTCTGGATGGGATTGCTTTGGAAATGCCATTCTGGTAAATAGGAAGTTCTTATTCCAAGTTGCTTAACTGTGTGTCCCAAATTTTCCATACTTTCTCCCTGACCTTTGTATTATACAAGCTGTGCAGTTAAAGATCCAAAAAAAAAAAAAAAAAAAAAGTCCCATAACATGCAGCTATACTTAGCTTTGGGCTAATGTAGCAAAATTTAACTGTAGCAGACAAGCAATGTTCGATAAGAAGCACGTGGAACTTGCAAAGTCATATTTTGCTAAATTGTTGCTAGCTTTAGCTTAGCTTTGACCTCACTAAACCTGTACTTCAGCTTTTTTGGTAGCAGTATCACTCACATGCTACACACATTAAGGAGGAAGGGTGTATGTTTGGTCAACAGCCTGGAAGCTGCTCAAAAAGGAAATTCACTTAATCTGAATTTTGCATTGCTGTTGCTTTGACTCTGGAATGGCACGTTAGAAACGATGCCATCTAAAGTCAATTTGGAGCCATGCACAGTTCCTGTCCTGTTTGACACCATTATTCAGAACCTCAAGCTGAACGGCTGTGCGATAGTGCAGAGAAAAAAAGAAAGGAAAAGAGAGAAAGGAGAGAGGACAGAAAGGACAGAGAAGGAGAAAGTAAAATGGAAACTTGCACGCCAGGCTTTGCACGGCATCGGAGATGAAACATTGCGTCCCTCATAAGATGATTATGTTGTTAAATGAGATATGGCAATACTCTTGTAAGCATTTAATCCGGGGATCTCCAGCCACCATGCAAATGTAGCAGATGTCAGCAGCATGACACAAAGCTGTGGAATGAGCAACCAAATATTCTCATCCTCCCCTCTGCCTCTGAATTATTCCACATCGTCTGGGAGGCCTGCGATTGCTGGAGCTCATTGTACTAATTCCGTTCAGAGTTTCAGTGGGGAGGAGTGGCAAAGCACACAGCTGGACAAAACTACCACACGCAAAAAAAATTGTTTTTGTTTTCTTTTCTCTGAGAAGTAGCTAAGCTTTAAAGCTTTTCAAAAGTTGGCTAAAGTTGCTAATGCTTGGATGTGCTGGTTGCTGGCAAAGACTTCCCTGAAGTTTTCCCCGTGCGTTGTTGTGCTTTCATGTGCAGAGCTCTAAGCATTCCCAGGTGGATGTTAGGGATGGGTGGACCAGATCAGAGTGGATTTCCTTGGAGGGCATTAATGTAAAACGTTTGACTTGCCCCTTGAGGACTGGGATTGATGACATCATGACTATGAAAGTGCAAGCGCATGCCACTCCAGAACATTAAAATCAGATAGTATGATAATGTGGTCTAATTTGCCATCAGTCCCACTAATTGCATCTGACAGTGCTTTCCGGAGAGTATTGTAATTCTTTTAAACTGGTTAAAGTGACTGTGATGAGCCGTGCTTTACCGGGTTAACGGCAGGTGATACACGATGCAATTTCTTCAGTGTTTATCTCTATTCCTCTCTAGGTAAAGAATAAGATTAGATCAATTTAGTTTCATATCATCTATAATTGTAGTCTGTGTATCTTCTTTAGCTGGACAATTCCCAGAAGAAATTGCATTTATTGTATCGCTTAAAGAAGAACCGTTCCAGATACAGTTAGATCTTACGTGAGATCTGACAAATTATACGACCACGCAGTACACCGAGCTCAAGCTTGTCAAATCAAAGTCGTGTAAAGCACTGTATCATGCAGCCTACTGGGAAGAGCTGCTTTTGCCGTGCAAAAATGATGTCTCTAACTGCCCCTTTCTCTTTTCTTCCCCTTTTCTTTTATCATTCTTTTTTTTCCTTCTTCTTCCTTATGAGGCTCGCAGAGCTTTGTGCTCATGTTTGAGTTCTCACTGGCTGACAGGTTGTCACAGATAATAAGTTTTAATTCCCTGTGTGGGACCAAAACTCATTCGCCTTTAATTTCCCTCATAATTTTATTCCCTTTTGAAGCCTTTGAATGTAGATTGGTGAGATGTCAGTTATAAGTGCGGTGAGCTCAGATAGTGATGTATTTCATTGCACTCAGACTGGACTTTTTGTCAAATTAATGCTATGTAAAGCACATTCTTTTATGTTTTAATTGAAATCTAACATTCTTTGTGTCTGGTTCATGTTCAGTAAATATTTTTTAGTTATTTTTTCCGAATCACTTGAAAGGAATGAAACAAAAATCAATTTAAAAAAAACTAAAATATCAACCTACAGGGCTCCCGTATTACCTAAGAGATACTTGGTTTGGGGTTTTGTTGTGGCAACTACTGTATACAGTAACACAGGGTCTCACTGACTCCGGTTAGTCATGTGGTCTAACTCCAAACCGTACTCCCCATTTGTCCCAGTGGTGATGTGTCTAAACGCACCACAGCAGTTCTGATGGACACTTTGCCTTGCACTCCTGTTCACCCCTCTACCCCTCACTGCCACTTTCTCCCCAATCCAGAATAATGAGCCTCTCAGAAATTCAACTCAGGAAACCCGGCCTGGCGGTGTGCTCGGCAGCCCAGATTTCTTGTTCTTCCCCTGCTAAAGCCCCCCGCTAGCCCCGGAGCTTTCAGGCTGCCGAAAAAAATCACAGCTCTGTCGGCCAAGTGTGGCCGCTGTTTCAGCAGGATAAGTCGGCCAGGGGAATATTGTCTGAGTCCCCTTGAATGTAAACGAAGCGCGCTTTGCTGTCGCCTGCATGCATGGCCTGTCTTTGCTTTGGATGGCTGGCGTGGCATTCTGCACCTCATAAAGGATGCAGCTGTGCTGTATAAGAAAAACAAAAACAACCTACACCATCCCAGCACAGAATTCTGTCTTCTTGTTCAACAGCCAGCCAGCCTGGAATCCAGCAGAAAACAAGAACCTCTGACATCTTCCCACATAATCTGTTGAGGGCGTTTTAGTGAGACAGGTGGATCATCTCGGCAGAGACTAATGTGCATGTATTCAGCATTAGTGCCAATTTCTGTGGGCTCTGTGCTTATGTGTCATGTGGCAATTCCCTATGGATCCTATGTGATGGATGCTCTTAATGAAGGGTGTTAATTTAAAGTCACCTGCAGGCTACAGCCGTTCCAGCCATACGGCTGCATCATTGCCTATCCAATGTTCTCTCCACACTGACAGAGGAAGGCCCAGGGAGAAGCAGGGAGATGGAATTGGATTTGAAGCTCTGAGGCAGGTAATAAAAAGCAACACTCCCACACACCAAGGAATGTGATTTCCCCAAGTACCCCTGGCAGACATGTTGAATTTCTTGCAGTAATGTATAGGCGACTCAGCTATTCATAACAGGGAAGGCCCAGGCGAGTACACGAGCTGAAGCTTGTTTTCTCATTAAAAGCACCTTTCCCTCACAAAAATACAGTTCATAAACTTTTTTCAGCTTATCCATAATGTCCTTTTGTACTTTCATTACATACAGTGGCACCATCTCAACAGCTCATTATACAAGGATTGCTTGAAAAGTTTTGAGCTTAAAATTGAGTTTGAAGCATAATCTTCTAACCCAATGATTCTGGAAGGATTTTGTTTTATGAAGTTACTGCCCAAAAAAGCTGATATGATGTCTGATATGGCAAATCAGCTAAATAGGGTGAACCAGCAAATACATAAGAACTGCATAATTATTTCCCTTGTCCATCCGTGTTGTACAACTCCTAGACCTTGTCTGATTTGTAGATACATTTGTGTGATTTTCACTCTGAATTTTAATTGGTGTCATGTGACTAAACTTGATAGAGTTTGTATCATTTTGCATCCTTGTAAATTCACTATATTTGCACTTCCCTTCCACAAATAATCTGGTTTCATGAACATACGCACACGCATCGATATGTGCTCCATTAACACTACGGCATTAAATATCGCAGAGGCGGATAAATTTTAACATATTATCTCTCAGAGTGAAGAAGAATTAAAAAAGGAGGGAAGCAGTAGTATGGAGAGAAGATGCAGGTATCAATAATGTAAAAAGATATAATTTTTCAGAAGTGAGACAGTGTGTCAGCTGTGTTCTCCATAATGTCATTCATATCAGGTCCCTAGATTATGTGTAATGAGGTAGAGTCAATCAGCTCCTATAGAAAGAAACAGATGCCAATCTATTCTAATATATACAAGCCTGTTTCTTTAGCTGCAGTGAAATGGATCTATTGCAAAGTAAGTTGTGGTAAAGCCTCGCTGTCTGCACAACAGAGAACAGAGATGGGGCTCACAGAGCCTCTGGATGCAGCAGGTGTCAGTCCTTCATTGGCCTGACCTTGTAGAAATGCAGCATATTTCGATTTCCCCTTCAGTAGTTCCAGAGTGGCGTCCGGAGAGGGTTAGGGAGACGGTTCTCCATACAAAGGGGCCCATAGTGGCTGTGTATGCAGGCCACTGGAGCAGCAGGGATGGCCCTAGGCTGGAACTAAGCCTCATGCCTGCCTTACTGACACTGATCCGCCTCCCCTGTTTCACTATTCAGCCTAAATAAAGCAACTGTGGTCAACACAGGGAATATTTTATTCAGTTTGTGTCATTGCAATGATTTTGTCTTCGTATGGAGGCACGAAACCGTTCGCTCCCTCTGCCAAAATAAGTTTTAGGCTAGATTTGCATTTAACCACAACTAAAATTACATCTTTGACACAGCGAGGAATTTCTTTGGTCCCATTTTTTACGCAAAAGTGCAGTAAGTACAGAGGAGCTGCTCTGCAGGCTAATACTCCATGAGACGTTTGGTGAAGAAACATCATTAGTTTATTTTAATGTGCCACAATGGAGGCTGAGTGACACTAATGGGCGCTGCGTAAAAAATGGTGTCAATCTTGACGCTGTGACGGTTCACTGAACAGCACATTAGCGCTAAAAGTATTTCAGGTCTCTAAGTATGCCTTCCACTCTTGAGCCTATGGGGGGGGGGGGGGGGGGNCACCGAGGTAATTCGAAAATACGTTTCAGCATTCATAATAGGAAAAACTGAGAGCACACATTGTGAAACAGGCAACCTGGAGCATCAATTGCTCTGTCAAGCCTCAACTGTAAAGATGCATTGGGGCAGCCACGAATAGATTATTCTCTTCTTTCTGTCCAAATATCCACAGTGAGCAAGGAGGACTTGAATCAAAAACATGTGACCATCCCTCATTCGATCAGAGGAAGTACTTAGCTACGGGATGCAAACACAGCAGGATGTTGTTGCAGCACCAACATGCAGGATGTTTCGGAGAAGATTAATCACCAATTTACAGCGTGATTATTAACAATTCTGGTCATTAAAGCAACAAGATGTGATTAAGCAGTAAATAGCTCTGGACAGAACTATTTTGTGGTGCTGCTGCTGCTGCTGGTACTGATAGTAAAGCACCTCAGGGTGTTTTACTGTTTGACTCCCATCACATCAAACCAGCGTTTGCCATTAAGCGGGACTGACCAAAGATAGTGAGAAAATAAGATGCCGACTTCACTGCCATCGTTTCCAAACATGTAATAAGTGAGAGGTGACAAGGGTCAAGTGCCTTCACTCCATCCTCAGTCAAGACAATTTGATACAAAAGGCAGATAGACGGCAAGTCGCTTTACTGCTTGACATTATTGCAAAATAAGTGGTCTTCACTCCTCCGCATCCACAGGATTAACGCTCCTGAAAAATACAGCTCTGGCAGGTGAGAATTCCCGATCTGGGCCCATTCCAAAAACATGCTGAAACACTTCAGATGAAGTTTATTATTAAGTATTTCTAAATATACCAGATTTAGTCAGTAGAGGTATTTAAAGGACCATATCGACAGTTTTGCATGTTTTACCTACCTGCATATGCATTACATAACTGCCAAACCATTTTCCAAAACATACTACTAGAGCGAAACATTTTTAAAATTGTTTGTCCTACCTTCAAGGCAGCCACTGGTTTTAGTTCATTCAGGTATGCTACAAAAGTCAGCTTGTAAAGATTTAAAACATAACGCATCACAGTGAACCACATTTTTTTGTTGAAGTTACTGATTTTAACCAACCAACCATGGAGCTACATGGAGGAAAATGTATTTCTCCGCTAGGAAATATAGTCCCAGGAGAAAACTGCTTTTACTAGGGAAATTAACGACCATACCTTCTACATATGAATGTTTATGTTAGCAGGTGAAACACAGAATTTTTAAGGTGAGTTTATCACCTGAACATTTGATTCAGAAACATTAGGGGATTTGGCAAAATAAAATAAAAACTTAAATCCTGTTTGATATTTGGAAAATGGATGGCAGAAACATAACGTGTATGCAGGTTGTATTTATTGGGCTCAAACATGCAAAACCATGGAATGGTCCTTTAAGAACATTGAACGCTAAATATAAAATCTTTAAAATCCTTTAAAATCTTAATGTAGTGTTATGTAGTGCAACCTGTCATAACTACTAACTACAGCTATTAGTAATGGAGTAAAAAGTGCAGTATTTTCCTCAAAAGTGCAGTGCAAAAGCAGTACAAAATAGCAATAAAGTAGAATTGAGAATGTAGGACTTTTACTTATAATAAAATATTTCTCCTTTGTGGTATTCCTACTTCTACTTTTGAGTACTTCTTCCACCACTGCTGAATTGTAGACACTTTATTAAAAGAATGTGCTGAGACGAATGAGCGATCCTGTATATAATTTGATAAAAGTGACAAGCCATACAAATTGAACGCAGGGAGAGAATTAATAATTCAGACCCACAGAATCCTTCCTGAGACTGTGAGGGAGGAAACAGAAGAATAAGAAACACGATCCCTGGTGTGCTCGGTTCCTTTCTTTACAGGTTTCATGAAATCTGGGACACTGAGTTATATATGTTTAGAATTCCTGCATGTGTACTTTTGCAAAATATCTTTTCCCAGATATATGCAACCGAGATGAAAATTGAAGACAATTGAAATCTGCCTGTACAGTTCAGTCATTAGCGTTAAAGTTGCTACAGAAAATTTGCAGGGGGTTACGCGAGGGTCGAGTAGAAACTAATATTCAGCCATTCTGTTTATGTTCAACAAAACACAACATTGTGTTTGGATGTGCATGACTTTGATGATCCCATTAAAGCTGTTTCTGTCGGTATGTCCACGGGGGTTAATAACCACGTCTCCTGCAGTAGACCTTTCCTAAGTGATTCAGCAGAGGAGGACTGACCTTAGCGATCTCCTTGTAGAATATAACTGAATTGACTTGTTTATTGTTTTTCCTCCTCTCTCCCCTCTTCCTTCCCTCGTGCCCTCCGTCTATGCTTGTTTTTGATTTGCTTCACCTCCGGTATGCTTTACGGACTTGCCCTTTCTCTGTATTGCCCAGGGTGCTGGTCCTCGTCTGGGAATTTTGCGGTGTCCCGTTTAGGTCGGAAAACCTTGTGGCTGTGATTGTCCTCTACCTTGTGATGCCAGAGCATCCAGAGGATTAGTTTGTACTTTCCTCTTACCCTTGCTCACTCTCGTTCATTCACACACAACTGTGCACCAGAGGTGTGCCAAAGCTTACACACACATACACACACACCGTACCCATAAACCCTGAGGATATGCTGCTGGGGAGATCCACATACACACTTGATCAAACGCGCACGCACACACGACTGTTTTCCCGCCAAGCAGGATTTGTGGTATTTTCCCTCATGTATCCTGTGGCATTCGCCTGATAAGCTTCATCCTGCCACTTTCTAGCTTTCTGGCATTAAAACGCTTGCGAGGCCTCTGAGACCTCCTCTATCATTATTTATGAACATCATTACTTTACAACTGTCTATATTTCCCGGCACCAAACTGTAGGCGTCCCCCTACTATCAGCGTTTAACACTGATTCTTTTGGTTTTCACTCCAAAAAATTATGTGCAAACCATCGAAATGTGGTGTAGATAAGCTTTTGACTAAATCTTTCCAACACTTAATCGTACACCACCCCCCTCCTCCTCCTTTAATTGGTTTAATGTACAGTGAAATAGGGTCGGCTGTTTTCATTTAAGTGAAACTGCAGACAGATCCTGCCTCTCTTTCTACCGAATGGCTGTCAGATTCAGTTAGAAGCTTAGGTAGATTGAACAAAAAAAGGATTCGTTAAGCTGAAAATCCAATCAGAAGTGGGCTGGTAGGAAAGTATTGAATAATAACTAAATGATGTGTGTGCCCCAACAATGGCACAAGTCCATGGCAGAGGGTACAACAAGGACAAGCATGCCTTTTATTGAGCAATGTACTGATATTACAGTATTCATCTCACATATGCAAATCACATTAAGAATCTTCCTTAAGCAAGCATTTATTCTTGATGAATTCTTAAAATGATGTAAGAACTCCTCTATACGTCTGCTTGTTTTGGAATAAGCAGGAGGCTCGTGTGTTTTGGCGAGCGAGAAAATTGCTTGCTAAAATAAAGTTGGGCTTTTGCACCTTTCGCAGTTAGCGGATGAAACTAATGACGCACGGCCAGCAGCAATAAAGAGAACATGCAGTATGTGCAAATGTGGAATGAGAATTATTATATATATAATATTATATATAATAATTATATATAACGATCCTATATACGTTATTATTATAACGTATATAGGATTGTTGAACACATGCCAAAGTTTTTTAGATTAATATTCCAGATTAGGATATTCCAAAATTGAGAAACCAGAAAGATAACACATTGAAGTTTCAAACCATTAATTTTAAGACATTAGAATAATTAAGGCCATCACCAATGACAATCACAGCAACAGTAATCGCAAAACAGGAAGAGTATTACCACTTGAATAAGAAGATAATTTTAGCCTTCTCCACATTGATTGTATTGTTGACACTAATATACAAAGTATTTTGACAACGGAATATCAAAGTACTCCACACAGCTCCTGATAAGTGAGCTCTGTCATGTTCTTTAATTAATATATCGTTGCTAATATCAGTCAGTTTGCTGGAGTGTGCAACTATATTTACTATAGTTGGAGATCTTCTCAGTCCTCTGTTATCAGGAAATGTTGATGATGTTTATTGGGCTGCATGTAGACTGGGGCAATTGGGTTGATGCCAATATTGACTTAGTTAATCACTTTAATAAATAATAGATTTCTGTTGACTTTAAAGCTCCCACATAGTTTAATAGGCCAATGTATATCATGAAAATATGTTAAAATCAATCCATAGTTGCAGTCTTAGAAGGTTTTCAATAAAATGTGACATAGTTGAGTAGTATTATACATGTATTTCAGCATATGTAACACGGGAAGGGCTGTATTAATTACCATGAAGGAAATGGGTCATTTTGGGTTCATGCTTGTTGTTTTCCATTGTGGGAGAACTTTAGGTCTCAAGGGCAATATCTTACCTCATGCTGGGTTACATGTACGTTCACATTCCATTTACTCATACTGTATATTGTGTTCATTCCATTCTTCAGTCATCAGACAGGAAAGCCCTGTACAAAGAGGGGCCCCAGGCAATACTCTTCACCCAGACTCGGCACTCAGCTGAGGGCCCACATTAATGCCTGTCTTGTCTCCTGCCCGAACTGATGGGGGGAAGCGAGAAGGATTGAGAGATGCATTGGCCTATATAACCATAATGAGCCAAGCCGTTCACTTAGTGAGGTAAGATGGCCAGATGTGTGGCTATATGAATAGGGACTGTATATCAGAATCCTGCTGCAAACCAATGTGGGGGTTGCATGTGATATGATATCTGATGGGGTTTTTGCTAATCTGCCTTGAGAGCTATGACACCGAGCAAACGGGAAGAGATTCAGTGCCCCCGAGGCACATCCAAAGGCAGTAATGAGGCTCTGCATGGTCACATGATTACCACATGATTTCCCTGGCTGTACATGTAGTACATTGTCATTGATGTACATGAGTTAATGGTCATGGTAAAACAGATTCAATCAAGTCAAATCCACTGTAAAATGTTGGTTATGTATGTTTTTGGACTTGAATTTATTGAATTTTTCAGTTTGGTTGCTGCTTCTGGAAATAAGAGAATTCTGTTCACTTGTTACAGAACAGAAAGAAATCTGATGCAAATCTCCTGGCGTAGAACAGTTAAAAGGACATAAAGTGCCATGAAGCATTTCTTTACTTTTTCCTCCTTTTGTTATTCTATAATGGATTAAATTCATTTTTCCTCAACCATCCAAACTCAAAACTCAATACTGACAACCAGGCTTTTAGATGTATATATAATATATAAATATATACATATATATATATACATATTTAGATTGGATGGAGAACATCACTGCAACACTATTTTTAGGTCTCTCCAGGGATGTCTCCAGTTGGGTTCAAGTCCGGACTCTGTCTGGGTCACTGAAGGACAATTGCACAGACCTGTCCTGAATCCACTAAGTTCTCTTAGCTGTGCACTCATGGACATTATCATGATGGAAGACAAACTGTCTCCTCAGCCCGAGGTCCTGAATATTCTTGAATTGATACCACCATGATTCACCATCAGGATTTATTTGTCAGGTACAAATACTTGTTGTTTCCCTCAAGATGCAACGCTTTGCAATCAGGCCAAAGATCCAATCTTGGTTTCATGGGACCATAGAATCACGTGCCTCTGATTGGTGGATTGCTGCTGAGGTGGTTGTTCTTGTCACAAGCTCTCTTGTCACCACTAAAGTTCTAGTAGCTTGACCACTGGGCTCATACTCATCTCTCATATAGCCTTCCTCCCTCGTTAGCTCAGTTTGACTGGGGTTCTGCTCCAGGAAGAGTCTTGGTATTTCCACATTTCTTCCATTTAGAAGTTATGAAAGCCACTTTACTCTTTGGGACCTTTAAAGCTCCAGAAATGTTCTAGCACCTTTCCCCAGATCCTGTCTCAGAGAGCTACGGAAAATTCCTTTGAGCATCATGTCCTGTCAGACTGGAGTTTGTAGTATGTATTTTCTTCACACATTCATCTTTTGAACTTTTGTGTGTTATAGTGTTAAAATTCAGAATCCAAGTCAGCAGCATCAAAGGTGAAAATGTTAATAGTTTTAAAATAAAATTATTAATTCAAAAATTCTCCAGAAAGAAAGTCAGTTCAGTACAGCATCACACCTCTGTGAATGTTTTTAATTATTATTGCTCCTAATTTCTCTTTGACAACCTTTTTATGTTCCCTCTATCCCTCCCTGCCTCTCTTTCCTACTGTCTTTCTATTTTTTTCTTGTTATTTGAAGGGTTGTGCAGTTTTATGTAAATTGTACAGTGATGAAAAAGAGAATCTTTCCCTTGGAAATGACAAAACTGCCATGATTCTCCTCTTTTGTCTGTGAATTTGCTTTATTCTCATAGATGCTCTGCAGTCTTCTAAAGGTGGCATAACTTTATGCTTTAACCAAATTGAATTTGACAAGTGTCTCATTCATTTTCAGCCAATGCTTGTTTCAGAAGTTAGAAACAACAGCCTCTTGCATTCTTGCATCTCTGGCGAAAACTGTAAATGCTGCAAAAATAAAGTACAACATTACCCCGAGGCTTCTCTCTCGCGTTTTCTCTCTCTCTCTCTCAGATGTAGACCAAAGACAACAGCATACATAAAGAACCCTTCTTATCTTATTTGAGCAGTTGCTTTAGGTATTTCTGCAAACTCCAAAGGGTTAGAATTATAAATCACAATGAAACAAGATGGCAATCAGTGAGTATTGTTGCAAAGAAGACTAATGAAACCACCCACCCTCGTAATGACCTGGAGATCTGGGGGTGATACTGGCTCTCTGTAGTCACTAAGATGTGATACACTGGATCTCCCTCACACACACACACACACACACACACACCCACACACACACACACACATACACACACACACACACACACACATTCTCCCATGATGCACTTTGAGCTGTCCAAGGCCAGATAAGGCCATAAAGGCAAACCAGTGGGGCTCTTTGTCTGTTTGTTCCATTATGGGAGCTTATTTTAGATTTAACTGGGTTCTATTTTACCATCATAGAGAACATGCTAATTTCATTAGCGAGGCATAGTATTGTGCACTAGTGTAACTTGGTATCCCCTGTGGTAATTCATGTTTAATTGTGAATACATGCTACAACCTTTCTTTGGAATAAATTTGCATGTTTACTATTGTTGCTCTCTATTTCCAAGGACCTCAGGATGATCAAAGCAGTGAGTTTGTTTGAAGAATGAAGCATTCAGCATATTTTAGGTTAACAAGAGCCAAGCTTCCCTCAGAACCCCTCCCTTCATCAAATATGAGGTGTAATCTATTTTTATCCTTTTTATTTTTATGTTCACAACTTACCAAACATGGATGTGAACGCTGTGCCTCCCAAACGACATCATTATTATCTCTGATTGGCATGCTAAATCACCTCATTTATCTCTAATTGGCATGCCAGCTCTGTCAGAAACCCTTGAATATACCGGCTGAATACAAAAGAATAAGAAAAAAAAAAAAAAAAAAAAAAAAAAGAGGAGCTGGATTCCAACAAACTGTGGAGACGTTTGACGGATCACACTTGTGGCATCCATGAGAATCAGCACCACACAGGAATTAATGCACGCTGCTCACCAGCATGCACAGTAAACACAGCATATGGCTGTGTTTACTGTGCACACACACACACACACACACACACACACACAGTTACCAGCCACTGGCCACACTCCAATATATGTGTTAATGAGGTTAAGCTGTTTACATCAGCCTTACGTCAACCTCCCATACTCTGAGATAGTGTATGCATCACGTGCTTTAAATAAACCAATTAACATTATACCTGTATTTCTATGATGTCATGTCCAAAAAACATGGAAAACACTTAGAGAGCACTTTTACCTCTGCCAGGGATGCACAATCCTCTGTAGTTGTTATTACATATTTAGAAATATTGATCGACAAACGTGCTGATTGGCTGGTGGCAGGCAGGAGTTTTGGAGAATACTTGAATCTGTACAAAATTTCAAGTGAGTCAAACTTGTGGCCACTGACTTACGCCTGTTGTAATTTAATGTAAAGTGCTTTATAATGCCAAATAGCAGCACTATCCACACCAAAAGCTATGGACTTGTTGGCCAAATGTCTGTCTACCAAATCACTGAAATCTAATACCTGATAGTGCCTCCTTGCTGTAAAAATGAAAATGAATGAGTAATGTAATTAGTGAATAGTATGCTGACATCAGACTTTCTGTGCATCATATGAATCAGATGGTGAAATCCATAAAGAGATGCATAAGCAGCAGCAGCCTGTGGGAGTAAGCAGTTGTCTTACCCAGCGCCGTCCTAACATGATTACATGATTACCTAGGTTACCCTAACCGAGTCATGGCATTTAGATCCATCAACCCAAATCTGGTTTAGAATGGACATCTTTGCACCTGTAAACATAATTAGTGATACAATGATGAGAGTATCAGAGGGCATTGATGATATCTGAATGTTTTACATCAGAAAGTCATTAGTTATCTGACTCTTTTTCCAAGCTCATTGATGTCATCTGTAACTAAAAGTTCAGATCGTGTGTTGAGGGAACTCATTTGGGATGTATCAGCCATCTTACGCATCTGTCTGAACTGAAGCTGTGGTTTTTGAAACACTGGTAAACGTTCTAGCCTGATTGCTTCAGCGATTAATGCATAATAACTCTGGCTGCAAACAGAGCGTCTCTATCTTTGCTGAGCTCCAAAACCTTAAAGTCCAAATGATGATTAGCATGATCGTGTGTGTGCCTGTGTGTCTGTTTGCATACTCAGAAAGGATTAAGATAGCGTCTGAGTTATGGCAGCTGCCTTAAGAGGAAATGGAAAAGGATGGGAGAGAAGACACTGATGGAACGAGAGAGAAAGAGACAGAGAGGGAGAGAGAGAGAGAGATAGCATGATGGAGAGAAACAGACCTGGCGCCCTGCACTCAGCACTTTCACTGACTTTGCACAGCAGTGTGGATGCCACTGACTCTTAAATCATTACCAACTTTCTTCGAGTTCCATTTACATTTCAGGGAAATCCTCCTTCCTGCAGCCAGAGAGCTTGTTTTACTTAACTGTCTCAGGATGCAAATATCAATTACAGTAATGTAGCTCCCGCTGAAGTGAGTGAGGCTGCGGAATGATAGAGGAGCTAATGCAGCCCAAAATAAAATTATTCCTTTCAGCACTATAGGGTTCATTATGGTGTTTTACCAATTTTCACTCGCTCAATTTTCCCTGATTTTTTTTAAGGGAGAAAATTGGTTTCAGTTGATATATACCGAGATTTATGTTACTACAGATATAAATGTTGTGCAGTTTCCTGCTGCAAGATAGATTAATGATGCAATTTACAGAAAACAAGGTCCTCTGCTGGTGAGGAAAGCTCAGAATATGCAGTCGTGTAGGAAGTGTTAGTAAAATTTGGCTGAAAATGCAAAAGAGCCACTGATTATGCTGCAAATCAGCCCTTGAGGTAATTAAAATGTGTATCAAACATTAAAATCATAACAGACAAGTTATTTAAAAACAAACAACTATAACAAAAATAAAACTGTGGAACTACAGAATGTTTGCATTGCAAGTTATATTTTATAATAAAATTTTCATGCTGACTTTAGCATTTTGGACAGCTTCTGCTGAAAAAATTAGCTTTTTAAAATAGTACTACTTTTTTAAATATTAAAAAACACAAGACTGTTTTTTTAATTTAAAACACTCTTTGCATAGCTATTGATTCACATTTGACCCACTGTATATATTATGTGCTCATTGGTGAATCAAACTGCTGTCAGGGTGGCACAGTAATGTGGGTAATTAGCATTCAGGTGGGAGCCCATGGGTGCTGCTTTCACCACAAATGTTAAATTCCTCTTGGGAATTAAGAGAATCAAACATAAAAGTAGGACTAATAACTGGAATAAAAATAACAATCATCATCATCATCATCAATAATAAAGAGAGTCCTCCTCAAGTACCAACAGGACTTGGATGGACCTTCCATAGACCTTCTAACAAACACATTTGGACCCTGCCATTATCTATTTTCAATGATTGATCGCCCGTGCATATTACAAATCACTCAGGAGTATTAGATTGCTCATTAGCATGATGATGGGAAGAGGATGGATCTTGGGTTAATTAGAGATGAAGAGTCTATTAAAGGGGCCTCCTCGGTGCTTCTGTAGGGCATTTGTGAGTGTACGTGGGAGTGTCGTTTGGGAGTCGACTGAGGAGAACCTGCAGTCCACTGACTAATGTTTACAGCTGGTCTACTAAATCACCACGAATGAATTCAGTTCACACCCAGAGTGGGCTGTGACAAAAGCCAATGATGCATGAGAGGTTTGAATTCTGCTCATCTCATATAAAACTCCATGAAAAATTTTGGGAGATCCAGCTGCATCTCAGTTTCTCTGTCTGTTCAGTCACCTCTGTGATCGCCAGTGTATTTTTTGTTGGTTTGCTAGCAAAATATCTCAAGAAGTTATGGATGGAGATGGCTGAAATTTGGGGGATGATAGTTAATGTCGAGAGGAAGTAGTGATTCAACTTTGGAGGTGATCTAGATCATATTCAGGATTCAGAAAAAAAATCTTAAGCCATAAAAATCAATCTTTTGGACTGATTTCAAAATGACTAATTTTAGACAAAAAAAAAAAAAAATCTGCTTAATTAGCTAAGGGAGTGGGGGTGGGGGGTGGGGAGTCCAACAATGTTGTGTCATCAAAACATTGCTCCACAGTGCTACCGATGGTCAAAATAAACTCCGCAGGATACCTTTCATCCACTGCCCCAGACAGACACAGTATAAATTAAATAAAGAAATCATCAGAGATAATCACAGTTTTGAGGATCGCCAGTTTCACTGGTGAACCTGGGTGACCTATAAACCATAAAAATATCAGGTCCCTGTAAAGCCTCCTCTCCCTCTGTCCCACCGGCGGCTAAAGGGATTATGCTCCCAAATCACAGACAGTAAGTCGATCTCCGACAGTCCTGCCAAAGGAGTCAAGAGTAAGACTGACCCTGTTTGGAGAAAACAACCACATGTAGGGCATTCTGCTCATGCAATATGCTTCTTTTGAACAAGTTTCAAACACAACTTTTCACATATTTCCTAGTACATTATAGAAACTTACCCAAAGGCCAACCCAGTTCTAACCCCATTTTTTCCCCCCTCTTCTTAACTCCTGCTCATTTGAAACACAATGCTTAATTCCCCAGTCGGTATTGTACATAAATAACCACTCTTCACTTCCCATCTACCAGAGATGGCTTGCTCCCATTAATGTGGTTTGTGCTTCTAAATTATTTAGCATGGAAGATGAGTGAAATGTGTTGGGTTATAAAATACAAGGCAGAAGGAGCCCAGACAGAACTTAGTAAGATAATTGTGGCGTTGTTGGATCTTCTCATCTGGGATCAGCTCTACCGTGGAAAGCATAACAAAACCCCCATTGGACAGAAAAACCATTTTACAGTTTTTTTTTTTTAGACAGATCCTCTGTGTCTCATTCACATATGAAACTATAACTGGAGCCTCTCACCGTGCTCCTGTGAATGCTGAGAGGATGTATACGTGGAGTTTTGTTTTCTAATTCCATTTGTGTGTTTTTGAACTCCGGATAACCTTTAGGAATATGAGGAACAGTCGACAGTATTCACAGTGATGAAGATTTCCAATCCCAAGTACCATACAAGAAAATCTTTCCCAACGCATTGTGTAGAATTTATTCTTGATTTGAATATTAAAAAGCTCTGTCAAATATGCAAAGCAAACAGCTTACAATTTTGAAAATTTGATTTTGAATCCATCAAACTTTGTCTGGGCTTAGCAGTTTCTCTCTCTCTCTGTCTCTTTGTCTTTTTTTTTTTTTTTTTTTTTTTTAAACAGTCCCTCAGTGTCCTGCAGATGACATCACTCAGAGGACAAATTCAGAGATTGTTTGCTATTTTAAAATAATCTGCATGAGTATAATAAATGTGGTTCCAGTGATGTGTCCCTTTGACAATTGAAGTAAATTATCCTGGTTGGATGCAGGATCTGTTGTACATCATTTCTTGATATCCATTCCAGATAATCAGGCTGCTGCCTCAAGGCTCCATAGCATTGTGGTAAATTACGCCATTGTCGATATTTAAAGGCTTAATTCTTTTATTTTACGGTTCTCCCTATAGGCTCTGCAGTATCATGCACATATGTACACGAGGGGAAGAGTACGCTGTAGTTATTTAAAGGAGCATACCAATGGTTTTGCATGTTTAGGCACAACATACACGACCTACAAACATGTTACATTACTGCCAATCGTTTTCCAAAACACACTACTGAAGCGGTAAATATTAGAATTGTTTTTCCTACTTCCAGACTGTCACTGGTTTCAGTTCATTCCAGTACGCTATAAAAATCAGACATGACGTGCTTGAGGCAAGTAATCCATCACAGCGGACGTGATGTTAAATTTGTTGTCAAAGTTACTTAATTTAACTGATCCAATGGAAGAAAATGTATGTCTCCGCCCAGAGAACATAGTCCCAGGAGAAGACTGTTTTTTATGCGAAATTAAAATGTGGTCTGTTACTATTAGCAGGTGAAACATTAAATTTTAAGGTGGGTGTCTCACCTGAACATTTCATTTTGAAAGATTAGGGGATTTGGTAAAATAACGTGAAAACTATAATACAGTTTTGGAAAATGGTTGTCTGTAACGTAACATGTATTTGGGTTGTATATGTTGGGTTCAAGCATGCAAAATCTCCTATATGGTCTTTTAATATTACATGGTAAACACTATTGTATTCTGGGTAAGATGCAGTGATCCTGACTAATTTTGCTAGTAAGTTTGCTAATATAGACAGGAATCTGGTGTATATGTTGTGCATTTTCATTAGTTTCTTACATGCATCACTGCCACAGATAAAACAGAAAAATATGAATGTTCAATTTATTTCTGTTCCATTTCAGTGTCCATAGACACACACACTGTCTTGACTGCTAAAATACAGAAATGAGCCTGACAGTAAAAGCTGTTCAGTTGTACAAATTATGAAACAGCAACGCTTGATTTTAACCAGAGGCTGTCTCAGCAGTGTGAAGCCCAATGTGGAGAAACTCATTACGATAGAGCACTTCTACCATCTGAATCAAACTGTGTCCTTAACCAGCACACGACAGTTTATCTGCTACCGGTAACTAACTGCAGCAGATGCTGACAGAGCAGCTTCCAGCTGTACTGAAGTATGCATCACTGAAAAGCCTTACTTAACTTGCACAACATACTGTGAGGTTAATTCGGTTATTAAAGCTAAAAATCTGACCTGACCTCTTCTGTTTTTTTTTTTGTTTTGTTTTGTTTTGGTTTTTTGCAGTGATTGGCCATGAAGTAGAGGTTTCACATTATGATGCTTTTACTCAGAAATACAAGCAAGAAAAACAAGCCCCTGAAGCAAAGAGGCTTTGAATATTCTTGCCAATAATTTGTGCCAATGCTTTAAAGCGTTAAAAATTATTCCAGAGAAGCTGCCAACCATTGCTACAGCATTTAATATATGTAATGTAAACGTTTTAGTAGTTACACAGACCAGTTTAGACAAGCTATTAGGGATAATAGTGTTATGGTGACATACAGACAGATCAACATCAGAGACACTCATTAGAGACACCGATTTAAAAAATCAGCATTTAGGGATCATATTTCATCAGGGAAGGTAATTTAAAAGAACATAATGACTCATTGATGTTAGTGATCTGTCTCAAAGCTGGTTAAATTGCCCATGCTTGTAGGACAGCTGACAAGCAGCATTGCACAGAGCCCACAAATAGTAGTTTCCCATGAGCACACACACTCGCCCCACCTTCTAAAGCGCAACTTGTCTTAATTGCCTGGAAAATGATCATCTGTGCCGGGAAAGCAGGATTCAAGGCTTACATATTCAAAGTTTGTGTTAAATTTTTCTATCGTTTCTCCATTAGAACTGTCTAAGGTTTAAAGTGCCAAATGAGAGGAAATGTTCAGTAATTGGTGGACTCTGAGCTGTGGGATCCTGAGGCTTGCCTGTGGCAACATTTCCTCTGACCTCTGGCTACATTAACACTTTCAAAATGATCCTGCACAGCATCATTTAATAAATCCTATAAAACCCTTTTAAAAATAATGACAAGGTATGAAAGTTCTACATCAAGGTAAACTTGCTGTCATTTATTATCCAAGAAAGTTTTGAACTTCAGATCAAACTTTATTTGTACTTATAAACTTAAATTAGTTATTTCAGTAGTTTCCCCCTTAAAACTGCATCATCCTCTTCCTTGCTTCTTTCAATAAGTTTTACAGTGGTACAATATCTACGCTGAAGGAAAACTTTAAGTTGAATGATGTAGCATATTTTACTGTTCCTACTAGTGTTAATAATGTAACAATTTACCAAACGATAGTGCTGCTATACTACATCCATAGCAAATTGATGGAGAATAAATCAATAATTCAATCACTCCTGTTAACCCTCCTATTATGAAAACATCCAACAGTTGGTCAAGGATCTCATGGTTGTAGTTTATTAGGAGAGGAAAATATGCTCCTGGCTCTTACAACATCAAGGCCATTCTCATTACTGAAGTCTGCAAGAGTTCATATCATATGTAACTGCGCACAACGTCAAACTGAAATGAATCTTTGTTTCACAGTGAGACTGCAGACATGCCAAGGTTACATCAGGATCTTTACAGTGATCTGCGAATTCAGTATCTCCTCCTCAGGTTATAACAAGTTTTTAAGCCTCCCTCAACTTGGTGAATATGGAGCTGTAAGAATGCTAAATTACCAGCCCTCCAAAGTATTTCAGAGTGAGTGTTTTCTTAAAAGTTCTCAGACTGCTGCTATTGTTTTGTGCACTGCAACTAATCCACATCAGGGACACTTTAGATCATTCATCAGTGCCTGGATAGAAGAATGAACTCTGTCATGGAATGATTGTTGTGCACTGCCTGGGGCGAGCATTCCGACTGCAACAAGGCTCAGCTAATGAAGAGACAGTAAATAAACAACTTCTGTTCAGAATTTATCTCCCCAAAATCCTTCAGACACAAATGCACAGGGTCCAGTCATCCAGCACTCCACTAATCTGTAATTTGTTTCTTGGATAGCTGTGTATTTTTGGCTGAAGGCTAAAAGGACTCCCAACATTTGAAATGTCCCATTTCATTTTTTTGTTTGCTTTAATATCTGCTGGGTGTAGGAGGGATATGAAGACATGACAGACATGGCAGAGTGCAGGTCATGTTTGTTTTAGTCTCTGTATGGGGAAATAAACAGTGGGTGGAGCTGTGTGTGTTAATAGCAGCAGACACAGCTAACATTAGATGCTGACACTGGGAATCTAATGTCAGCCCCACGTGGGATCTGAGGTATTTCTGTAGGATAGGAATGCTATTACAATGTGTCCTTGGGAATAGAAGAGGAAGGAAGACCAGGCCTGGGAGCGGTCGTGAGTGGGGAGGAATTCACTTGCTATAGCTACATTATCCTCAGTCATTTTATATGCTGTAGCTGTTTCAGCCAGGGTAATGATATATGCTTATTTTGTCAGCATAATTTCAGAGAATCAGTTATATATGTTATAGAATGACATATTTACAGAGGCCTTGAAATGACCAGTTTAAGGGTTTAAGGGCAAGTTGTGGATTTTTGTAAACAGACAGTTTTTGCATCTAATGTTTGTCACCCAAACACGTATCTGTAAGGTCAAACAAACATGGTCAATCTATTCCATACCTCATCAAAAACTACTGAAAATCTTTTTTTTTTTTTTTAAGGTTTTGAAAATTTTGAAATTGGCTATTATTGTCTTCCTTTATTGGTGCACTGCTCACTTTTACCTGTTACTATGAAGAACTGCATGAATAGTGTAAATGCTACAATAAAATCCAGTATTCAAATAATGGCTGAGATCTAATGACAGCCGGAAGTGTGGTCAGCACAAACATATAAATAAAGGGTGGGTTTGCGATCACTATGGCTGTATGTCTGTCACTGGCCCAAACAAATATTAGTGCATTTTGTAGTACCACTACACAACACATACTACTGGATAGTAACTACATTGAAAGTACTGTACCACTATGAGGGAAAACTGAAGGACAATTTACTACAGCACCTGCAGAAGGAAACTTTGGTGAGAAGCATGCCCCCAGATGGAAACTTTATATGAATTTTAAAATGAGACTTTTTCAAAGGAAATATGCAAAGGAAATTCCCAGTGAGGAAGTTGCAAGGTATCTTAATATGAAGCCGAAAAGAATTAGATACCAGAAAAAGTAGGATTAGTTCTTGCTCTCTGACAAGAGGAGAGCATGGCTAACTGGAAGTGCGAAGAGATCATAAAATGAGGGCTTCCTGCTAAAACATTTTTATCTGTAACTTAAATTTAGAAAAAAGGCCTGGTTCTTTCTGCAGTTGAGGTAAATAAAGGTCCCGGCCATTATTTGAGCATTTCATAAAGCCACTCTGTTCATCCTGTCACATACATACAGTAACACATTTGCATTATTGCCACCTTCAGTCTGAGTCAACATGCACTTGCTGGAATAAACCTGAATAAAACACAGTATGACCATGTCAGTAAAAACTGAACTTACAAGCTTCACAAAAATAGGATTTACTGAAGAGCTATTGTACTGTGTTGTATTAGACTGTACAGGTGTACCTAATACACCTGCAGGTTACTCAGTGTGTGTTTATCTCTCCGTATCTGCATTATCACAGTAATCCTCAACTCAAACACAGTTCCATTTGCTTTTGTAAAGCTTTTGTAAAGCCTAGCTCAATAAACCCTGCAATTTCCCAGCCACCTTCTGTCAGAGGTCCCCCACAACCACTCAATGACAATAACAATTCACCTGGGGAGTGATGTTGGGGGACCAATTGCAGGGCCGCTCGATAGGTCTGCCAGCAAATTGCTTTTTAATGTTTCTCACAATAGCCCAAAACAAAGCGGATTGCTGTCCATAAGCCGTGCGAGGCCATTTAAGTGAGTGTGATACATGACTCACAAAGGACTCCAGGTGTCAGCACCACTGTGGGAAGAAAAAGACGACAGCTTTCGTGAAAGGGGGAGGTGAGCATGAATTAAGTGTATGGATTTCAGGATCTTCATATTAAAATGGCAAGACTGTTAGACTCGAGGAGCAGCAGCACAGATCAAAATGTTCTTATAACAGGATTTTCTGAGAACTGTAGGAAATATTCAGATAAAGGAAGGAAGTGGTCAGGGCTGGAAGTATTTGTGCCCTTTATAAAGTCACTTTAATGATAACTTAAGTGTTTTGTAAGGCTTGTTTCTTTGAAATCTTGTTGCAGAGTGAATGGCTGTACTGTACATACTATAGCACTGTGAGCCTTAGCAGCTGTTGCTATGGAGAAGACACATGGATTGATGCAAATCACATTTGTAGCAACATCTGAAGGCTTTTTTGGTTTTATCTAGCTTCAACCCATCATTAGCTTTGTACATAGCCAGATTTTAAGCCCTTTGGTTGGATGGTTCTTACCATAATGCTCTCTAGTACTTTTTATAGTTGACTTCTCTTCTAAAGTTACACAGTTTGTAACTTCATCATTGGATCAGATTTCTTTTCCAACACAGTTGCTCATTTTTTGTGCTGATTGTTTTATGACTGATTGATGTAACGAGTTTCATGTCCATCCAAGTCTTGGAAGTGGTCCAATTATTAGTCATTTAACATTATCAGTGCAGAAAATAAATAAGACTTTTACCTCAAGAATCTAGGGAGCCCCAAATAACTTCTCCTGCGCTTCAAATCAGATCTGTCTGAGTCTGTGTGAACGTGATTTAGTGTAGTTTACTCCTGCACAGACACCAGACACTGCTCATCACATTTTAATGGTTTGATCCGTTTGTATTTCAAACTATACACATACATAACTTCTGTTAACAATATCAACAGAACATAAATCTTTCTACAGAGCTGTTAAAGGAAAGAAAGTGATGCTCTGCAGTTGATCAGAGAACAACTTTTACATTTTAAATATAAACAGTATAGCAAATGCCCTGAGGCAGTATTTTTCTTAAACTGTGTTTCTACTGAGGATTACTGCTCTAATCCTGCACTCCTGTGATATACGTCAACCAACTGCCTTAAGCTCCCAGCACCACATCTGCCGCATCTGTACAAACGAGAGGCGGCACGCTGCAGGATGCATCTAAACTGTGGACCTCACCTGAATAATATTAATTAAACCTCCCTAACTAATTGTGTGTTACTTTTTTTTTTTTTTTTTTTTGCTGTCAACCAATTATGTTTTACACTCTTGGGGAGAAGCAAGATCCCCTGCTCACTGTGAAATTCCAGCTGTCATTGAATTTCAATAAGCATGTATTTAATTAACATACTAGGCCACTGGAGCATATCAATATTTATTCCTCTTACAGATGAGACAGCAGTGCAATTGTTCTACCCGCAGTCAACTGAAGACGCATACAGTGAGCTGACACAACAAATGCACAAAAAAAAAAAAAAAAAAAAAATTGATTGAGAACCTATAATAATGTTTACCTTGCAAGCACAGCTGTGAGCAGTGTACTTAATCTATTGGCTGCCGCTGAGTTTAATGCAACTGACACCATGACACTGTAAACAACCTGCCCTTTATAACTGGAAGTCTCATGATACCATAGGTACCCATTCAGATTGCTCCACTGCAATGACTTTGGCAAGAGCAGATATTGTTGTGAGTTTTGCTTTCCCCTCCGCCATCCGTTTGTCTTATGCGTCTGTCCTGTGTTGTTCTTTTATCAAGCGCCGGTTTTGACAGCACAACAGAAATCATCCATCATCTAGATTTACCCCCACAACCCTAATATCTAGTAGACAGTCCAATGCCATATCTCCACAGGCGACAAATGCATTTTAGAGGAAGGGGATGGTGTATGGGTGTGTGTATGCATGCGTGCACATATTATTTTTGTGTGCTTGCAATAGCAAGATGGGGGGGGGNTTTTTTTTTTTTTCCCTTCTTGCTGGGTCAGCAGAAAAAGTGCACAAAACAGCATCAGTTGATTCATCTGTGATATCAGGAGGAGGAGGAGGCCTATCTGTCTACAGGAAGAAGCCTCCTCCTCTTCACCTTTCATTCTTCCCTCTACCTGCTTTTCCCTTTTTCAGAGTGCTGTCACACGTAATGAGGCCTGAGTTGGAAACGGAGCAAACTAAGATAAAAAGACAGCCATCGTGTTGCAAACAACAGCAGCCAAGGCCCAACGGACTGCAGTGAGAATGGAACAAAATTTAGCATAATGCTCTGCCGCTTCCTCTTGCTGTCCCATGTGCTTCACACAGCAAATAAAAAAACAAACAAACTGTGTATTATTCAATGATGTGTCTACCGATCCACTGGTCCCATAAGAATTGCAAGGTCACAGATTCAAATTATGTCACACGCGTCCCAACTAATGATTGCCCACAGGGAGAGGTTTTAGGAATTGTTAGGAGCTGTTTTCCATCACAGGACACAACAGGACTGCGCAGAAGCAGACAGAAATGCAAGAGCTATTTTCATACAGAGACAGATATATTTGCTGTGCAGTGAGGGCAGATTGTTATTATCTCTCTAACCTCTAGAACAGCTGCATAAAGTGTATTTCATAAGCAAGAGATGTAGGGGTAATCATGCAACTTTTTTTTTTTAAAGGAATATGACACATTTGATAACTTCCTCTTTTAATAACCTCCTTTGGTTGGACATTCATAATTAGGAATAAAACAATACACTCAGGCCATGATGCAGCTTAATACTGGATATAAAATAAAATATTTTTGTGATTTTTTTTTTCTGCATTTTTAATACTAATTCAAATTAAAAATGGTGTATTATCATAACAGGAAAATATATCAACAATGCTACACCAGTTAATAGATTTTATTGAGCATGAAAATCTAACAGTGACAATGTGAACATCTTTTTTTTTTTTTTTTTTTNTTTTTTTTTTTTTTTTTTTTAAAGAAAGTGTGTTATGAAAGAAAAAAGTATCAATTTCATTTCACTTTTCTGATAAGGTAGTCATCATTTCCTTCAGAACAGGGAATTGATTAATGCCTTTATTTTGAAGCAGCCACAGGAAGTCATCAGTTGAAGCAGCGGATTTAAGAGTTTAGCCGATTGTTTTAAGCTAGGTCCAAACCGTTTTATGTCGTAGATCAGTTTTCCACAGTGAACTAGTGATGAAAATAATGGACATTTTACAAAATTTGGATAAACATTAAAACTCCATCATAGAGCGAAGGTAAGAAAGATTTTTTCCTGCGTCATTGCTGTGCACATGTTGCACCTTGCCACCTGCGTCATTAAATACGCTAATTAATATCGCTACGCATTTCCTGTTTGGTGTCGCAGTTATTTTCCAAAGCGAATTTCGCGTCTTTTGATAATACACATTTATTTGAATTCACATTTTATTCCTTTAAAATGCACGTGTCGCTAAACTTTTTAAATACACAGATGCTCTGTTGGAACTATGCGGACGTAAGTGGCAGAATTTGACATGCAAAGTCGGGTTGAAAAAAGCCAGTCTGTATCCAAACACCGTGTTTAGCTTCAGTCGGGTGTTTAATCATTTCCTCTTTTTTAATTTCACAGAAAACCAGCTCAGTTGGTAGAAGTTCAGGAAAGGAGAGCTATCAAGCAAAGCCACCTAAAAGGTGTGTAAACAGATAAGTACAGACTTGCCAATGTCAAGACTGTTACTCAGCGTAAATACACCTCGCACATCTCAATTTTATGCACCGAAGATGATAAAATTAGATTTTTTTTTCTTCACATTAGGGTGCCTAAAGGGGTTTGAAAATGGAGGGTGGAGGTAGCTATTCCCTTCCACCTCTGAGCTTGAAATACATTTAAAGAGGCTTTCCCCCCGCTTTTTTTAATGTAGGCACTGACAAACAACAAAAGGCATCGATTTGATGTCACGTGAGTCACGTGACCAAGGCTACACTAACAAATTCAGGAAAAAATTAAAAAAAATAAAAACTCCCAAACAACAAGAAACAAAACATGACAGAAAAGGGGGAAAAAAAAAAAAAACACAAAAAAATTTTGAAAAACTATTACATTCCCTCTCCTTTAAGTTCTGAGCATTGACACAAACAATACACGACAATTTCGAGAGATTCTTGACTTCTAACAAATGAAGGTAGATTATGTAGGTACATTTAAAGAGGCTCATTTTAGTGACAAGCGCTGTCATGTCAAACCAAGATGTGCAGATAGACCTTAAAAGCGAGGTAATTACCGGAAACACGTGATTAGATTGTCATTTGGCTGACAAGGGCTAATTAGGGACGTCCTTTCTGCTCATGCTTGCTCTGATGACAGCCCATAATAGCAGGGGACCACTACTGTTGTGAACTTTGCCTACACTGGAAATCAGGGAGGTGAGATGTCCCTTTTAATAATTTGTGTCACTTCAGTCATATTAAGTTTTTAACAGTCCTTCATAACAACATCGGCTTGTCTTTCTCTTGACCCCCTCTTCTTTTGTCAGATTTGCTTGGATGAACAATGAGTTTAACAACTCAGCACCGGCAGTGACAAAAGTCGTTTTTCGCATCGGCTCAAGGGCGCCGCAACTTTTGTTCTCATCATTTCGAAGTTCAGACAATCAGCACAATTCTTTGGCAACATACTGTATTTTGAACAGCAACAAAGGGCAAAGAGTAGAAGGAAAACTTTTTTTTTTTTTTTTTTTTTAGGTAACCTGGAAAAAATTCTCTGACATCTTGGCAATGTTTCATTCTGAATCCATATCACTTTCAAAAAGCAGCAGTTGCCATTTCCTATCAGTATATTTTTATTCATATTGTCTTTTTTCCCTTTGGACTTGATGCAACTTTAGACTGTATTTCCATATGTTTTCCAACTTCAACTTTCTTATGCACTTTTTCAAAGGCTTTTTTTCCCCCCCCCTGTGTTTATTGTATTGTTTGTTTGTTTTGTGAATTATAGTGCTTATCCTGCCAGTTTTTATTTATTATTTATGTATTTTGCCTCAGCCATATGGTATCTTTTTTTCTTCCATGCAATATTTAGGCAGAGATGTGTCATCCAATTAATATACTGAGAACACATCACACTGTCTTGAGCAGAAGCAGCTTGTGTCCTTGCTGTTGTATAAAAGTATAAATAATTGTTTGCGGAGTGAAGTGCCTCTTAAAAAAAATTTGATTGTGAAATTTCGCCTTGAAGCTAATTTATTGTGGCTTTTAGCAGCACTTGGCAATCAGACGCCTAAAGGTAAATCGGCATGGTTAAATGTGTTAACTGTATGTTATCTGTGCAAAAAAGAAAAAGGAATTGTACTTGAATACTTGGATTTCTAATTTCTCTTTTAAATGTTTTTGCAGGGGAAAAGGAATTCTGGAACAGCTTTTGTGTGAGTATTAAAATGTGCCAAGGTGAGCTTGTATTAAGTCTAAAGAATGAGGAGTGGAGCACCTACTGTCAGCAGGATGTAAATGAAACCCAAGAGAGGCAATTCAGCTGCCACAGAACGTGTTCGGGCGTAGGGATATAATAGGCAATGTTAGAGGGTACCGTGTATAAAAGTAATACACGAACATCACTGTACTTTCTCCTGTGAAACGAGGCCGTTTCCAGTTCTAGCAATCACATACAGTTATGCTGTTGCTTAATAGCTTTGCATGCATATCTATCGGAAAGATTTCCTTTGTCTTAATTGGCTGTCAAGTCGTGTTAGAAAAGTTTGAATTACGTCACAATTGTGTGCGAGTGCAGTTTATATTAAACTGCTCAATACAGCTTGAGAAGAGATGCTAAATCTCGCCTTTGCGGTTCCCTCGCCTGCCCTTCTTCCAAGTTTTAAAGGCTCAATTAGGGCTGGGCGATAAAACGATTTAATGGATTAATTTGAGTTTACGTTTTGGCACAATGTGAAAAATGGCTGAATCGCAAAATTGAGATTTAAAAAAAAAAACAAAACTAATATCTAACTATTTTTAATGGGGAAAATGCAGCAGCGGATCGCTCTCCGTCAATTGAGCTCATTCCCATTTTGTGCTCGTTAAACCTAGAAGCCTTGTTTATACTTTCCATGAATCTGCGAGGGTCTGCTAGGCTCCGCCTCCAGCGGACATAGTTACCAACCTTACCAATCAACCTTCCATCACGTTTGTTGAGGCCACACCCATGAAGCTTTCAGGAGGTCAGACATGCTAGCAAGATGTCAACAAATACTGTACTTTGACTGAATATGAGCTTGTTTCTAAGAAAGGAAATGTCACGTCAGTTATTTGAAAGTGATTTGGTTTTGCGCTTCACAGTGTGGAGCAAACCATTGTAGTCTGTAAAGTTTTTAGGACCTGTAGCTACTAAAATTAGCAGCATTTCAAATGTATTTCAGCAGCTGCAACAGAAACATGCAGCTGAGTTGCAGCAATGCGGCGCTGTGAGATGCAGATCTGTAGTCAGAGCACAGCAAAAAGCAAATGACGTTATTATTTTCCAGTGTTATGGCGTTTAATCAGAGGGTCTTCATACGGTGGAATATTTAACATGTCAGAGCATCAAGCCAGAGGCAGCAGACAGGCTGGTGTTCCTCACAAGGAACCTGGACATTGCTGTAAAAACCTTTTACTTTAAAAGGTTTTGTTTAGAAAGTTTTAGTTTAAAAAGATACTTTAAGATTACTTTAATAAAGAAGACACTTATTTGAGTTATGTCTTGATCTTTTTTTTTTTTTTTTTTTTTTTTTTTTTTTTTNAAAAAAAAAAAAAAAAAAAATTAAATTTTATTTTTAGGCCACATCGCCCAGCCCTAGGCTCAATAAACTCTAGTAGCACGAACATTGTGAAACACAAAAGTAAAGCGAGGAGCAGCGTTAGCGGGAACTTCAGCTCCATAAAGAGAAAGAATCAAGCTTGGCGAGCAAGACTGTCGGCATAGGGGAAGCATGTCTCTCAGGCATGGTGGGATATTCACAGGAATAAACTCCGCTAAGGGGAGCCGTGGAGGATGAAGGACAATGGAATTAGATTCATTACAACTGCAAATTGTGTAGAGTTGCAAGATGCCGAAAACCGCAGTCAAGGTGAAGATGCTGCCTGCATCTTCTATTTAATACTTCCTGAAAACTTCACCTTCAGGAGAAAACATTTGTGTGAGTTTGCAAAGAGTTGACATCTGTTTTTGAGCAGTGAAGTGTTTGTGTGATACTGTTTCTTAGGATTTGAAGCATATGATATGAGCATTTTGGTCTTTTAATCAAGCAGGAGAAAACTCAATGGATGTTTATCTCACAGGAAATTTTGTATAAAGGTGTATTAATGTATGAATGTCCGTATATTGTGTACTGCTGTTTGTACAATCTATACAGCCACATACACATTATGTTGCAGGCCCATTTCCCAAAACATACTACTGGAGTGGTAAAAATTTGAATTGTTTTTCCTACCTTCCAGATTGCCATTGATTTCAGCCTCTACAATCAGCTTACAGAGATTTGAAAGGTGTCTGAGTAAGTAAGTAAGTCATCACAGCAAACATATCTACTAACTTTATGTAACCATTCAACATGTAACTGCAGAAGAAAACAGTATTCCCAATGAGAAGATGGCTTTTACTGAGAAATTAAAAATGTCCGTGCCTTCTACATTCTGACGTACGTGTTTGCAGGGGAGACACTGAATTTTAAGGTGGGGATTTGGCAAAAATAACAAGAAAACTGGAATATGGTTTTATGTTTTGGAAACTGGTTTTCACTAAGGTAACATGTATGCAGGTCAGGTTTTTTTTGGGTGACGGGGGGTGGCTTAAACATACAAAATCACTGGTATGGACTTTGAAACTCTTCTACTGAAAATTCTGAGCAATGAATGCTGTGACTGTATCTGTGATTATAATTGCATGAGGGGAATTTGTTGGTAGTTATTGTTAAATGCTGTTGGAAAGCTGGGTTATCATTTCTCGGTGTGACAGGGCCTTTGATGTGTGTGTGTGTGTATGTAAGAGTCGCATGTTTTCTGTCATGCCAGATATGTGAAGCACACATGAGCCACACAGTCCATGAGAAACATTTTGCATGTCATCTGTAATTGGAAAAGTTAAATAGCTCCATATTATTGATTTCAGTGAAGCTGGAGTTCTCTCTCTCTCTCTCNTCCCTCCCTCCCTCCCTCTCTCAGGGCCCCTCACCGTCCGCCGAGAGAGTGGAGTTTTGTTAATTTTTTTCGATGCTTGCATATGGAATGGAGGTTGTTGCATAGTGCTTTTGCTGGCGTAATGGCCGCTTTGTTTCATCATCATGCCATGCTGTAATGTTGTGTAGCTAAATTTAAGTTGTTTCTGCTAAGAGAAAACTGCTTGCAAAACACGCCGGCTCTCGTCAATTAAGATGTTGTGGAAACGGCGGCTAAATCTACAGTGGAAATGATAATGAGACAATTGCCACATCAGATAAGTGAAAGTTTGTCAGATATTTAGTTCAAATTCTGCTGGAGATACACGCAGTATTTTGCCAAAAAAATAAGGACATTTGGTCTAAGTAAAACTCCACATCCTGTATGCAATATACAGAAATAGATCAGCGGCTTATTTACTGAAATTAACCTGCATGAATACTTTACAACATATACATCTCATATATTTTATGCAAAACTTTTGATTTAAGATCACGGTTTTAAACGTAAACACAATGAGAAACCATATGCTATATTCAGTGTTATATTTCGTCACACAGCATAAAAAACAGTCTAATATTCTGCTTTCTGAAGGTTTCCCAAATGGACCGATCTCTCAGCTCCAGCAGATGAAAATGATAAATGCAGAGTTTGCCAGCGAACATCTGATTTGAACACATGATACCCCGATATGCGTGGGCCAATATTCCAAACTCAATATTTCAGAGGATGCAAAGTTATTGAAAACACAAAACCAATATCATTCAGCATCGCAGCAAAGAGGAGTCTTATCAAACAAAAAAAAAAAAAAAANAAAAAAAAAAAAAAAGAATGATGCCACACGGTAGGCTGCTTTTTATTATTTACAAGAATTCTTTGTCTTGGAGTTGTCTAGGTGGACATTTTAGGTGACAGCAGCATCTGTTAGCAGCATCACCACACACACACACACACACACACACCACTGAACAATAACCAGAATGTATTCANTAGCAGCATCACCACACACACACACACACACACACACCACTGAACAATAACCAGAATGTATTCACACAATGGAGTCACTGAACTATTGTACCACACAGCAGCAGAACAATTAATTACAGCCACCACGGTATGATGTGTAAATGAAATAAATTTCCCATCAAATTATCTTGGGAGATATCAAGCAAGTGAACTGCAGAGAGGAGTGCCGAGCATCAGTAGGCAAAGGCAGAAAGTTGATGTTTTGAATAATTGCAACAATGCCGCCGACATTAAAAACAAGAGCATACACACGCACCACAAAAAAAGAGAGATGTGCGCAGGGAGAAAGTGTGAAAGTTATTATTTTACCTTATGAATTAATTCATTTTTCAGCCGACTGTTCTGCAGGACAAAACGTTTAATTAGAGACTCATTTTTAATAACGCACCCTATTCTTATGCCGGTATATTAAGTTCCAGAATTATTAGTTTTTGTCTTCTTTTTGACTTTTAAATAGTTTTTAGAGTTTAAAAGACAGTGTATTTATGAACCATACATTAACAGATGCTTCAAAAAATGCAAATAGTTTTTTGAGTTGCTTGCAGATTATGCCAAATTATGGAATTTGGAGTAGAAAAATTAGAGGTCGTTTATGCTCAGCATTGCATTTCCAGTCAACACCGTCATGACATAAATTTTAAACAGCAGCTTATTGCATTGAAAAGACTAAAATAAGCATTTCATATTCTGCTTAAAGAGAAAATGTAATATGTTCAAAAGATTGCATATTTCAGTCTGAATAAAGCTTTGAAGTTCCATTTGCATTCTTAAAGATGAAAAGCTTGGATAGGATGGGATGGGATAGGATCAAGTAGGATAGGATGGGATATGATGGGATGGGATAAGATAGGATCGGATGGGATGACAATGGGATGAGATAGGATGGGATAGGATCGGCTAGGATGGGATGAGATGGGATAGGATGGGATGGGGTGGGATGGGATGAGATAGGATAGGACAGGACAGGACAGGATGGGAGTATGGTCATTTGACACCCAATCATCAAATTTGGTCAGAAGAAGTCATTCTGAAACAACAACACTGTCATTTTTTCATTTTTCTTCCTTCTCAAAAGCAGTCGAGCAAAAAGAGAAACGGGTGCTTCCTCCTTCACGGGGCTCCTCTGTGACTCTTGTCCCAAAGGGCCCTTCTAAGTAGTGTTTTGAGACGAGACGCACTCCAGTTTCTCCCAAGGGGCAAAGAAAGCTGGCAGCTCAGCGGACCAACTGTACTGCACTCTCTCACAAGAGCCGTGCAAAGCCGCACGAGCCGAACGAGAGATGCAAACACAATTACTTACCTCATGCACAAGGCGTATTTACAGCAGGCCGCAAAAAGAGGAAAAAGACAGGTTGTCATGCATCAAAGAGACTAGGCTCAGTTTGTGGGTCTTAGCATGTTGTTTAATGACATGATATTTCATAGTGTATGAACAAGCAGCAGCCTACTGTATTCATGTATACAAGTTCGTTTAACGTGCCGAGGCCTAGTTTTTGCTATCATTGTCATGGAAGAAGTTACTTTATCTTGTCATGAGGGAATCAATCAAATGTGCTATACAGTTCCTCAAAGTCAGTGGCCTACATGCAGTCAAGCTACCCGAGAGACTCAATTTACTGCAAACGCAAAATAAGAAAATAGGGGTCGCAATTTTTATCCCAAAGCAAATAAACAATGTCTAAGGCATTAAATTACTGTATGCCATATTATGTTGTGTTAACTGACAGTTTTGTACCAGAAAAGTATTGGTATGATTATGATATTGTGTGTATTTTTTCTTTCTAGAATGAAAATGGATGGAATAGGGTCATATTTTAAGTTTTGAGGAAATNTTTTTTAATCCAGTCTTTTTTAATCTGCATATCTGGCATGATTGATAGTCATTTTTTAATCATCTGTTATTTGAAGTTTTGAGGAAATACAAGAGAAGCAAACTTGGTTAAAACCAAAGAAGGCCTACATGGAAAGATGTNTTTTTAATCCAGTCTTTTTTAATCTGCATATCTGGCATGATTGATAGTCATTTTTTAATCATCTGTCATTTATTCAGCTCTTTCATTTAGAGTCAAATAGAGAAAAGGTTATTACCAACAGGCTCTGACTTTTGCTTTTCCAAGCTACAGTAATAATTTCACTTTTTTAGTTTCGGGGCAAAAAACTAAATGAAAATAGATTATTACCATATTAAAGAACAAGAATTACTTTAATGTTGAGGTTTTGCCGTCTTTGACCTTATCAGCAGCAACAATAAAGTCAAATCTTTATGACAGGGTTGTTTTTTATCTTCATAACTGCCTCCTTCAGAAGAGATCAATGGCAACAATAAAGATGAGTCAGCTAAACATCAACTTTTCTCCAGTGTGTAGTGCTACAGAAGCACCATTATTGGCATACTTACTAAGAAAAGAGTTTGTTTTATACAATAATTTACCCACAGATGTGCCATAAAGAAAAAGTCGTGATTTACGTTGTAATTTCATCCCATCTGCCACCTCATTTCCATCATCTCGCAGATGCATTTTTCACCTTTAATGGCAGCTACATGATTGTTGATCCCATTGAATTTTGCTTGTTGGCATACAGATTTCCTGTTTGGGCCATGGCTAGTGATGAGCTGCTTATTCTCCAGGCGAGACAACACAGCGCCCCGAGCTATTCAGTATGCAAACAAACAATTGACATGGCTGCTCAACAAGGTGCCAGTGGGGATCCCCCTTCAGCTAGCACAGCAGGAGCAGCTATAATGTCAGCCTCGCCTGTGACTTAAAAAATACACTCCAGCAGATAGATGCCGCAGCTTCCTCCCTAAAAAAATGACTTCCCTGCAGGCCTGTCAAAGGCCCAAAGCAACACATTTAAAAGCAGGCCAAAAAAAAATATGAAATCAAGAGAAAATTGAGAGACATGCAGTTTACTTTGTGATGCAGCCGTCACAAACAGCGAAGGAGAACATAATGCCAAATGATGCTTTGCTTGACAAGCCCCTTGTCTGTCTGTCATTGATAAAAGTTGGAAACGCAGATATTTAAATGAGGAGCGCTCATTCCCCNCCCCCCCCCCCTCCTATTGGGATAACTGCCTGATCGGGATTTGTAGGTTTGGAATCACATGAAAACAAATCCGAGAGCTTGGGTCACTGATGCATTACAGCAGCACATTTTGCCTCGCCTCCTCTGTTTGACGCTACAGATCATAGCCTAATCCCTCAATGCCGCCTATGCAAATCACACGTCGCTGGCTCGATACCCATTCTCCCGCTCAGCTCAGGCCGGACACGAAGCCCTCTTGTTATTTACATCAACTCTGACTCAGAGGACTATCGGGTTTATGCAGCGCTGCTGTGTGGGAGTGAAGCAGATATAGTCACAAAGCTATCTGAGCAAATTGGTCTGAATCAAATATAACTGTATCTGTGCCCTTCATTGCTCAGTGATGCTGACATTTCTATTACTATGTGCCATACATAATAAGCTCCATACATAATCAAATCCGAGAAATTACTGAAGCAATCATCTGGCAGATGCATAAATATCAACACTCAACAGGTTGAGTTGGTCTGTGTATTTATAGGCTATTAAAGGTCTTTAGATGGTAAAATCCTCCCAATTTTTCGTTTCAGATCGCTTGGTCTGACATCTTGAATGTAACGGCATAAGTTGTTAAGCTTTAAAGGATGCAAGGAGAGGAACACATCAACAAATCATATTTGGTAAGTTTTTGTTGTTCTTCTGGGGGAGGGGAGGGATAAATGCAATGAAAAGAAATGAAATGAATAAAAAAAAAAATACAGATGTTTATTTCCTCTGAGGAGTAAAGCCTCAGAATTTTCATCTTTCAAGTCAAATCCAATATATTTCCACTTTGAAATAATTCACTCCGGTTGAGGAAATTCATAATTTATTGAATGTAAACGGACCCTCGCTTGGTATTATTGTATTATTTTGTGTCTGTGTTTTATTGAATATAAAATACAGCCAGCTCAGTGGAATTATACTATAATGCATATCTAGCTTTAGTTTTCTTGCATACAGCCAGGAGAAGGCTTCTTTCTCTCGTTATTGCTATAAGCCAAAAAACTGTGATCCCTATCTATAAGCACGAATGATTAACGAATACATAACTAATTTTTCAGATGCATTAGTTTCTATTGTTACCGTTTACTTGTCTGCAATGTGAAAGGCCCTAATGTTTTAATTCCTTTCTTAATATCAAATTACATGCAAATTACATGCAAAACACCAAAACCCAATGCTGCAACTCTGGTCTTCTGCTGCTAAGCAATAAAATTTTATGTTATTGATTTTTACAGTTTAAAGGAGCACACTGGTGATTTGCACATTTGAGCTAACAAATGCAACCCAAATACATGTTTTTATTGTATTTATTAAAGTATTTATTGGGCTCAGATGTGCAAAAGCATTGGTATGGTCCTTTAAGTTTTATCTTAATTTCTGTTTCAATTAGTGCAAATGACAGAACGTTTCATGTTTACTGTCTAAAAGAGTTTGATGGCGCAGTAGAGGTTAACATGACAAATCTTTCCTCCCTACCTGTACGATCACATTATCCTATTTTATATCTTAGGCCCAAGATTCTAGCCAAGCAGAAACAGAACTGTTGTTGCGTGAGAAAAGGGTTCTCAAAGCCAGGCAGTTGCCTCAGATACTGGTCAGGCACTGAGCCGCTTCAGTAAGCTCTAGCTCTGATTCACAGATTGCTGCGAGACAAACAAACCAAAAGTCAGCGGGATCACGAAAGAAAGAGAGAGAGAGAGAGAGAGACCAAGGGATTGACTTCTAAAGGTTTCACTTCAGGTTTTGTCTGATAGTTATTGGAGACAGTGACATCTTTCATTGCAGATATTTCACAAATGGTTAATACTTGTATGGTTCACACTAACATTTTGACAAAAATACATTTTATTGTCAAAATACTGAGCAACAGCTTAGATTTTGTTAGTAATGGTACTTGAGTATTTCCATTTCTACATTTCTTTCCTTTTACTCCACTCTGCTAGTCTGACAGCTGAGGTTACTTACTGCTTGTTTGCTTAAGTAAAATTTGAAAAGCAGGACCCGTAATAGAGTATATTAACATTGTGTTTTTGATAGTTTAACTTGAGTAAAAAGACGTGAATACTTATTCCTCCAGTGGACACTTTATTTTCCTTTCGCTCGACTTACTGATCTCTTTTCGCTTATCTATTTGAACATAGACAAACTTAGCATTCTGTCCTGAGGGGGATTGGTCCAGGTGTATACATGGTCATGCAGAAAGCCCTCAGGTGTAGAAAATAATTGATACCTCCAGCAGAAAGTATTCCAGCTTAAATATGAATAAATATTAAAAACCCTTGAGGCCTTTCTCAGTGACACATCTGTTGCTGCCAACATGCGTATCACTCTCTCAGAACTAATGATTTATGTAAACATGTCGTATCTAAATCACCACATTTAAATGGTCCTGGCTTGGGAAGAAGGAGAAGAAACTTTGTTAGCTTGTGATTGCACCAGACTGATGCTTTTATAAACCAATTTTATAGCCTTGCAGGGGCATTTTGTAGATATAAATGAACATGTTTTCCTGTGTGGTATGTCTCCGATTTGCTGTAAATGCAGCTGATGTTTATTTCTTTGGAAATGAGTTATTGGCATATTTTCATATCCAAGCTCTCCCAATCCCCTTCTCGCAGATCTGCTCGACAGCTCAGCGATCAATCACTGGCATCTCTCCTGCTTCTTCTACTCTATCCCCCGTAGTGTGTAGAGTGTGAGTCAGCCCAGACTTTCAAGAATTAGAAGCTTATATTATCAGGACTGTCTGCAGAAAATGTTTACTTTGCCTTTACTGCTTATTTTTTAAAAAAGCACGAGAAAATGGCCAGTCAACTATGGGGTAAGCAAAAAGTATCTGAATTGCTGTGGTAGTCTTTGAATCATATTGAGTCATGAAGAGTGATCTACATGCCGATGGTATCATTTTAAGTTGAATTGTTTATTATTTCATTTGCATTACTTAAAAAGAAATTGGAGATGGCTGCTTTTAGCTGGAGAAAGTGATGAAAACTGATGCAAGGATTGAGATTATTTGCCTTAATTCTACACATCACTTAGGGATTACTCTTGGCAGGCTGTTGAGAAGCTAAGCTTAATCTAATAGAAAAGTCCCCGGTCTAATACCCGTTTGGTCCGAAACTGCTGAATAGGAGTGAAATTCATTTGTAAGACTGCGTCTCCCTCATCCACTTCCCACTTTTATAACTTAAAAACGGTCAGCATTTTCCTTCAACTGCGTCAAATTTGAATCAGGACGTTATGATTCTTTCTCAGCACCGACTTTCTTTCCAAAGGCGATTGCAGCTCTTAAATGCTTCATTAGGCATCAGGGAAATTTCTCAAAGGATAACAACCATCACCCACCGGTTGGGATTGGCAGACAGCTCAGATGAGATTTTTTACTGCCCACACTCGTCCAAGTGCTGTAATGAAGTCACTGATGATGCCTTTAAAACAAAAAGGGTACTTTGTAACCAAGGAAAGAGGAACATACTGTACATTCTACCAAAGATTGACCACTTAATTTGAGATGTAAAGAAATTTCATGTGTTTCCTTTTCAAACGGCTTTTTTTTTTTTTTTTTTTTTTTTTTTTTTTTAAATAATATTTGAAAAATGGTCCAGGTAAAGGTCAAGGTAATTTCCTTCAATTTTGCTTTTAATGGATAAACTATTACTCTTTAGCAGTCATTGCTTTTTGGACAGCACCCTTTAATAACACATGTATGTTATTGTAAAGGCCACCAATTTCCTCAAGGCAAACTTCTTTGCTGCCCTCCATAAGGATTTTAATGACCATGGTTGTGAATCTTTTAAAATAAGCTATATTACTACTTATGTCTACATAAAATAGGCAGTCAAGATTGGCATAATTTTTTTTTTTTTTTTTTTTTTNTTTTTTTTTTTTTTTTTTTGTGTTTACTTCTGACATTTAGGTATTAAACATTGTGTTCCATGAAAAAGCAGATGCTGATTGACAGCAAGACAAAACCATATTCTTTTCCAAAGAAATAAATTAAAAGATGGAGTCAGGTCCGAGGGTGAGAAGCACGATAGGCTTGGGAGAAAAGGTTTTTTTTTNTTAAAAGATGGAGTCAGGTCCGAGGGTGAGAAGCACGATAGGCTTGGGAGAAAAGGTTTTTTTTTTTAAAGAGAAATCCTAACTGAAGATCTGCCAGTATACATTTGAAGGGCATGGCAAGGACGGAGAGGGGGGCGGCAACGTGAGGGCGATCCTCAAACAAATGCTTTCACCGGCGAGGGGATTAAGTCTCGGGCTTTGAGAGCAAGAGTGGGATTGAACTGTGCAGTCCTGCTGAAAATACAGGAGAAGCACCTTTTTTCTGAATGTACCAGATGCCTCAGATTGGACTCTGCATATGTGTAAAAAAAAAAAAAAAAAAAAAANTTTTTTTTTTTTTTTTTTTTTTTGAAGTCATTGCAAGCTACATTTCCTGATCCTACTGATGTGCAAATGTTTTTATCGGGTAAATCTGCCTGGAGAATCTCCCTGACCTTGTCGCGGCATTGTGCAGAAGGCTGGAGGGCTTCCATTGATCACAGAAGCACCAGCTGAACACTAAAATCAAAAGCATTCCATAATCCAAACTGCAAAACTGGCAGATACGATACAAGGCTCCATGAAAAGCGGGCAGCAGAGAAAGAATTCCATACATTTCTGCACAGATCGTCTATAAAGATCGTATTGGATTGGATGGTTTTACCAATATATCTCCCAATATGGAGGGCAGATTAACACAAGCTGCGCCTCGACCCCATCTCCTCTCTCTCTCTCTTTGCTCCATGCTGAAGGACCTTGCTACAGTGCAATGTTGTGGGGAAAATTGAATGAACAACCTTCCCTGGGAGACTAATAATATCATGGATCCTGAGTGCTTGCTCTCTGTGATGAGGCCTAACAGAAGGCTTGACAGGAGAAAATGATGTGTTGTTCTCTACTGGGATAACAGTCCAGGTCCCCCTCAGAAGATTGCAGCTGAGATATGAAGTGTACATAAACCACAGATTTTTTTCCTTTTGGATCCTCAAGGGCCCACAAGGGAAGAGAAAACTCGTAGAGGAGGGGAAATGAGTGACACCGAGGAGCAAGCGGGGCTGCTGAGAGACCTTCAAGTACCATTTGCGCATGTGTGCGTGCTCGCTCACTCAATACATAGAAACAGGAGAAGCACTCTCTTCAAAATGTCTAGAATTTCAAGACGCTCTTGAAATAAAGAATAGCAAATTGCTTGTCGAATCCTTAACATTTGAATGAATATTTAAATAACTTGGCTTTTGCAGTAGTGGTGGGCAACACTGATAGCAGCACTTATTATTACTGATAACATGTTTTACTGTTCAGGATGATTAAATGCATAGAAGTAGATTATTTCTTTGTAGCTGCTGCATATTTTATTAACAACTTTGAAATGTTTTACTTTTGGGAACATGGGCATAATTACATGAAATTAGATTTAAAGCAATAATTTGCCAAAAATCTTACTTTTATTATTAACCTTTTTGTGCTGGTGTTTTGTGCTCCAGTGCTCTGCTCATGTCACTGAATTGACAGCAGCTCCCAAACAAACCACCTACAGACCTGCAGAACCAGATTTATGTCAGCTGGCAACTGAGAGAAATGATGTCTTCAGAGATAGACATCTACACCATCAAAATTTATCAGACTTTTTTTTTCTTTGTTATTGATGTAGGCGAATGACGTTTGGTTATACTGTTAAATTGTGCAAAGATTAAATTGAAACTAGTCTTTCTAGCTCCTTCGTTGGCTGTCTGATATCATGTTCAGTTTGTCCATGAAGGTTGAGCTGGAAGATGTATTTATTCATATTTTCTTAGATGAAAGATTTTGGCAGCCAAAACTGCTTGGTCTGTTTTTTTTTGTTTTTTTGTTTTTTTCTCGGATATTTTTAGGAATTGATCTTAGATAGTTGGATGTTTGATTAGGAAGGAAGCAAAATTGGTAGCCATTTGACGTTTTCCAAAAACAGCCACCACGTTTCTCCGGTTTGAAAATCAGAAACAAAGACCAATGACAGACCAGTCAGTGGTATGTTTGTTCAGTCAGCTGTAAGAAGGTTTGGTATATGGATGCCTAAGAGCTATTATTCATCTTTTGTACAGGCTACTGGAAATAACATCTATCCAAAATGTTTTTTGAGCCTCACCAGGCCACAGTGCAGGAAGCAAAATATTGTGCACAAGCTCTGCAAAGTAAACTCATTCTAGTTCTAACGTAAGATATTTGCCAGAAAAAAATCTAGTCGCACACATCATTGTGTGAAATATGTTGTTGCACATGTTTGAAATGAGCACCTGCAGTTACAACACATTTAAATTGAGAAATCGCACCATTGTTTAGCACATAAGCGTGTTGTCTCATCAGACAGATTTAATAAACTTAATAAATTCCAAAATTGATATGCAACAATAAGCTCAGTCAAGTTGCACTTTAATTAAAAAAAAAAAAAAAAAATNAAAAAAAAAAAAAAAAAAATTTGCATGTTCTTTAAATATCAACCAGGAATAACTATCTTGTGTCACACATTGTAAATTAGCAGGAGTAGCTACAGCGCACATTGTAATGGTGTTTGAGTCAGTTTCAAAATCTGCACATGCAGCTTTAATAGCTGTACAGCACAATCAACTTTAATAGTGCACAGGTGTATACGAGTCGTCTCATCCCTACATGACTGACCCAGTTTTGGCTCTTGATAATTATAGTTCTACACAAAGTAAAAAGTCCTGTTGGTGCCAAACTCATGCACAGTTAAAGGTCCCAGAGAGCTCTGCTCAAATCTGTTTTGGCTCCAGATCACTGTGCACTGTTAGGAAATTTTAAGAACTAGATATGTAGAGGTCTATAGTACAACATTTGCCTATTGCTCTAAATGACAATCCAGGGTTTCATATGTTACAATAATTGCTGTAGATATGCCTTATATCTAATATATTCCACTGATGTAGTTGATATTAATGTTTTATAAAGGCACATTTTTGGATTTGCAAGAGCAAGAAAATAAAACTTCTGGCTTATTGGTGTCTGCAGATCTCCTAACTTGTAAATTGGGCGACATGGGAAGACCCTTGGCAATATATTATAAGAATGTTCAAAGCCAAACAGCTCATCGATTTGACCTGTGTGGGCCCTGCAAGCATGAGCCATTAGTATATTCTCAGATGCTGTTTCCAGATTTGTTTGTGTAAACGAGGTCCCTTGGTAATTGTGTGGTAAAAAGATCCAGGATTTCACAGCTATCAGTCTTCTAGATAGCGGGGACACAATAACCTGTCCTTGGGCATTTATGCAAGGTTTTTTTTTTTTTTTTANGTTTTTTTTTTTTTTTTAATTATTATTTTTTCTTCAAAATTTGCTTTAACCCTCATTTTCTTAGTCATTTCAGAATTGCTTTTTGTTTCCTCCACAGTTAAATGTTAAACAAAACTTTTGTTTTTCAAAAAATGCATGTTCATCCTGACAGCTGCTTCACTTAATAGCACAGAGTTAGAAGAGATCAACATATGTACTTATGATAGGCCAGTGCTGAGTGCAAGCCAGGCATATTTTTTTCTGAGGAATCTGTGTTAGTATGCAGTTTTAACGTTGAAGGTGAAGGATGCCAGAAGAGATTTATACCCCCTGAGGATATCCCTGATGGAATATTTGGTTTTGTGCCATTTTCATTCAGCTTTCCCGAGTCTAGTTTGATCCTCTGACAGGATCAGACGGGTTGGAGGGGCAGGAAGAAGCAGGTTTGGATGCCAGAGGACAAAGATGGTTAAAACAGGAGGTTAAAGAGGAACCGAGTGTGTCTGTAGCATCACTGACATTAAGCGTGTTGAGGAGCTCTGAGTTGGTGAGAGAAATCAGAGGTTACATCTAAAAGAGAGCATAGACAGGTGAATTGTGAGGACATTCCAGCAAAGATACAGTGAGCTCCATTAAAAAATGATCTAACAAATACATTGGGGTGACAGTTGGATTTTCTGTGGAACAGTTTCGTGTCACAAGGTCTAGCTGATTGCCAGTTTTGTGAGTTAGCGGAGACCCAACCTGTTTGAGGTCAAACAAGGTCAAAATTGCCAGGAAATGGGGCAGTTGGAGGTTTGTGGTTATTCATACTTCCCAAGATAATCAATGGAGTGACAGCGTTATCAGTTCATCAGCAGAAGCTTCGTTCAGAATAAGAAGTTGACATGAAAAAAACACATTGGGTGTTTTGATTTTTAGAATGTCAGTTGATCTGAAACTAAAGCTAGATGTCCTAGATGTCCAGGAAAGCAAGGTAGAAGTGATGAATCAAGCGATCAATCACAGAACTTGTTTGAAAGTCATAAGAGGCTCTCCTGCGTAATTTAACATTTAAATTGGCAACTGCAATTTAATTTATGAAACACTTGTAGTTTAATAGGGTCATTAGATGAGGAACACTCCAGAAGGCTCGCTGATACCTTCTACTGTATAATGCGTCACATCATCTCTCTGCACACACTGCTCATTTTTGAGTCTGAATGCTGGATAACACGGCGGCACAAAATGGATTGCAGCCATGTAACAACAAACCTGTATGAGTACACGGCGAGGGATTAAATTTAAATAACTATTTTGTTCTCATTATACTTAGATGATGCATCTTTGATATACAAACAGGCCCATTCCAGACACCGCTTCAGATGTTTGTTTTAGCCGTTTGCTAACCAATTTCCCAAGCAGTTGGCATCCATCAACATTCTAACAATGTGCCTTGGCACCAAAAAGCCATTTGCAGCTATTTCAGAGCAGGAAAAACAAGCTTCTGCTGCTTTTACCTTCATTCTGTTCTCAGACTGAGCATCTGGAGATTCTTTTTGAAAGGATTCATAAATAAATAGACTGTAAGAGTTTTTTTTCACTCTCCAGCTCCTCTATACCAAGTAGTCTGACAAATACTTCATTAAAAGCATTACCACATACATCATGGAGGAATTATTCATCAAAAAATGTTTAATTCTAGTAGAAAAGTAGTATTGCTGAGTGCCTTGCTAATGTGACTGGTGTTTCTTTGCTTAGTCGTAAATGGAAAGTATCATTTAGGCTAAAAGTCAGTGAACGATAAGTGAGCAAATATTCTGTTGATAAAATAAAGTAGGAAATTCCTGTGTTAACAAACCTCCATGGCAGAGTCTGTTAAAAACAAAATCTTTTCAAGGCAAATATTTGCAAAGATTAATCAAACACAAATTCCTGAAATACAAAGCGAGTAGCTTATTGCTGTGACTTGTGACTTTGCAGTAATGCTCACATAACATGTTCTCAAATGAATTTCAGTATCACTCTTATTCAAAAGGGTTTTATTCGCTGGACTCAACAAAAAAAAAAAAAAAAANAAAAAAAAAAAAAAAAGCAGTTTTCTCCTTTTTCTGAACATTATGATTGCTTGTTTTTTTCATTCTCACTTCCTGCTTATCATCTAAAACTAATCACAGGGAGAGTGTGTGTGTGGGTGTATGTGTGTTGGTGGTGTTTAATTAGAAAATGGCAAAATAACACACCTGTGTAGGGTGCAAACTAATGACTGTTGAGGTGAGGGCAGGGCCATATTATTCTTGTAGGTGGGCCGAAACCACATCTTCAGCCTTTAGTGATGCTACATTACAACCAGAGGTGTCTTTTTACTAGGTTGTTTTAGTCTGATTTTATGTGGACAAAAGAATTAAAGGTCCATACTGGTGATTTTGTATGTTTAAGCTCAATAAATACTACTCACAACCATTTTCTAAAGCATACAGTGGGGTCCAAAAGTCTGAGACTCTTAACAATTTGAGTGAAAGTCAAGTAATATAAATTGAAACTTTGAAAAATGTACATGAATGTCAGAATGTCTTAGCATTTGGTATGTCCCCCCCTTTTGCTTTAATGACAGCATGTCATTAAAGCAAATATGTGGCATGGACTCCAACAAGTTTGTGCACAACCTGATGAGCCAGGTTATCCCAGCATGATGTGACAATGTTCCAGAGAGCTTCTTGTGATGTCAGACTTTCTGATTATTTCCACATTTACATGGAAAACATCACAGATTTTCAATGTGGTCTCAGACTTTTGGACCCCGCTGTAAGTTTCCCTGTTATTTTGCCAAATCCCCTAATCTTTCAAAATCAAACATTCAGGTGATACACCCGCCTTAAAATTCAATGTTTTGCCTGCTAATACGTATGCTCAAATGTAGAAGGCAAAGTTGTTTTTAATTTAATAAAAGCCTTCTTCTTCTGGGACTATATTCCCTGACAGAGACATGCATATTCTTCTGTGAAGCTCAATGTTGGACCAGTTAAATTAAGCAGCTTCGGCAAAAAATAAGATTGACATTTTGTTCGCTGTGATGGATTGCATATCTCAAGAATGTTTCAAGTCTCTACATTTTTTAAAATTTTGTTTAACCTTTATTTAACCAAGTACACTTGAGATTTAGAATCTCTTTTGTGAGGGAGACCTTGCCAAGATAGAAGCATACAAAAGGCTTGTAGGTTTTTGGACTTTCAGCTTTATTTTGTAGAATTCAGCAGTTTTTATGCAGGGAAACAATTTGAGTCCATAAATGAAGGACCATGCCTGTGATTTTGCCTGTTTGAGCCCAACAAATGAACCGTCATACATGTTGTATTGCTGCCAGACAGTTTCTAGGGTGTGCTGCTGGAGCAGTGGATATTAGATTTGTTTTTCCTGCCTTCCCAGGCTGCCACTGATTTCAGTTCATTCCAGTGTGCTGTTGGGATCAGCTTGTATGGATTTGAAACATGTTTGAGAGAGGTATACATAAGAGTTATTAAATCTTTTGTACTTGATTTTAATAGCATACTGGAATGAACTGAAGCTATTAGCATTCTGGAACGTAGGAAAAACAAAATCTAAAATGTACCACTCTGGTAGTATGTTTTGGAAAATGGTTGGCAGCATTGTAATGTGTGTACAGATTGTATTTATTGTGCTCAAACATGTAAAATTACTGGTGTGCTCCTTTAAGGATCCATACTTCAGATAGGAAGTCATGTATCTGATTTCTCTTTGCTGAGGTGTTCTATGGGATGTTGTAGGAGCGTTTTGACAAAGTGGCCTCAGATGCCCTTGTGTGCCAGCGTGAATGCAGGATAGAAATTCCCCCGCTGTGGAGCTCAAAGTCCCATGTAGCCTTGCGAGCCGCTATCCATTTCTCCGCATAGGTCAACCTTATGAATAAGTCACATCCATAGATTTGAGTATGGAAATAGATGAATGGAGGGTGACGGTGGCTTGCTGCCAACTGAAATAGGCTCCACAGTGCTTAACTGTGATGGATTTGTGGCACTAGCCTGGCATAATAGCCCTGTAGTGGACCAGACCCCTGTTCAAAGAACAAGCTTATACATCATGAAACTTTAGACATCCAGCTAATACAGGGCCCCCGCGTGCTACAAAGGTACCCATTTCCACATCCACAAAGTTGATGGATTAGGACGACCAGGTTATTTATGGAGCTAGCAAAGCATCGGGAGCTTGTTTATGCCCGGCCCACACATCTGTTTGCTGAAGGGGAAAGAGGCTGGACAGTGAAAACCTCTGAAACTGTGCTAACCCAGAGAGCGAGCTGACATGAAAGAAACCCAAATCAAGCAAAGAAAGCTGCGCTGAAGTTATGTAAAGGAAGTTGTTATGAAAGTAGTTTTCTTTGAGAGAGTGTGTGGGCTTAGATGTAAGCAGACACAAGTTCATTTCAGCTGGAAAAGCTAAAAGGGCGAGTCTTGTACTTGCTTTCTCTTTAAATAAAAACACCAATAATGTTTTATAAAACTGTATTCAAAAAGCGAATTGTGAGCTGGTAATATTGTTGATCAATACAAGAGACTCTTATCATTCCAGGTAATGAGGCTTGAGGGTTTCAAAGTTTATGTTCCTCTGTGCTTTGGAGTCAGATATCACTGCCAATTAGCATTTCAAATGTATTAAATGTATCAAAAAAGTCCTGTATTAGTTTCCTAAAGCAAACCAGTAGTTTAAAGTTGAAATGGAGTCTGTCGCTGAAAGAATGTGTAATTTAACTAAGCATACAATATTTTAGAGGTGACACTGGAAATAACATGCTAATAATCAGTGTAATCCCACATATGTAAAACTTGATAATTAGATCAAGTTAAATGTTGATTTAAATGCAGCATATGATACGCATGTGATATACTGTAATATAATATGGCTTAGTTCCTGCAGGGTTCAGTTTGTGATCATTGTACTGCTTCATAGATGTGTAAAACAGTCACCAGTGAAATATTGTTTAAGAAGGAACGTACAGCACTAAATCATCAACTGATCACGAGTTTGTACGGATTACTTTCATGTGTGCCAAGAACGCTTTTCCTCAGGGCTGGCTTTACTCTTTAGTCTCCCAGGTGAAATTGTGCTTCAGGATTCATCAGATGAGAGGATTTATTTCTCTGCTTAAAGCATCCAGTTGTGATCATGTGCGTTCTAAAGATTTATATTTTTCTAGCCAAAAGAAGTGCAACCTGACATGTTCTTATGCTGATGTCTCTCAACAGCTTCTAGTTTTGTTGGGTTTTGTGTTCTGCACAGGATTATTATGATTAGCTACTATTAGCATATTTTCGCACATGGTGTTTGGCAGCATGGACAGACTTTGCCATTTCCCTCTATTTCTGTTTTTATCCTGGACTGAAATGGACTAAATAAGCTTTATTTATTGCAATATCCTTGTTATACTTGTATGAGACTTGTGATCCCACATTCACTAGGTGTATTTCTGTAATATTTGATCATACTTAGGATCATTTGTACGTCATTTGGAGCACATTATATTCTTCTGCATTATTTGGAAGGTGGGATTGCCTCACTAAGCACTCTTAACAACCATAATGCTCAGATTATTTATTTATTTATTTGTCAAATTATCCAGGGCTCTAAATCAAGTCGCTCTTACAGCAGGAAACTTAACCTGAAGTATTTTTAGGAGCATATTCCTTTTCCCCGAGTTCTGCTTCTGATTCAAAGCGAGACCGCATTGCTAATTTCCATCGCACACATTTCGGTGGCATTATGTTTGAAGTGAGGAGGAAAATCTTCGGTTGGGTTTTAATCTCCTCACTTGGTAAACCTTTTGTTTTCTAATAATTTCCACCCCGGAGAAGGTGGGTTGAATACTCTAATCTCATAAGCGGCTTAATTCAGATACTGTGACTTCATTACCTTCTCTGCTGTTTGTAAACCATTCTTCTGAAAACTGGATGTTGCTGAGGTTGACTGGAAAACGGGGTGTATATAAACTTGTGTGAAAGGCTTTGTTTCTCAGATATAGCCTTCCGCTTCTCCAGAGGCTTCAGGTATATTAAAAGTTTGACCGGGGCCCGTAATAAAAATCTTTGCTCCCAGTGTGCAATTAGACTGTGGCTGAAAGTATTGATTTGATCTTTTGTTTTGTCCATCCACCCACCTGTTACATCTCTCGCAAGGGAATCATCACCAACTACAAACAGAGGAAAGCAGCGATTGTGCACTGCAAAAAAATATCTATATCATAACACGCTGTGTCATCTAGTGCTGAGCCTTAAAATGTTTATGCTAGCAACAGTCTACATTTTATGGATCTCCTGGAAACACAAGTAAGACTTTTATTAAATCCTTGTTTAAGCTTCATAGACTGAGTCCAGCGGTGTGTGAAAAGATGTATTAATGGATGTAGTCGACTATCGCTCCACACTTACCTACTTCATCCAGTTTCACATTAAAATTCAAACTATTTTTCGTGTTAAGTTCCTAAATGTTATTAAAAGACCTTCCTGCACAACTAATGAGCCTTCATTGTTCTCACTCTTTCATGATGACAGCAGGAGAAGGAGGAGGAGGAGGAGGAAAGTTTCTTTCTGTTTCTCTATGCTGAAGGACAACGATTCCAGTACGGGCGGCTCTTGAGCTCCACCGGGATCCCTCCTTCTTGGTTCGGTTTTCTTTCTAGCCGTCACATAGAGTTTTCCACTTCATGTGACAGGAATGTTCCTCAGAGCCCAGAGTGCCGCCGGGAATCGCCATTTGACAGTCTTTATAATCCCCCATGGAAGAATCATATAGGTGCTGGTACGTGGTTGCCTCCTCTGCTAGTTACTCCTCAGAGTTGTCCGCCACTGTTTGTCTCCTTCTACGCCTCTTTGCTTGGCCAGTCGTCTGCGAGGACGCATTTACGTCACACTGACATCGTCTGCATTGTTTCAGATTTTCAGTGGTACGTAACCTCACGTGACCCTCAAATGTGGCCTCAGGGGTCGGCTACTGCATCACATTTTCTGTGTGCCCACTGTTGCATCTGTGTTAAGCATAAACCAGCCCTCATCATTTCAGTGTGCTTTATTGGCGTTTAATATAATATGTTGGAATTTAATTATAGTAATTGGTATTTTTATTGGCCCCGTTTCCAGCAGGTTCTGCGACTATGATTGTGTTTTAATCAGAGCCAAATCAATACAGAATTTCAGGAGAAGATAAATAAATGTCATAATGTCAGTTTCCTAGTTATACCAATTCAGATTTTTCCATTAGCTGCCGTACCGGAGGCCTTACACCATTTTAAATGATACGTTATGGATTTATAACTGAAATTAGTCATTTCTTTGTCATAAAAATGTGGAAACACTGGCCCAACCTTCCAAGCTTTATGTGATGAAACACGGATCTTTTACATGTAATATTTTGACTACTTGGTAAGGAGGCATTTGACACCGTATTGATGGAGGAATAAATGAATCTTATGAAGAAGTATTTCATCTCAGCACACCTTGACACTACACATTTATAGACGAAGGTTCTTCATCACAGAACCAAGCAGTTGGATTGACAAAACAGAAATAAATTGCTTTCAGACGTGGCCTTGTCATTGTGTCCACATGTGAAGGCTTTTATTAAGTATAACTTAATAAGATATCCTTTTCTGAGGAGCATTGAATTTGGATTTGCAATGACTGATGATTCTTAGTGGCTCTGAGAAGTGCAACGATCTTTAACTTTCACTCACTGAGATGCGAATGTTTAGTTTCTCGAACTCCACCAACTCAACGCCTCTTTCTTTTTTTTTCCTCCCTTAATCTACCAAGAATTATATCAGCTAAAGAGTCTGCTGTGTAACAAATTGCGCAATTCAATATAAAATATGAAAGTGGTACAAGTGTCTGCAAAAGCAAGCAAACAATCGTAAGGCCGTCTCAGAGCAGCTGTGCCTGATGAGGACAGATGTCTGCTTCAGGTTGTAAACGGCTTCTTTACTGTTTACAGCGTGAGCCTGCTGCCTCCTTCCCTGCCTGGCCATGCATTTTGATTAACTCCAAATGTGAATTCTGACTCCTGCCAGGATCGCTGTGACAACCGCAGCAGTGGCCTCATGAAAGAGCAAATTGACAGCACTCCACCAATCTCTCCCGCTTTAATTTGTCGCAATGGCAAAGGTCGTCACTTAGACAAATATAGCCCACTACTTATGAGGCTTGTCTGTGGCTAATTCTCCCACACACACACTGATCCCACGGAGCTGGAGAAGCTCACTTAAACATGATCTAAGGAGATTCCAAGATGCATAATTGAACAGTTTGCACCCAGCTTGATAGCTGGAAATCTGCTTCATTAATCAAGTCCTACAGAGTTATGAAAGCTGGAGGAGAAGAGGTTTACGCTGGCAGAGAGCAAACATAATGGGAATGGCACTGGATGCTCCCTGGCCCACAAAATCCATCCAGACCACAGTGGCAGTAACTAAAATATGGAATATGGTAAAGGTTATGGGAGTCATTTAAATGCTTTATTATTTCTACATGCTTAAGCTATGGAATCTAAATCACAAGCATGGGACATACTCTTTCAGCTTATATGTTTGATGATATATTAGGCTGTAGCCAGTCATTAATTGCTTTAGTGAGCGACATCCAAATAGACATAGGAAGTCATTCTCCTCCTCCTACCGTATGCAATAAAATGCGTTTCCATCTCGCATCTAAAATTAAAAGCTAAATCACTATTGTAGAAAATCTGTGCTGGTGTCCAACTAAGCTAATTAAGATAAGTCATCTGGTGCATTGCCGTTTGTCTGCCAAGTGTGGGCTTTTATGAAAAAGAAAAAGTTGGAGGCACACATGCTCCGAGGACTTTTAGTGCCACTCCTAGCATTTGGATCTCGTTCTTTCTTGGCTCTTGCAGACTGATATGAAGTCAGCAAAATGTTTGACCTGGCTGCTAAAGCCAGAGTCTATATTTTTCAGTTGGCTGCTTGTAGCTAGTCACCAGTTCAGGCAGGCTTTATTAAAAGTGAGGGTTTTCTCTTTTGCCAAGTGTTAATAGAGGTCATGAATGAAACAAACAAGCATTAACGGGTTACATAAACAGGACAGAGCAGTGACAGTGTGAGAGGGAAATAAAATGGATGCATCGTCAGCTGAGAATTCCATTTATCTCAAAGGTCGGTTGATTCTTTCCGGATAAACAACCATGATTTAAAATATGCAAACCACAGTAATAATGTTTAAATTTTGAGTCATTTTGGCATGTGATTATGATATTTACAGTGTTTGGATATGAATGCGATTATGTTTTCCTTGCAAGGTCTGACTGCTGTAGAAATATTTGCGGGTGCAAAGTTATGACCTCAGTAATGTGTTTTCTTGTCAGGTGTAGTTCTGAGGTTAATAAGACCCGTCTTCAGTCGCTGCGAGTCGACGCCTGTTACCATGGAAGCCAGCCTGCACCTGTGGAGAAACATTCCCCAAAATTCAACCATTAGGATGAGCCAATAATAGGTACACTTGCTGCAGTTTCTAAGTTTCTGCAAAAAATATGAACTGGAATAACACGTTGTTATTTTGAAAGTCAGTATTTCAGTATTTTCAGACAAAAATCTACTTGTATACAGGTGGAAAATATGAAGTAAAGTATGAGGATAAGTTTCCTCTTCTCATGATAGATGTTGATATGATCAGATGAGATGTTGGGATTGTTATACACCAGGTATGAGTTAAAGGATATACTGCTGGTTTCGCCTCCTTTGGCAGCCAATGACATCTTGCTGCAACTATGCTGATTCTTTTGGATCAGCTGTTGTCAGCTCAGGCTGCCCACTTCTGCCCACTGTGTCGGTGACAGTGGGCAGAATGTAGCACCAAGTAATATTATTTTCATCTAAACAAGGCACGAAGAAATCACACCAACGCCAGAGATGGAAAGTAACTGAGTACATTTGCCTAAGTACTGTGCTGTTTTTGAAGCTCTGGTGCTTTAAGTATTTACACGTATCACAGACAGTCTTCACATTGAGTATTTTTACAGTTGCTACTGAAGTACTGCTAATACCGGTTTGCTTTTGCTTAAGTAGAATTTGAATTGAGGATTTTAAAGGACCATACTGACCATTTTGCATGTTTGAGCCTAATATATTCAATCTTCATACACAGAACGTTACTGACAATCATTTCCCAAAGCATACTAGTGGAACAGTGAGTTAAAAAATGTTTTCCTACCTTCGAGACCACCATTGGTTTCATTTCATTCTGGTATGCTATTAAAATCAACTTGTTGATACTTGAAATGTTCTTGGGATAGGTAATCCATCATCACAGTCAAGACTTGTATTCAGGTTTTTTTTTATAAGTTACGTAATTTTAGCGTTTAAGCGCAATAAAAGGCACGTCGTGAACTGAAAATGGTTCCTTGTGGTGCATTCAAGTGCTGACAACAGGAAGCATTTTCAAATCACTCCACACGTTTTATTGTGCTTAAATGCTAAAATTACATAAATTTAAAATTTGTATACGTAAACTATGTTAAAAAATAAATAAATAATAATAATTACCACTCCAGTAGTATGATTTGGGAAATGATTGTCAGTAAAGTTACATGTATTGAAAATTTTATATATTAGGCTCAAACATGGAAAATGGCCAGTATGGTCCTTTAAGTTGTAATAGTGTATTTTTCCACTGTGGTAGTAGTAGTACATTTATTTTAGTACTTACTGCACCTCTGACAAACACAAATACTTAATGTACCATCAATAACAGTCCTACCAGCACTGCTGTTTAGTAGTTACACTGTCATTTCACACAGCCAGATATGTGTCTGCCACTGTTGCATCAAGAAACACCCACTGTTCCCTTTTCTTTACATAAAAGCTGTTTTCCTGTGGGAACTTTTATCTTTCACCCTCCAGTTGAGATTTATAATTTGGATCACAGAACAGGAGCCGTCGAGGAGAGAAGCGAGAAATAGAAGAAGGAGTGTGGGTGTTTAAAGACAGATAATCCATTTCAAGACTTCCCCATAGGGAGCTTCTGTTGTGCTGTGCTGCTTATTTGTTTTCCAGAGAAGAAGTTGCTTTTGCACCTTTCGCCGTTTTCACCATAAGCCGGTAGTGAAAATGACACTAACATAGAAGGCTTTTGATTTGAGAGAGGATAGAGGATATAAATTCTGCAGGAGAACTGGGGGTTTCCTAAGTGAATGTCCCCGCGTTGAAATGGCCTCGCTGGCCCCTCAGAGGAGGCGATCTATCATTTGGGTCACTCTCAATGACAGCTGTTCTCACTGCCTCCTATCAAGGAGAAAATGACCACTACATTTTAGAGGCTCCTTGTACTCCTGGCCACATGCGAGTTGAATTGTGTCTTTGTTCACACCCGTGCCTTGATGCCTGGAAAACAGTGATAAAAGGACAAAATTGGAGATAATCCTCAATTACTTTATTATGTTGTATGAAGAATGTAATTAATAGATTTAATTGCTGTGAATTTGTGAAATTGTGCGCCATGCCGAGGTTTTAGATTGGAACGATTTTTCTTTTCTGCTTAAAACCATCTTAATCTCAGTACCCACATTTCCCTAAAAGAATTAGCATTTTTGGATAACTCTGTAAAAAAAAAAAAAAAAAANAAAAAAAAAAAAAAAAACAAACAAAAACCTCTCACATCTGCTTCAACACACATTAATCATGAGAAAAGATATTGAGGGATTTATATGCAGCACAGAGCATGCATGTATCAAATATCTGAGTCAGGGAAACTCTGTGGCATCTATGAATGCTCATGCTAGTTCCACGCTGCTGGAAGTAGCATATATTTGTAATTATCAAAAGGTAAATGGCAAAAAAAAAAAGTATAAGTTAGTTGTAGCATTTCGTATGTTTTTGAAAGCACACACTGTAGCTCTCCTGATTTGGTGTGCTGATGGTTTTATTTTACTTGGTGAAAAGTGAAGTACAGTAGACATTCAGAATATCAACTTATCGGCCCAAAATGATTATAGAATTGGAAGTATACATGGGTAAGTGTGTTGAAACTCTGTGATTGTTGCTTCTGTGTGAAACGGTGGCTTCCCCAGGGCTGAATTTGTATTGCTTTTATCTGTTTCCACTATCAAAGGAGAATGGTAAATGCAGAGACCTATATAGCGTTTTGACAGTCCAATTATAGGTAATCAATAATCATTTACATTTTGTCAATATAACAGTCAGCCCCTTAGAATATCAGTCCATGTATATAGTGCAACATCATTATTTTATGACATACACCATATATAGGAAGTAGTAAACATTTCCACCCATTTATTTGCTGTGTGAGATTTTTCATTTTCGCCACTGAAGTCCTCTGAATATTTCCAAATTAGTCAACAGCCAAATGATTGCAGAGCTGTCACTTGATTTAGATTTGAAAATTGTCCCTCCACACCTGTCATTTCTGGTTCACTTGTTTTTTTTAAGGAATACAATCAACAGTTTCGCTATTCCATAATTTGTCAGGGAGAGTACAGGCCTGCTTTGACACAAATAGCTCCTCTGAATGTTCGCCTTGACCAAAAACCATCAATTTGAGAAACAAATACAGACATAAATGGCGTGTTGTTTTCATTATTTGAATGCTGCCCGCTGTTTATGTGTGCTTTTCTTCAAATTGATAACACTCTGCTGTAGAATAGAGGGGAACTAATAACCGTAAAGGATATGATAGTGCAATCCTATGTAAAATAAACTTTGTAGAAAACACAATGTTGTGGGCAGATATTTTACCTGTAGCGCATTAAATGTACAATAGCCTTAGAATGTCCCAACAAATCTCAGGGGAAGAGTGACACTCCCGCCCACACGGCGCATTTGCAGGACAACAAATCAAGTGGCACTCGCAAGGACAAGCTCAGAGAAAATGAAGGGGACAAATAAAGCCCCGCTCTCCCAACCCTGTCACAGTCCACCAACAGAGGTTCTCCTCTTTATAAGTCTCCCTGAGATAAAGTTATTACTTTTGGAAGAGAAGTAAAAAACAGAAAAACAGAGCCCTCCAGCAGTTAAGGGTTGTTTGTGTCTGTGCATTTTTTTTCTTAAATTGCTGTTATTTTTTTTTTTTTTTTTAGCTAGCTAAATTTGGCCCTGAAGCAAGAGCACATGGTGAAGCGTGCTTGCAGACAGGAGGAAGATGGGGAGGAGTAAGATTAAAAAAAGAAAAAAAGTAGCATGAGGGTGATTGATTTGGGATTACAAAGTCAAGTCAATCAAGTTTAAAATTTTCTCAGGAGAAGCTAGGAGTTAGGCAAAGTAAAAATCTTTTGGTAATACAATACTTATTAGGTGTACTAGAAATCACATTGATATCAGTTAATTAGCTCCTTGGTGTTTTCAGTTCCCAGCTCATAACCAAAATCTTACCCTAACCTTTACCAAATAGTTTTAGTTACTTAAAGGACCATACTACCCATTTTGCATGTTTGAGCCTAATATATTCAATTTTCATAAATGTTACGTTACTGACAATCATTTCCCGAAGGATAAAACCATATTTCAGCTTTCCTGATATTTTGCAAAATCTCTTAATCTTTCAAAATCAAATATTTAAGCAATACACCCACCTTAAAAATCAATGTTTCTCCTCCTAATAGTTATGCAGCCTTATGAAGTCATGGTCCTTTAAATTTTTCAATAAACACAGGTCTTCTTTTGGGACTATATTCCCCGTTGGAGATATACATTCACTCTGCACTTTATTGAGCTTAAATGCTAAAATTGTGTAACTTCTAAAAAAAAAAAAAAACCTGAATGCACATCATGTTCACGATAATAGATTACCTATCCCAAGAAGGTTTAAAGTATCAACAAGTTGATTTTAGTGTACCAGAATGAACTGAAACCAATGGAGGTCTGGAAATTTTTTTTAACTCACCATTCCAGTAATATGCTTTGGGAAATGATTGTTATAGTCGATTGAAAATTATGTCAAACATGCAAAATGGGTGGTATGGTCCTTTAAACTTAAACCTGCATTTACCCAAAACTTTTATATGAAATTGAGTCAGATTGCTGTACATAATGTGGAAGGTTTGCTGCTGATGAGTCCTGCTCCACTGAGATTTTAGCCACATTCAGCTCTTTCTGTATATGTATGTATGACAATGACGTTTTATGACAAAGACAGTTCATTTCACTATAATTGCCACAATCGGCGCCTGAATCTTTTGCACCATCAACTTTGGTGACTTTGACACATGAATTTGTGTTGATGACCGATAGCAAACAGCTCATTATAGCTGACCTCTGAAGTGACAGTGAGCAAAAGGTGGAAGTTAAAGTTTTAGTTCAGGATGTTTGGAACAGTACTTATTTGGTAAAAATTGCAGTGACATGGTTCATAGTCATTCGTGATACATAATCAATTAGATGTGTAACTGTACTTAAATATGTATTTTAATGTTGGCAAACTGGTGAGCTTGCATGCTTCCTAGTGTTTTAGCTAAAGTTACCTAGCTTCAGGTACTGCATATGATTACTGTTTTCACAATTATAACAGCTTCATAAGGTGACAATATGACAGGGCTGCAAGTCAAGCTAGCATATTTTGAAGTTCTTTTCCCACCTAGTGGCCAAATAGTTATTGCAGCTATAATAGTTTGTCAAAATTTTAAACACTAAATGGGGCAGAGCAGTGTTCAATTCCACCTTTATTTGCCTAAATCAGCTTTCATTGTGCCCAGATATTGTCAATTGTATATCTTTGTGTACTTTGTCTAGTACACACAAACTGTCTTTTGAATTCAACGTAACTACCAATGCATCACATAGTCTTGTTTCATAAATCTGAAATTAGTGCTGTTAACTTGATGAATGATATGAGTAATTTTTGACAAACTGTCACAATAGAGAAAAACAAGCATAAAGATTCAGCAGAGATTTGTGGACATTCAAAGTAACGGTTAGTTATTACCTCTTATTTACAGATGCGCACTACATCAAAGCTCACAGGCACGGTGATAATAACTGCAGACGGCAGCTAAGTCACACTGGCAGAACTCTAATGCAGGAAAAACTGTTTAAAGTGAGATAAATATCCTCTTACGATATTCAGTATTTCTCCTGTGACACTTGCACCCTTGTTCAAACTGAAAAGTGGTTTCAAACTTTTCTCCATCCTTTATCTTCCCCAGAGAGATTTACACTCAGACACTGAGAGAGCCTGTCCTGGCCCTGAGGCACATGCTACCTGGTAACTAATGAAAATGAAACATTTGTTCTTTAGGGCACCTCACAGGCACACAGCCGAGCTGCTGTTAGGCTCACAGTAAAGACTGCACGCCCTTTGATAGATTGGAAGGAGGGGGTGGGNGATGGGGTAAGAGAGCTAACTTTAGTCCTTAATGGTTTGAAATATGCTTGCGCCACAGTTTTTTTTTTTTCCTGTGAGGCCAAATGATATCCCCTCTCTTGATGATTTATCAAGCCCTTCAGAGCCTTCTCGTCGTGGATAAATTGGCTCCTGCCTTCTGTAATGCCCTTGATGGATAATCATCTCATTTTTCTTGATTATTCCATCTATTTGGCTGTTCCATAAAAATCAAAACGGGTATCACAAACAGAATGCATGAGCCACATATCCCTCATACATCTTTGATGACGCAAGAAGGCAATGCTTAGTGATTATGTCACTTTTCGAAGCCGACTTAATTGACAACCCAGTGGCTCTAGTACAATTTGAACTTTGACCTGACAAGATTTGCTGTTATCAAATTCAGCTGGTAGACTCACACTGACAGCTTCAAATGTGATTACTGCCACAATCCCATCTGTTATCAGCTACTCTGCAATCTTATGTCACCTGTATGGATTTTTAGTCGTTTTCTTCAAACTGCACCCATTTTCCAAAGCTATACGTTCCAATTCCATACTGTGTACTAAGCATATGCTATGTACCAATGTTAGCAGTGCAGTATTTTAGTTGTAAGTATCCAAGAAATTTTGATTCTTCCAATTTCATTCCAGCTCCCAAAAAAATCCCATGCTTCACGAAGTTCCAGCATTTTTTAAGCTTTCATCAGACCTGTTAAATATCTGTGCAGATCGTTTAAAGTTTATTTTAGTTTCCAGTCTTGAGGTAAGATGACAATGCAGCACTATCCTTTTTTAATGGTTGTCTAATATGTTAATTGCCTTAATAAAACATAATTACCCTGCAAGTTGCTTGTCACTAGTAGACTGCCGTATCTCTGCAGCATATGACAGTTGTGCTCACCTTGATTTTTTCAAAGGTCAATCTATCATTGACTTCTATGAAGCCGCTGAGGTGACATGACTGAATGAAAAACATTATTATTCTTTATTTGCAGGCGTCTGGGAAGAGAATAACAAAGCTAGTAATAGCATCTATATTAGAAAACTGATGAATGTGACATGAGTTTACTTCATTTGCAAAGCTATAATGCAATGTCTTTCAATTTAGAACACATTAATATCTTATTTCATGCTTTCCCTGTCTGTTCCAATGGGCTGCTTTGCCTTTCATATATTTGTGTTTTTGTCCCAGGCATATATTCTTATTCAAAGTAGGCAATTTTATTTTGACAGCTATTTGTATGTAAAGTGCAGGAGGGGGGGGCCCTTGTCATTGCTCCTGTTCTCTGTTATTTGCTGAAGCAGCTTTTTTTTTTTTTTTTNTTTTTTTTTTTTTTTCCTTCTGGAACAGTCCAAGACATCCTCTCAGTGGATTAGCCATTATTCCCCAGAATACGTTCTCAGCAAGGTAATGTTGAAAAAAGAGGAAGGGAAGGGAAAGCATTTTCTGACAGCTGACTCACTTTGCTCCTATTTTTGTATCTCACATTATTAAATTTATAGTTTAAGTATGAATTGTACGCAGGGATTTGAAAAAAAAAAGTGGATTTGGTTTATCACACAAGCCCAATATGATGATAAAAACATACTTTCTCTTTCACACACACATAAGCAAACCCACCATGTGTGATATTTATGATGGCATTACACTGAAAGCAATGCTCGCCCTGCACAGTGTTTCAAATGCATCAGTCTCAGAGGCCGGGGGCCTACTTTGCCCCTGATGGGAAATGCAGCGGTTCTGGCCATCAATTAGCCTCATGCAGGCCACAGAAGCCATTGCTTCTCTATCAGCAGGGTAGAGTCAATCAACCACTTAATGAAAACAGTATCATTTTCCACTCTGGGATTTCATTAACTCTTCCACTGCAAACCAAAAGACATATTTAAACATTTGGCATGATAATAGGAAAAGTTTAAGTTTCAGCTGTTAGAATTGCCCCCCACCCACCTACTCACTCCCCCTGCACCAAGACAAAAATCACAAGACTTCAGAGTGACTTAAATTCTCATGACTTCATTTGACTTTGATTTTAATCACCTAAAAATTGGAAAATTCATTTCCAGCAAGTATGCATCAGATATGAAATCTATACTAGGTTTGTATCCCATTTTAAAAGACAACATTACATGATGGCTGCAAAACACATCCTGCGTTCATTTGAAGCACTGGCTTTTCCTCAAGAACTAACTCTACATGTTCACAAGATGCAATGCCTTCATGTCCATACTTGTTAAGTGATGTGACAAACATAAGAACAGCTGAAAGTTTCAAGAAGCTGAATGATAGGTAAGCATGAATGAATGAATCCTCTATTGTCGCCATCTTTGTTAACATGGTTGAGCTAAATCAGAAGTACTTTTTATAAGCTATTGTTGTGCTGACCAGATTGATTTTGAGTACATAAGCAAGTGTGTGACATTATATCTGTGTGCGCAAACGCGTGTTGTTAAAGTTAAATGTATCATAGTCTGGACTCTAAAGTACAAAAAGGAACATTTGTCATTGAATTCATTGTTGCCATACTGTGTGAATTAGGTGAAGAGTTAAATATTCCCTCATTATATGCTTTAATAATCTAATCCATCATTATATCCTGTCATCTATGCTGTTTCGCAGAAGAATGTCCTTAGTGGCTTCTGAACAGATGGCAACAATTGTAAAGGTGCAAACAACCTGCTGCTGAGGAAGGACGGATCTGAGGGAGAGAAGGAAAATGGAGGAAGTAGTGGCTCATATACTGAGAATTATACATTCTCTGGCATACCGTTTACTTGTGACTGTAATTTCACCACAGCAATAACGTTTTCATTAATATCGCAGCAGAGCAAACAGAACTGGATCTGTCAGAGCAGCCAGCTAAAATTGAACAGGACTGAAACTGAAAAGGTTTCTTCAGTGTCAATCAATTTTTCTTGACTGAGAGTCTAAATGCTCACAGCAGATTTCAACTTTTTAGTTTAAAGATTATTTTAACATCCATCTGTCTCATTAGATTGAGTCTTTAGTGTCATAAACCGCTGATCATTCAACGTGAAGTCGAGAGCAATTGCATAGAGAAATGTGAAATGTGAAGAAAGTTCTGCTTGTAACCATGACAAAAACGATTTAAAAGCTGTCCCTACAATTAGCAATTAGCAAAGTTTATTTTTGAGTTTTAACTGATAGATAAAGGATTAAGACTTGATTTTGCAATTACTGAAGCATTAGTTAGAACTTATAACCATTTATAAATTATAAATTATACCTTACTAGAAAGTGGTACCACTTTATTGTGAAATAAAAGATCAGTGAAACAAAACCCTCACAGCGATTGTTCTTCACAGCTTTTATAAGATCGCATATTGATCCGTAGATGTGACCTTTTTAGTGTTTGCATGTCACCAGACAGTTGTCTTTTCACTCTGTCGTACATCTATAGTTCATCACCAGCGCACTGTAGTTCATTTGAGTCTCAGTCAAATCTCTCCATAACTCAACCAAAAGCCCTTCAATCGCATTCGTTCACGTGCTACAATGTCCTCACCGAAGACAAAAAAACAACAACTTTGGAGCCATGCAACAGCCATTCAGCCATGCACAGCTAAATAATATCCCTCCATTAAATTTTCATAGGGCTTTCCAGGGCCCCCGTTTTGTTCATTTTCTTGTTTATTTTCAAGGCAGTAAAAGGAGGTGCCCAGATGCAGCCACATTGATATTTTCTCTCTCTCATGTCATGCCTTTCAGTGTGGGGTTTCAATTATGCATGCGGTTCTTATCTATGAATGTATGATGTTTGACTGTGCAGAAAGCACTCTGGGAGTGTTTATATGGAACACGGCGAGGAGCCCGAGTGCACGCTGGTGCACACGGAGGAGCATACTAGCTATTTGGTAACAGCCACGTTTTAGTCCATGAGACGCTTCCCTCTTTAAATATCTCTGAGTTCCAGTCATTTTCTCCCCATTACCTCAAATGTTTATTAATGATAGTATGCAGAAGGAAACCAATAAACTTTGGAGGGGATTATTCAAACGTTAAAGCGAGTGACTAATGCAGTGGAGTTATCTCTGTTTTCCATCTCTGTGTGTGTGTGTGTGTGTGCAAGCTTCTGCAGGCGTTCATGTAAATGCTTGTGTGTGTAGTGACCACGGCGCGTGTGCTGGATGACCTCCTATGGGCGTGCACAAACTGGGCAGATTACAAGCGAGTGTTTTAGAATAAGCATGAGCATTTCGGGTGGTGAATATGGGGAATATGAATGTAGAACGGGGCCAGCGAGAGAGTGCCGAAGGGTGAAACTTTGTGTGTGTGTGTGTGTGTGTGTGTACAGCGTTGGTGTCAAAGCGAGACACAGTGTCCATGGTGCATTCAGGGAGGCAGGGAGGCAGCCCTTTCTCCTGAAGCACTTCCATGTTTTATTTATCAGGGTGGCAAAGCAAGCAGTGTGTTTAACTCAACAACAAGCAGCAGAAATCTCTGCTCGCTTTTTTCCGGACACACCGGGTAGGAAACTTTTGCTTTAAGAATGAAGCACTGGGGGGAAAAAAAAAACACCTCTGTATTTGTGATTCATTTCTGTCTATAAGCAGCAAATAGCNGGGGGGAAAAAAAAAACACCTCTGTATTTGTGATTCATTTCTGTCTATAAGCAGCAAATAGCTTAGTGGCAAGTGCACTAACGCAGCCTCCACCACAGAGCGAACACATGGAACACAAGATGGATAGCATTTTCTTCCTGAAAACAGCAATGTTCCTGATGTTATTTAATGTGATAAGTGATTGATTGAACTGAAATTTATTCTGAGTATAATTATCAAGATTGCAGATTATGTTATGCTAAGTAATTACATGATCATGAAGGTAATGCCACTTCTTTCTGCTTATTTAGATCTAGATTTAGCATTACAGCACTGATTGTGATGGTTAACCCTGTCTTTCAGTTTATTAACTTTCTTTGATAGCGACCACATCGGATAACCCAACTAGCATGGCAGAAAGAAGTCATTTACTTTATAATTAAAGGCAATTAGTGAATCAATTACAGCTCGATCAAACCTGATGAGAAAGAAAACAAAGCAGCGTGAGCCATGATGAGCTGTATTTGCAGATAGGTGCCATTATGGTTCCATCAGACATATACCCTGATAATTGAACCGGGGTTAAGGAAAAAAATCAATTTCTAATCAGGGATTGTGCTTATCCCCGATGTCCATGTGAGTGTAGTGCCTATTTTTCAAAATTTCCCTGCCATGGAAGCAATGATGATGTCTTAAATTAAACTTGTAAATATCACTTTCAGGCCTTCAAATGCCGAATGACAGTGCAGCCATGAAAGATGTATGGAACCCTATAGTTGAGTCATTTCCTCTCCTCAATCCATTACAAAGAGGCCCAATCATTGAAAAAAAGCCCTTGAGTTTTGGTGTGGTGATGTGTGACCTTTTGTTCAACATTATTTCTCCCCCTCTCATCTCTGTCTATTCAATCAGTCATCTTCTGATTAAATGCATTAGGTCCCCGTTGCACCCTCATGAAATATGGCATTTTAATGACGCAATTTTGTGCTTTTACAACTCTTATTTATTCTCACCCTAAAATTTTCCCCTCACAATATTACTATAATTAAAAAGAAGAGTAAATAGTGCCACTAATCAGTGCAATCTTGCTTGATCGCAGTTTGTACAAAGGTGTCGTTTTCTGGTTTCTGATAGGATGCAGGGGTGTAAAATTATAGGTGGATTTACGGAAAATACACCAGCACCTCCCCAGTCCCCGCCTACAGTATATTCTAAATTGTGTGTGCCTGCACCTAATTGCTTTACACCCCAGATCCCAGATGGTCCTTTTTTTTTCTGTATAGTCACTTTCTGGTGAATCTTTATGCTGACCTTTATGGATATGAGATCAAATTTTGATGTCTGTCTGCATTAAAAGATCTTAGCTTCTGTGGAAGATGTGGCAAGAGGAGATAGACGCGCCACCAGAAGGGGCAATAAGCTTTACATTTCCCTTAAAAGCAATGTAGCCAATTAATCACATCAACAGTGATAATTAAGATTTTCATTAATGAAACCTGATCATTGCAGCTTCACTAATGTCTCAAACAACCTTGTTTCCTTCTGTAGATGCTTCTGCCAGGTGTGGAGGTGCTGAAGCAGAGATCTTGTGCTACCGCTCATAAGCTCATTTGCTTTTGAAAGTGCTTGTGAAGTGCATAGACTTGCATCACCAACAGACGGTCCCATGCCAGGCAACAAGCTGCTCAAAGCCGCCTGGGTGGGAGATAATGACTATTTGCTTTGTCGACAGCTTTTGCTGACATGCGAAAGCTCTTCAAAGAGTGTCAAGTAATAAATTTTAAAGAAAGTGACAACTTTGGTCACCATATGCTGCTGCACTCAGTGCAGCGGTTCACTTACCTGTTTTTTTTATGTTGGCAGAAATTAATCCAAGGGTCCTTCTGCTTGTAGTCAAGCCCAAATATAAAGACTTTTCGCCAACCAATTTCTGCTCTTTGCCCTAACATGCATGCATTGAGGGGGGTCACGGATAATGAACACCCTCTCCACTTAGTGCAAGTCTGTTCCAGCAGGAGTAATATATTACATGATCTGAACTGAGGGAATACTAACAGTGCAGTAAGGTCAGAGAAAAGTCAGAGATCTCTGCTTTGGGTGTGCTCATTATTATTTCTTCACCTTGTTAGCTAGAACACATGGCCAAAGCTCTGTTAGCAAGACCTCACTTCTATGTGATCAATGCCTTTGGATAGTCTGGGGAGAAGCCAAGCGTGGCAGCCAAAGCCAGGCAAGGAGCACAAGTAGAACATGGAGCATTGGGGGGAAGCTTGCATTTTTTTTTTTNTTTTTTTTTTTTTTTTCTCTCTCCATCACGGCGGAAATAATTGGCACCAGGTCTGTAATAGTTTTTTGTGCGGTTTCAGCACCTCACCACTTCACCTTGTTAGATCATTCACACCAATGTTGAACAGACAATATGTAAGAACTCTTCAACGCCAGGCCAGAAGAATATAAATCCTTCAACATCCAACCAGCACAGTCAAAGCAGTCAGATTTTGCTTTGGGGTTGACAGTTAGTGTTCCAGCTATTTCACATTCAGAGCAAAAATTTGTTAGTGTTCATCGAGATCCTCTTGTGATGAGGACATCTCAGATATGTTAGCATGAAGAGCATTTTTTATTTTTGTTTAGAATTTGAGTCTTTGCTACTTGTATGTAAAATAATTTTGTCAGATTTTCGCTCCTTATGCTCCTGTGGGATTCAAAGCTGTGACAACACACAGGTCAAAACATTTAAGTCGATTGATTTAACCATCTTAACATAGTATCTTTTACAGAAATATTTGATTGAACGGTTGACTCTTTGGATTTAGCATTTATTTGCTTTAATAACAGAGTCAAATAAAACAAAAAGAGAGCTTGGCCATATGTGGTGTGGCCAGTGGTAGATCTTCTTTGCGGTTGGATGACCTGATGTTTGATATTTATGGTTTATACGTGTGAAAGTACATGATTAAGCAGCTTAATCTAGACTTTGATACATCTGGGGGGTTTTTTGCTTTCCTAACAGCCTTTTTCTTTGCAGTGTCACCACTGCAGACAGCATGAGGACAAACTGACTTCCTAAGCTTACGTAGGCATATGTTGCTGCTTTAGCTGTTCTTTTGCTTATTTATGACAGAGTAAGGTGTATGAAGTAAACAACAGATCTACGGAAACACTGTAAAGGTGCAGCTGCAGAATATTTTAATTTGTGCATAGGCAAAAATGAATGCTTCTGTGCTTTGTTTCTGTTCCTGTCGCTCTCTAAAATGCAAAGTATCTTAAATCTATTTTTAAACCAAACAAATAGGCGTATATGAAGACATAGCGTGTTTGTTCAAACATGACTTGCATGTTCTGGCCAGAGCCGTCAATGATTGAATGGTTTGTTTAACCAGTAGGACCAATAAAGACTCGTTTGCAGATAAATTGCATTGTTTTAGTCAGGCCCAAGTCTGTTTTAAAGTAACAGATTCTTCTGTAAGAACAGATATACAGCAAATGAACTCAACCTGTAGGTGTGCCGGGAACACGAGTGCACAATTTTTTTTTTTTTTTAAACATCCAGTCTGGTTAGCTAAGCACACTTAACAATCATTTCTCAGAGTTAATGTATGTGCTTTCCTGAATGCAGAATCCCATATGAATATGCACGCATGTAAAAACACGCAGATACATTGACATTCATCACACGCGTACCGCCCAATTTAATCTTTTAATGGATTCTCTCTGTCAGAATTACCTGTGATCTCTCTCAGGCAAATATGAACTGCGCCATCCAACATGACAGATGGGTTTGGTGTTGCTCCCTCTTGTGATAACTCATATGCACGGTTCATTTTTGAGGTCGGGCTCTGTCGTGGCTACAGCGGAGGGTCTTCCCTCAAGAAACAGCAACGCGCACGCATGCATGCACACACACACACACACACACACACACACACAGCACCTCCAATGCTTTTTCACTTCTAAACCACAGCGCCTGTGTGGATGTGCTGACAGAGCAGCCTTGAGGACAGAAAGAGTAGATGACCACTGCAACTGTCAATTTCCTCAGTGGCCAACAGATGGCCGCTAATGCAGTAAAAATGCTCCCTAAAGGGCCTGTCAGACTAACGATTGTTGGCACATTGCCGCTTGAAGCTGTGGACACACAAATGATGAAACCGCGTGAAAAGATGACGGGTACGCTAAAAGCAAGCGAAGCAAATTCAACAGAGTGTAGAGACTGATGGCGAAATTAATGGAATTTTCCAATTTGTCACAAACATGGCGAAGAGCAACCAGCGGGTGTCAGAAAATCATTTATGGGAGGTGTTGGAATCATGGGTTAGACTCTTAACGTTCCTGTAATGGCTACTGACTGGGCAGGCTATGCTGCTCATAAAACACACCAGCCCACCCAGCATCTCATCTCCCCAGTGCTCTTTTGAAGATGCTATAAATTTGTGGGGTAAAGGGCACACTTCATTAGTTGACCCCACCCATCACCACCACCACCACCACCACCACCACCACCTCTTCACTACCCGATGCCGCACTAATGCAACCTTCCCTGCACTTTGTATCTCCCTGTTGCCTACCTCTCTTTAAGGCAAAATGTAAAGCATCGCCTCCCAGTGATCACTGCCGCTATTGCACGCCTTACTGTTAAATTTCTTGTCACTTATTTGACTTGTTATGCTTCTCTCTTTTTGTCCTTTAATTGATACGGTCTCATGTACAGGATGTGGTATTTCAGCATTAACAAGTCAAGTTTATTTGATTTGTATAGCCTAGTATTACATACAATGTCTCAAAAGGCTTTACAGACCCACACATTAGCAGTTCCTGACCCAGCTTAAGCTCTCTAAGAAGACAAGGAAAAACTCCCTAAAAACCTTTTTATGTAAGAAAAATGGAAGAAACCTCGGGAGAGGCTATTCAAAGAGAGATTCCCTCTCCTCAAACAACCGGGTGATGCAGTAGGAGCTGCAGGTCAAGTCAATTATTTATAAGCATATTTAAAAACAAGAAAGTTGACCAAAGTGTTGTACAATTATAAAACACAAGTACAAATACATATATCCGAAACAGAAATAAAACACATTAAAACTCCAAGAGACAACATGAGAACAGAAAGATAAGACACAATAACATAAGTCAAATGTCAGGCTGGTTTGAAAAGGCCAAGGAGAATAAAGAAGTTTTTAGCCATGACTTAAAAGTTGTCAATGATGGCACAGTGTTAATGTGGAGAAGTAAGCTATTCCATAGTTTTGGCGCAACTAAAACTATGGTCTCCAAAAAGAGAGAAATGAATTAGCAAAATGTATCCAAAAAGAGAGGGAAATGAATTAGCAAGATGCCTATGGGGAACGGCAATTAGCAAAAGTCATGTGAGAATGGAAAAGGCCTGACAGATAAATGATGAGCCCCATCCACCTGCTACACTCACACTGCTGACCTAGCATAGACACAGGCTGACTTTTCCCGTGGTCTCACACCACAGAGACCACGTCTCCCTCCTGTTGAATGGAGCGTTACACTCATTCAAAATATGACGAGAATAGGTTGGTTTTGAGACAGGATTTAAACATTTCAATCGAGTCAGCCTCTTTTAGGGCTGCAGGGAGTTTATTCCAAAGAAGAGGAGTGTGGTAGGAGAATGCTCTGTTTCCTAAGGATTTTTGCATTAGATCACAGCTGCATTTATAGTGATCGGGGGTCTGGGTGGTGGGAAAGCAGGTTGAGTAATGGTAATTATGAGAAGTGATGTGCACACTTGTGTGACTGCTCAAGATAGGCCTCTTTGATGACCCTCGCTTGGCTGCCTTGCTTGTTATGTTCTGCTAAGCACGCATTGCCATAAAACGACCACTTACTGCTTGTAATAAGGCAACTTTCACTTAAAGTGAATGGGCCTTTTACCAATAATTGGTATTTTACAATGGGTTGGTTTGCACTGAGGAGAAACCACTTGATATAAAGTCAAGATGAAGGATTGAGGCTTTCCTTTGTTCTCGTCCTCTTGCAGAAGTAGTTGCAGGTAGGGAGATCACTGAAAAACTTTCACATTATGCCAGAAAAACAACTTTTTCCTTCACATCCTCTTGTATTTTGAAATTTGAAACTCAAGCTGCGCTGACCAACGCGATAGCAGCCAAGTGCTGTCAGCTACTGCTTGTGCAGAGGTTAAAGATGGACGAGAGTCAAGTCAAGTTTATTGGTGCAGCACAGTATCACGTTCAACCCCTCAAAGGGCTTTACAGGCCCACACCAGCAACTGGTATGGGCAACCCAGCCAAAGTTCTGCAGGGCGACAAAGTAAAACTTCCTAAGTAAAACCTTAGCATGTTGAAAAAAAATGGAAGAAACTTTTGGAGAGGCAAGTCATTGCAAAAACCCCTCTCCTCAGACCGCTCAGTGTCAAATGAGGTGCAGGTGGGGAAGACAATTACAGGTAAGCAGTAACAGTAAAGGAAAATAAATAGTAAAATATGGCATCGAGCTGTAAACTCTCAAAAAAATTCACTGATAAGGTTGTAGATCCAAAACAAGAGCCTAATATGTGATTGAGTGAATTCGTGTAAGTGGTTTTTGATTTGAATGGGTTGAGAATATTGATTTTTGGATGGATGATTAATAACTGATGTGTAAAACTTAACCACAGAAAACACAGCAGGCTACAAAATGATATTTGAGATGCTCGGTGCCCTCTGATAGAAAGTATTATATTCATTTTTCCACGATGATACAACAGCAGCAGCATCAGCCACCATGTGGTCATAATTGTCCCACTGCATCTCATTCTCTTACTAAGCCTCTTTTTCTTTCTCTTTCCTTTTTTTTCCACTCATTTAAAAAAAAACAAAAATGGCTGGCAGGCATGTGTTTGATGTGTTGAAGGTGGATGGCTGGAGAATGCTGACTTTGCATAATGTTGTAAAAATAGCCAGATATGTGGAAGGACAGAGAGGCAAAGGGAGGGAGGAAAGGTGGTAAGGAGATTTAGAGGGGCGTGAGGGTGCTGATGAGCACTGTTGAACTCTTCTCTGTCTCTCGCTCTCTCTCTCTCTCTCTCTCTCTGGAAAAAAACCAAGCATGGGCCTTCAGCAGGCCCGTTAANCTCTCTCTCTCTCTCTCTCTCTCTCTGGAAAAAAACCAAGCATGGGCCTTCAGCAGGCCCGTTAATGATGCAGTGTTGCCAAGGAGCAGACTTTTAAAGGCTACCTGCCATATCTCTCTCTCTTTCTCTCTCTCTCTCTCTCTCTCTACTCAAAGCTTTTGTTTGGGAGAAGGTGAGTGCCTCAGTCCCACATGTCAGCACAGCCGCTGACAGGTGCCATGCGGCAATGAGTGGCGTCGTCACTACCCATCTCCCTCAAATTGGCCCCCTTACCGAGCATCATTCAGTCTAGTTGAAAAGTATATATAACACACTAGAATGTCGTGAGAGCACTAGAACAGCATGCTGCTTTTGGTGGCTTCCAGATTTTCTTTTTTTTTTTTTTTTTTTTATGTCCCTCCAGTCGTTGTCAGGGATTTACACGTGTTTCCTATAGAATGCAGTGTGCATGTTTGTGTGTATAGGTGGGTGAAGAATGTGTGTGTGTGTGTGTGTGTGTGTGTGTGTGTGTGTGTGTGTGTGTGTGTGTGTGTGTGAGAGTGAGAAAAAGCCTGAGGTTTGACCACAGTGACTTGCCACTTGGGGGAAGGAGGCAAAGAATTCAGCGCCACAGTGGAGTTCCAGGCAGTCAACTCAGTCAATATCTTACTGCTGCAGCAAGTGACTCACTCAGTTTTGGAAAGATATTTTTCAGCAGGGGAAAACCTGCAGCTCCTTCTCTCCTGCAAGATACTTAATAGCATAGCTGGTAATCATTTTTGTAGCCCTGTAATAATCACCAATCATAAAGTATTCTGCCTTTACACTGCAGATAAAATAGTTTTGTTTTGTTTTTTTCTTTTTCAAATAAGTTATGAGATATAAATTTTCCATAAACATTAACCAGCCATCATTTTCACAGTTGTTAATTACAGCAAGAAGAGCCTTTTTTGTCATCTGGCCAATGAGAAATTCTGTACCTTCTGTGTTTGCACCCTCTTTTTTTGTTAAGTTTATAATGGCATTGTTTAATGGCAAATATAATTAATTACTTTACAAATTGTTTTCTTAATGTATCAATTAAACAATCAATTATAATTAATTGAAAAAGTCTTTAATTATCCCCTCGGCAGGCTCCAGCTTCCATACTATTTTAGCTTAGCTGCAAAGATATATTTGCTGTTTGAAGTAGCATTAGCGCTGTTAGCTTCATGGCTTCATCGCTTCCAGGGGTTATAAATTTGGTTCTATAGACATCCACCCTTCTATACACATACTGGAGGACATGCAGAATGTGTTATAGGACTTTTCATACAATTTACAGCGGTGCGCTTATTATGTGTGAAAACACACGCATCCGCACAGTGTTTGTGTGGGTTTGCTGATAGCAGAGCTGAGAAAGGATCACTTCTTTCCTCCTCTCTTTTGCTCTCACTCTCTCTTCAATCTCAGTAATGCAGAGAAGAGCCCTGAGCTCCTTTACGTGCAGACACAAGCAAAAAGCTGCATTAACGGGACAGAGAGGAGATTTCATAGGAGAAATAAGCTGATGAGAGAACCCAGGGCTGAAAAATAAGGAAGAATTCTTCCACTGCACCTCAAAAATGTGGGCTTTGTGAATGGAAGAGCTGTTTACTGATGGTGAAATACGTTGGCTCCTCTAATGCAACTGCCTTTAAACAGGACATTAAGAGTAGAATAATTTACCGTTCTGTGTTCAATATGCAATACTGTCATCACTAATGCTCACAGTGATTCTCACATTCTGATTTTTGCTGTCTGATGTACATTCAGAGGCAGAAACAAGAGCACAAGCACCTAAATCATGTTAAAAGTTGACTGTGTGGGTGTGTATGTGTGAGGGGAAGCACATGTATATACAAGTAGGCATATACGTAGGTGAATGAGTATTTCTGAGTCACCCGCCCTGCGTGGGAGTGATTCACCATTGTGCCTCCATATCTCTGTTGCCAGCTTGGCTGTCCCTTCACTGCTGATCTGTAAGATTTAGAATTGCTCCCAAAGTGCTTTTCTAATCTTTTCCCTTTCTCCTTCCAGAGGAAATGTAACCTGCACAAAAAAATCATTTCGCTTTTGTGCCTGGGAACATGGGCTGTTCTATTTGTATTCTTGTAAGAGTAATAAATGGAGGTGACGGCCGTGAGCCCGGATGCTACAATGATGAAGATGCCCATTTCTCTTTTTTAATTTCCATTAAACCCATCGTGCACTTTCGTCCACTTCTTTGTAAACTTTGCGAAAGAAACATTGCCTACTGCTGTGTCAGGTGTCAATGCGGCATATTTTAATAAGAAACCAGCTGACCCACATTAATTTGATTAAAATATAGCTTTTGGGGATTTCTTGGGGAAGGTGCTTGACATCTCACAGAAATCATAGCCCTGATCTGCAAGGGGCCTGCCAGCTCATAAAAAATACATTTGATGACGGACAGTCTGCTGATGAGAGACATTTTCCTCCCCTCTCTCTGTTTGCTTCTCCAAACTGCCATCCAATTAGCTTTGAGAAACCACTAACTAGTCACTGCCATTTAGCCCAAACCACCAACGGTGCCTCCAAGATATCAGGACATGACATAATGAATGCAATCAACAATAATTAGGGGAATGATGGGCTCTCACTTTGAGGCGTCATTAAGAAGGAAAGGCGGGTGCACTGCCAATGACCTCCCCCTCTCTCCCTGCCATCAGGAAAACAGACCTCCTGCTGAGTCATAATCTTTCATGTAAGTCATTTCAAATAGCTAGGAGAGTCTTCCTAACAGAAAAAAAACAGAATGATGTCTTGTTTTCTTTTGTGCCACGGTTTGGTGCTTGCTTAAGGTTTAGGATTGGATTTAATGGATAATGCATCATGGAAGCCCATAAGCCAGAAAGTCACTAATGCCTGATCCCATAGCTTTTTATTCTTCTGGTCACGCCCCAATCAGTGATTAAGGTGTTTTTTCCATTCATAGAGACCGTCTGTGATGTCTTCCGTCATCTGACTCGACATCTTCCATTTTGGGCTTTTGGTCTCAGCTGCTCTGGTCTGCTCTTGCTTTTTCCAGGGGCACTTCTTCTCTGCTCATACAATCTGAACTTTGACCTCGATTTAAAGGATCTCATCATCGTCATCTTTACTTTTCCTCAACTGACCTCTCCTCTCCATCCAAATGCACTACGTGCTTTTATATCCCTATTTGGGTTGAGGCCAGAGGTGCAACATATTTGAAATTTTAAACCTGTAGAGGGCATCAGCGTCTGATAAAGTACATTCTCAGAAACCCCCTTTGCTTTGCTGCTCTGACACTCTAGACTTGGTTTGGAAGCACGATGTGGTTATGCTTCCTTTACACCATTTTCACGCCTTTAACTGGCTGACGCACTTGTCAATGAAACCCATGTGAGAGAAAGGCACTTATACTCACATGTGTTGGCTGGAGTGCTCTCAAGGACTATAAGAGAGCGTTCAGCTCTTCTGGCACATAAAAAGTATACAGACTGGTTTGTTTTGGGGACAACAGACCCTATGAATTTGCTGACTTTGACTTACACTGCATCTGAATAGCTACATTCATACAGATTATACTGTAGCTACTCCGCATGGTATGGTTAAGGTTAGGCAAATAAAACCATTTGGTTAAAGTTAGTTAATGATCATGGTGTTGGGTTAAAAATGTCCTTGAACCCTGACTTCTTCCCTACAACTTTTTGTAATATTACAAGAATATCACGTTACTTCCTGCTGCAGAAGAAAACATCAAAAATGAACATAAATCACCATTGCAAATGAGGCGGCGTACATGCTTGGTCATTCTTGGGTAAAGTTTAGCTAACTAGTTTGCTCCTGCTTTTCTGCTGATTTAACTACTAGTCCTAAACTAATTATTGGAACATGAAGTGTATAATTATATTCCCAACTGTTTTTTGTACCAATTAAGTCATGTTTAGAACACCCATTTATCTTCGAGAGAAGCTGCGTTTGTTTTGCCTTTTTCTAGTTCAGGCAGGGCAGAAGGCAAAGTAGCAACAATTTTGCTTTTTCTTCCGAATTCATTTGTATGGGTGCTTGGGCCAAACTGAGCAGTGAGAAAGGGGGGAGGGGGTGTAAATCCTGCAGGCCGGCCGCTACCCTGGACTGACCTTAACAGACATGGGTAGTTTGGAAGTGCAGAACAAGGGGTAGCNCGGCCGCTACCCTGGACTGACCTTAACAGACATGGGTAGTTTGGAAGTGCAGAACAAGGGGTAGCCAGGTGAGGAAAGCCAGGCCAGAACCGCACTCCAGCAGAATATCAAGTAGAAAGTCCAACCTCTAGGTGAAAGGGATGAGAGCATGTCCGTGCCGGGTTTGATGCTCCTCCACATGGTGTCTGAAGTGGACAAGAAGGAAGGTACAGGATATGTCTGCACATCTTATTGCTGTTTAATGATTAATATGTGCTGTCTTAAAAACACTCAACCAGCCGTAAAAAATGATTTTTTGTTTGTTTGTTTTTTTTGTTTGTTTTTTTTTTTTTGAATATTGATAAGGATCCGAAATTAATTTAGATGGGAAATGTCTTTACATGACCTCAGCCCCTATTGAGACGAGTGACATTTGGAAAAACACTAGCGTGAGTGAAAGATGTGCAGAAGGAGCTCTGATTAGAAGGCCGTGGGCGTATTCTCACGAGGCCTGAATATGAAAGATGTGCGAGAGTGTGACTGTTGCGAACGAGGGAAAAGTTATTACTCGCTGTCTGAAGTAATTTGTATTAAAAGCAGTTTGCATCTGAATATCAGGGTATGCGAATGCAATTAATGCCAGTGGGTGTGCTATGAAATATGAACTGTGTGGCAAAAAGGAAACATTTCCACCGAGATTCAGTAGCATGAGATGCTGTCTGATTTATGCTGATCCTACGTTTAAAAGCCACAGGTTATAATGTGACACACACTCAGATGTGACTGACAAACTTAATAAACGTGCAGCAGATCATTTCTTACTAACGAGAATAACATAAATCATTAATATGAATTCAATCAAACGGTTGATTCTCAATTGGTATTTTTTCTAAATTAGTTACGTAACTGCACGATTTACAGGTTTGTGTGTGTGTCACTGCATGTGTGTGTGCATAGTGGGAGGGCGCGTTCCATTTTATTCAGAGAATTATTAACATTCTTTATAAGAAGAAATTAAGCGCCACCATTCGTGCTTTTTTTTTAATCAACAAGTAATATGCAGCTGAAGTTTTAAAATGTATGAAACCTAATGCAGTTACAAAAGGCAAATTAAATGTTCCTTCCAGGCGCCTACTTAAACTCAGATTAAAACACTATTGCAAGTATAATGGGAGAGCCTTTTCTTTGCATTCAAGCACTTATTTTTCAATTTGATTCAAACTGTGTTTAATATTAATACTTTAGGGGGTGGGGGGGCTTTTGTAATGCTGGAGACTTACTTTTTAATCAGTTTAATTTTCTCTCCTAAGTATTATTCTGCATGTGCATGTGACTGAACATGCAAATGTAAGATTGATGTGGGGAGATGTGCTTGATTATTGTTCAAGAGATTCTTAACCTTTGGATTCATAACACAACAAGTGATATTGTAGAATACAATACATATTATACACACTGTGCTCCTGTTGTGAAACTGAACTGATTAGTGTGCTACCATGCTAGAAATATCCTGTTGAACACTTAGAAAATAAAGATTTAAAAAACCAAAAACAAATCCACTTCTCCCCACATTTTACTGCCCACCCAAAAACATATGTCTCCCTCTCCCGTATGTTTGCTGATGTAAACCATGAAATCTCCTTATTATTGAACACCACCGACATCAAATAAAATATGAAATGGGGACTCACAAAAGCTTCAAGAAGATTAATTAGGCAGTGCAGTACTGGCAATTGGTCCATAAAACCTGGAATGATATTTAAGGGAATGTGCAGACTCTAAAGCAATCAAAACATGTCCAGCCATTGATATGCTCAACTTTTAAGGGATAATCAAAGGAGCTGGCACCACCAGAGTGCACAGAGACTGCCAAGAAATCATTTGAATGTGCTGAGTTTAACAGATACCCAGTGCATTCCAACTTTTCTTCATGGACTGGCTCTTGATCAGTGAGCTGTTCTGTCTTCTGAATGCTGATTTGCAGCGTTGGAGCAAACAGCTGACATCTCTCATCATGTTAGCAGGTTCCCTCATCATCCTCGCATAGTGGCAGCAGTGGAGGACACCAAGTCTGGATAGTAAAGATCAAACAAGTCTTTGCGGACCCATACCAGGATTGTGCATAATTAAGCCCAGTATATACATATCTGTATACATGTTACATTACTGGAGACCATTTCCCAAAATATACTATAGTGGTATATTTCAGTTTTTTAAACTATCTTCCAGGCTGCACATTGGCTTAGTTCACTCCAATATGCTATTAAAATCAACTTGTAGAGACTTGAAACACACTTGAGATACGTCATCCATCAGCGAACAACATGTCTATTAGGCTTTTTTGTCAAAGTAACTTTATTTAACCAACAAAGCTGCAAGAAAGACAATGTGTGCCTCCTGTCTCTGCCAGAGAATATAGTTCCCAGAGAAGACAGCCTTTACTGCACAATTAAAATGACTGTACTTTCTACAATCGTGCATAAGTATTAGAAAGCAAAACACTGAATTTTAAGTTTGCATCATCTGAACATTTGAATTTGAAAGATTAGGGTTTTGAATAAATAACAGGAAAACTAAAATACGATTTTATGTTTTGGAAATTGGTTGTCAGTAATGTAACATGTGCGGGTTGTATATATTGGGCTCAAACATGCACAATCGCCAGTATGGTCCTTTAAAGGACTATATGACCTTACTGACCACATGACTGTCAGTAACATTACTTGTATGAAAATTCAATGTAATAGGCTGAAACATGCAAAATGACTGGTATGGTCCTTTAAGTCTGAATGTAGTTCCTTTTTATATTATGAAAATCATATTGTTGCATCTATACATACAATAAGTTGTATAATTCACTTGAAAGGCTAAAATTGGATGTGTCTAGAGGTCATGTCTGCTGAATTTGTGATTGGACAAGTGTTTTCCAATGTGTTTGCCATGACAACATTTTAAAGCGATGTCACTGTTGAGCTTCAGTTTGTCTTATTCCTCAGTCACCTTGTGGCCGAAGTATACCAATCTATAATAATCGCCTTTTCAGGTCCAGGCATGTGTGTATTAGCTAATAAACACCTACACACACATAGGCTATGTTAAAATATCTTATTTTGGAGGAAAACTGTTCATCTCTATTTCAGGATGAAGCAGGTCTGTGTTATGCTTCCTCCATGTGATGTTTCATCTCTTTTTATACTTTCTCTGCTTGTTTCAAGTGTCTCAACTGAATTACACACAGAACATTCATGTTATTGCAACCCTGACAAACTTTGCCTCGGGCATTTAATTTGCGTTATTTAGATTTGGTGCAGATCTGAACAGGAAAAAGAAGTAAAAAGATCCATCTTTGCCCCATGTGGGAGGGGGAAAATATCAGACTCTTACACTTTTTGCAGTATACAGTGTACAGCTGTGTGAAGGCTAATTAAGTGCAGGCTTGTCTCATTGACCGACACACTAGCTCTCAAGGCCCTTCTCCACTCTCAGCCTGCTTGCCACACATCCAAATCTGCATGTGGCTGTTTGCATGAGTGCTGGTCGGGGGCTTTTAGTCGGATGAGACCACCTCCCTTTCCCACAGAAATCAATTAAACCTGTCAATTTCCATCGATCTGCAAGGCGCGGATCAACCGAGCCGGTNCACAGAAATCAATTAAACCTGTCAATTTCCATCGATCTGCAAGGCGCGGATCAACCGAGCCGGTGAAGGATTAGATGTGTCATGGCGGAAGCTGCTGTCTTTAACACAGCATCTCAGTGAACCTTGACATAATTGCACATCATCTCTTCCCACTTCCTGGAATCCGCCTTGTTAGTCTTTGCTGTCTCCAGGAAGCAGGCGGCGCTGTGATTGAATAACAGTACGGGGCTATATCAGCAATGTTCGAGAATGTCCCCCTCCCCCCTTCTGTCAATCCACTTAGATGATAAATGGTTCTCACACAAAAGGGTTTTAGGGAGTTGAAGATGAAAGGTGCTGTGCAGTGTGACCAATGAGAACAAATACTCGGCTTGTAAATTGAAGATTAGTGTGAAATGACAATGTCACAAACTGACAGGAAGCAATAAGATACAGTGCATCTAGTACAAGAAGTACTCAAATCCTTTGTGTGTTAAAGTATTCAGCAAAATAACGGATTGCAGGTAAAACCCCCGCAATGAAAAATCTGAAATAGAAGTGTACAAATATCATCAGTTAAATGTGCTCAAGTGTAAAAAAGTACTGAGGGATTTATGCTGCATTGATATTGATAATAAAAATCCTCAAAATAGTAGATATTAATACATGAAAGTCATGAAGAAATAGAGATTTTGGAATTAAGTACTTAACATTTTCTTATTATTTTATTAATCCACATTTTTGGTGATTGTCTTTTCATCAGTTAAAGGATTACCTCTTCCCCTTTCTAAAACTCTTTAGATAGCATTAAAAATGCTTCTTTTTTTTTCATTAATGTGAAAAAAGGCTGAGTTGCACAGTTTTTACACAAAAGCACCAATGTTTTATGAAGTTGTATTTTGAACATGCAGGTGTGATCTGGCAAAATAAGCATGAATTACAGACATCAGATAAATGGAGTGGAATATGACTAATACACAATCTGTGTCACCAAAACACCAAACAGCATTACGTTTGATTAAAGTTTAACCAAGAAATTTAAAAATATATCTTATTCTGTAGTACCCTGTCATTGCAGGTGCTCAGTGCTTGTGATAAAGTATCACCATGGCTGAATTAATGGCCGTGCACTCATGCGAGTCAGAGTATAATGCTTTGGGTTCACTGACTGATGAGATCCATTACTCTTAGAATTAAGTTTAATGTTCCTTTGGGCAGCAGGTGATTTTGACCATCAAGGTATCCGCCAAACCGGCTCTGCAACAGAGCATTATCACCCGAACAGTAGATGCGAGTGTGTATCTGTGTGTAAGGTTTGCCTCCTTGTGTGCATGTTATTGCGAGCATGAATGCTAAACATATCTTGATTGTCAGGGTGCGAGTAGCATTTATGAGAAATAATAACGCAGAAGTGAAATCCCGGCAGTGTTTAGCAGGGGCATTAATGGAGACAGAGACATTGAGCCAAAATGTATTATTCAGCACTTAAAAGCACAGAGCATCTACTCAAAGCAGTTTAAAGCCCCCCTGTCCAATTCCATTGCTACTTAATATTTCACACACTCGCTGATGGGGAGGTAACTTGCTTTAGGAGCTAATAGAAAAAGCAGATATCTCTCACACATTGGCGACCTTGAAGAATAGTGTGCGCAAAGGTCAAAGGCAGCTACAGCTACTCTGTTGTGTTGTCAGTATGAAAGGCATTTTTTTTGTGGTAGCCTTGGAAACTGTAATGCTGATAGTGGAAAAACAGCATATATGTGTATATCGAAATATACTTCTTTTAATCTCTGTTATAAATTTTTTTTTTCTCTGTAAGCAGATAACAGTATCTCATATTATTTTCTTGCTTTCCTCTCCCCCTCACACGTGCGTGCGCGTGCACGCACACACACACAGGTACTTTGTTCCCCTTTTGTCTCCAATTGCAGTCTCATAGCCCACACAAACCAATGTAGCCTTCATTCATGTTGACCTGTTTTATTGGATGACACAACAGTACCAGCAAACAGATTGCAACGCCCAGATACATCTCCTGGAATCTGACAGTTGCGGGCCTTGTTTTTCGCATTCTTTTTGCATAGAAGCTGCTCGGCTTTCGGTGTCTTTGTGACGCCTCTGACGCCCGTCAGGAAAAGTTTGAGGTTTGACAGAGCTGTCTGTAATCGGTCAGAAAAAGGGTCCCTGTTCCGTGTTGTGGCACTGACCGTTTTTACACTCTTGGGAAAACTGCAGGAAAATTGTGCATTTCCACTTGTACTTGACTGCACATTGCCCGAGGCAGACAGCGACGTGTCTCCACTCTGAGCATCATCACAACTGCAGGCAGCCAAAAAAACAACTAAAATTCTCTGCGGCTCACAAGTGTTTTGCCTGGACAACATGACTATGATTGTTTTATTTCATTACTCGATAACACAGCACTGGTGGAATAACTAATGAAGTGGCTGAGTTATTACTGGCTGTTTGAGTAAAGATGCAGCACTGAGATAAAGTGATGATGACGATGATGATGTTGTGTACAAAGGAAGTCCAGATTTGTTTTTAACTTGTTCTCTGCAGATTTGACTGTCGCCTGTAGATTAGTGACTCATGAACTACAAGCGGCTGTCACTGAACAAAAACACTGGGTTTTGTTTTGTTTTTGTTTTTTTAAATACATTATGCATGAGCATGACTAACTGATCGATGCTCAAGAAAACAACACGAACGAGGCTGTAATATCATTCAGCCATTAAGGATGCTGGACCACTGATGTCAAACATTATCAGACAATTTTAGCAAGCCCCCCGCCCCTTTGTTTCTGTACATTGTTCCTGACTGAGAGCTAAATGCTCAATCCTATAGGAGCTCAGTGCCATTATGTGGCAGACATGATGGTCAGAGCGGTGAAAGTAAAGAATGACTCTGAAATCTGTCTACAGGTTCCTCTGTGTCTCAGATCTTGCAAGATAAATCTTATTTTTTGACCAGTTATGGGTTTTTATGGAAAGCTGTCCTTTTGATTTCATTGCTGAAGTTTCTGTTTGTGCACAGGGAATTTATTATTTAAGAATCTATACGCATTATTATTATTATTATTGTTGCATAGACTGCAGAGTCCAGTGGGCCAAATGATCTGTGGGCCTATTTTAAAATGGTTGTCAAAGTATTTAAGCCACTGCCGTTTAGTATGACTGATCTTTCTGGTTCTTGCCTTTGTACGATTTGTTGCTGCTGCGTGATGTGTCGTCTCGTAAGTTCATTTGATTTCTACATTTACTTGGGCAAAAGCATAAGGCTTCATTTGTTTCACCACTGGTAAATTTAATGTTCAGTGAGGCCAATAAATTGTAAAGTTTGGCCAATTTTGAAACTTTATCTGAAGAGGCAGCCATTGTATTTCTCTCTCTGTTTTCATTCACCATGATAAATTACTACAATGAAGTTTTCTTTTGAATATTGTTTCTTGCAGCTTCTGAAAAACTCAGAGGGAACAAAGTAACTTTCCCTTGGAAATGAAGCAAAAGCGAAGCTTTGGTTAGGAAACATGCAAGAGACTTTTAAAAAAACTGCATGTTTATATCATGAAACTTCAGGCCTTTACACACCAGAGGTGAATAATTTATGCAAATATTTCACACATTAATAAGATTATTTTTCAAACTCATGCCCTGTTAATGGAGTCTTTCACATCAACAGAGTTTCGCTTGATAAAATTTAAGCAGTTATTTTTTCTAATTAAGCTTGAGTTTCTTTTTTTTTTTTTTTTTTTNTTTTTTTTTTTTTTTTTTGCCAACTTTTCACTACAACACATCAGACCAATCAAAGTGTTGTTTGCTGGTCATGTCACATTCAAAACATTAATATTAACACAGAATGCTGTCCTGTATGATAAAAGGGACAAATTATAAAGATGATTATAATAACAAATTCACCTCCGAAAAATTTACAACTTCGTGTTGTTTATTGCGTCATTCTTGATAGTTTGAAATATTTATGGGAGGACAGAAGGACATGTTTACTTATATATAGCTACAAGATTGATATTGAGGACAACTCCAAATAATGCATCCTCTCTAAAGATATAAACATAATGAATGATAAATAAGAAAGAATTGAGCTGTGTAGTTGGAAGAATAATGTAAAAGGCACTGCTAAATGCTTTACGTGTGGCCCTTTGACTTGTACTTGTCAGTCTGAGCTAACATTGAGAACCTGAATGTGCAGCTCATGTAATAGCTTTGCTAACAGGTGTCAGATGCATGGAGAAAGTAATCACTGTTGCTAAGAAACACTTTATCAACGTTGCCAAGAAACAATTCATCATCAAAGACTTCCTCTGGAGCATTCTGACCTGCTGCTGCTTATACCCAAATGTAGAAGTGATGGATGATCAATTTGGCTAACCGGGCTAGCCATCAGCATTAATGTACTATAGGTACAGAAGTCCAGGCTAAAGAGTTCACACAGGGCTGTAGCAGGAAACCGACACTAGAGACTTTCTTTAGAGAGGTGAGGAGTGAGGACAGTAAAGACACTGGCCCTCATTCATCAAGCTGTGTTAGAAAAAAAAGTGCACAATTGACCATGAAACTCATCCATAGATCACCCCTGCCAACTCTGACTCATGAAATTTTCTCATTATATTAAATTATTATGCCTGGGTCTAATAAATCAAAAGGCAGGCAGAGAATGAGAACCACGTGCTGCATGTCAACTAATTATTTACGTTTGACTCACTTAAAATGATTTGGTTGTAGTCAAAGGTTTTGGTCCATTTCAAAGAAATGATTTTTTTTTTAGAGATTTTCAGCTTGAATTTTGTTTTACCCAAAAGAAATGTTTTGTCTTGCAGTGGGAGCACATAAAATCAACAAAAGACATGGAATGAAAAAAAAAATGCATAAAACGTAATGTACACATCACATAAAATTACATAAAATATATTTAAGATCAATAAAATGCCATAAAATCTCATCTTTCTTCAGTAAAGCACACCTTGTTTTATGGGAAATATTTACGACAGCAGGTTGAAAGCTTGGATGGTAAATGCAGGTTTTAATACGTTCTTGTTTCTTTGTGAGCAGCTTTTTGTTTCCGTTCCATTTTTGGATGCAATGGAAATCCACTCTTCTTCATGTATCTTTATCATAAAAAGGCTGTGTGTAGATGTGCTGGTTGTAACCTCGGACAGTTGAGAGTCATTTGCCAAACAGTGACCAAATGTAACTGTTATTTTACTGGCGTCCATGTCTGCTCACTATTTGATTTTCTAACAAAACAGATGTGATAGTTTCCTGGACAAGATATTGATATGATATAGATATTTATGTTTATCCAAAAATCCTAAAATATATTTCAGAAAGAAGAGAATGTGCGTTTTGTAAATACTTAAACGAGAGCACACATTTTGTAAGCAAATGTGTGATTGTCGCGACGAAGATGAAATTGACTTTACTGTGAGACGAATGTAGACCCTCTTTGATATTCAATTTGCGTATACAAAATGTTGATGAATGAGCTCCATTATGTGCGGCAGGCCGGATGGAAACGACACAGAGAAAAAGTAATCACCTTTGGCCCTCCAAACCTCACAGACAGCTTCAGGGCCCAGACGAAATCCAGAGACAGGCTTTGTAGACGTTGATATTAATGCGGCGTAGAAACTGGAATCAAAGAATGTCCTCATCAGCAGTTTTTTTTTAGATTTCACCATCAGCTGTGATCAAATATTAAGAGCGCTGTGAGAACTAGAGAGCACTATTAAAATTCTCACCTCTACCCCTGCAACTCTCTGTCCGCTCTGGCTGCTTCAGCTGGAGAGCTGCTTCGGGTGGGTNCCTCTACCCCTGCAACTCTCTGTCCGCTCTGGCTGCTTCAGCTGGAGAGCTGCTTCGGGTGGGTGAAGATTTATGGTAATCGGATGTTATCAAGTCGGAAATGCTTTCAGCAGTGAACACTGATGTGTTTTCATTTCACATCTACACTACAGACCAGAAGTTTGAGGCCACCCCCAGATTTAAAAAAAAAATCATCAATACACTGTTTGTTTTACAATTTATTACACATGAAATGACAAAAATATATAAAATAAATGTAAGTAATTAGTTATGTAGCCACTATGGCTGAAGAAGTGATTTTTAATGAAGGCTTGCCCAGTCTGTATCTGGCACTCCAGTTGTGTTCCAACTTCCTGCTGATGTGTTTTAACATTCTGTTCAATAGCTGCTGTCTGCCTTCTCCCACATCATTTTGGGATTAAGTTGCTACACTCTGCTCATGCTGTTGCTCTGCATCTTCTGAACTTCATATTGAGGAGTGCAAATTTATAGTTTAAATTTATAGTTGTGATATCACAAACTATATTTTATTATTCATTAAAAATAATTTCTTAAGTCATAGTGGCTACATAATGTGCTCTTGTTGACAAATTCTTTTTGAAAACTAATTAGTTACATTTATTTTATTNTTTTTTTTTTTTTTTTTAAATATGGGGGTGGCCCCAAACTTCTGGCCTATAGTTTATGTTCATATTAAGGCTTTTTCACACTAAGACTTATATTTTAGCTCAAATTCTTTGTAATTGAACGCCTGTCTATGATGTCTTAATGAGAAAACTTTGGATTTCGATATTTGTGTTTCAAAAAGACATCCCACAGCCCAGAATACCCAAATGAGGACATAAGGTGTGTATGTTTTTGATCTTTGTAAATACACTCACCTCTTTCTTGACCGATACATTTGTCTGGAAATGCAGTTCCAAAGCCCTTTTTTTTTTCTTTTTTTTTTTTTGCAGTAGATGTTAAACATTGTGGAAAAACCTCTGCCTGTGTGTAGAAATCACATCTGCAGTTTGTCTCAGACTTGACTTTTCCTTAAGTTAGCTTCGCTTTCAGCCATACCAGTCATTTCTAAAAGAAAAAATCAACATGTGGGAAAATGCTCAGCAAACACTGGAAAAGTTTGAGTTTATCAATGTCAGTCAGCTTGAAGATCAATCTTATATTTTCGTCCTCTGTTCCACTTTGATCACAAACTCCCCTGCCTAATCAAATGGAGAACTCTCTGTTGGAACGTACTGCCAGTTGTCACCTTTGCTATGAATTTTATTCTCTCTAATCAACCACACCTGGCGATACACCTGGCACTCCTGTCATTAGACGAGTTTACTGATTGTGCAGTGCTGTCAGCCTCCCTGTGTCTGATTCGAACCTTTTGTTCAGTCAGGCACTCAAAGGATACTATTAGAGCTTACTGGTTCTATAACTCGACTCCCACCATGGCAACCATCGCCCCTGCAGACCCCCCGTTACTCTACGCGCTTCTGTCTTTGTAAGCCGCGCAGGCAACGCCCTCAGAGATGTGGCTGCAGTTAGAGACAAATTAACCTTCAAGGTCACAATCTTAGGGCTGAAATTATGGCGAACCTGCATGCGAGAAAAATAGAAATGTGTTTCAGCTCACCTTGCTTTGTTCAGATTTTGCTTCTCTTACATTCCCCCTTTTCTTTCTTTCTTTCTCTCCTAATCTTGCTCGCAAGGTATTTGAGTTGCAATCAGACTCTGACGAAAAGGTGACTTTATTTCTGGAAAGGTAGGGTTGACTAAAGAGACGCTGGGGAGCAAAATGAGAATAGAAATGGTGAGTCGCTGCTGTATCTTCAGAGGACTTCCCACTGAGAGAGGAGTGATGGGGGGGGGAGGGAAGTGATGCTTCCTCTGCCTTGCAGCTCTTCACATCCAGGAGTGAAGTAAGAGAGTGATGGGGGCAAGGAGAGCAAAGGAAGGCAGATAAAGGAAGGAAGGAGCCAGAGGCTTCCTAAGTGAAAGTGTGTGAATGTGTTTTTTTTTTTTGGAGGACGAATGTGTGCCCTGTGCCCTCATCAATACGTCTCCTTATCCACTGGGGTCCAATGGCTCAGCTGACACAATGAATAATTCCCAGTGTCCTCTGTTCCTGGCAGTGACCTGGCAAAGAGACTATAATTAATGCATAGGATGATTCTGTTGTCCACACTTTCAGATCAGATGGACTAGATGCAGATTTAGATTGTTAGATAAAAGTTATTGTAAGAAAGATGAGCAACACACACACACACAGAGCAAGGAATTGTTTTGTATGCACACCAGTAAGTGCTTGCATATGCAGACTGAGACAGTTTAACGTCCCCAATGTCATACAGATATCCAGCAATGTCAAGATTTGTATTTCTCTGTGTTTCCAATTTCATGAGACAGTGATGCATGACAGCGGTGACAAGAACTCCAAGGTGCCGCACTGCCCAGGTATTCACAGCGCAGTGCTGACATAGCTGTTGAATTTGGCTTTTTTTCCCCCCTTCCTATTTCACTTTTTGCAAGCCCTCACAAATGAGATTCCACACCTGTCATCTGAGTCTAAAGCTCAAAATTTCACGCAGGTCATCTTCAACTCAAGTGGAAACCCTCAAAGCTTGGGATGAGAAGTCAGAGGACTAATATGGAAAGAGCCAGTGGTGATTGGCATTTATATTATTTTACTATAATTGAAATGCAAAATACACATTTCTCTTTTCTCTGAGTTAGGTTTTCCAACCAATGTCCTTTTCTCCACTGACAGTACCATCGATTATTTATAAACTTTAGTCACTACTCATCAGCGAGGTGGAGTGATCCGCTTCTCAGGATTTAGTTTGACACAGAACTATGCGACTTTTGACCTTCAACACTTTAACTACAAGGCTAATTCTCCTTCTCAGTCATCTTGACACCAATCGCTTCGTTTATTCAACCAGCAGGTGAAAACAATCCTGGTTCTTCTCTCGCTCTATTTCATTCCTTATTATTTTAATTAGATTTTCCCTCTAAAGTCAGCTTTGAATTGGGTATGTCTGCCGGTGATTAGCTTCACTCTTGTCCTCAGCTGTGAGTCGAATACAGTATCAGGCTACAAACTGGCAATACAAGAAACTTCTGGGTACGTAACACCACCAGCTCCCTCCCCCACAGACTTGCCCTTGCACATGTCCTGAAATAAGAAAATCTTATTGATGTCTGAAATATAGCTGACCCATATCTGTGTCAAGAGATCTGGGCTATATTTTCCTTCAATATGTTTTTCTTTTAACTCTCATGCATGCAAATGACTGTCCATTTGATACATGCTGTGAAGAGAAAGAACAGCACTCGCTTATCTGTTCATTTAACTGCTGAACTTTCTGAGTACTGCTCGTTTGCCCAAGAGAGTCTGGGCTATTTGAAGATATTTTGAAATTTATTCACTCAAATGAAATGCTTTGCTAGTTTGAAAAAGTTTGGAAGTATTAAAAGGGTAAAAGATTGGGTTTTTTTTTTTTGGTTTTTTTTTGGTTTTTTTTTTTTTGCAATGCATCTGTTCCTGCCACCTGTTCAGAAAGTTAAACAGGAAGCCAGTTCAAATCGTGTCACACCCTTAAAAATAATCACAGAACTAAAATTTATAGAAAAAATGTCTCATTCTCTTGACATCTCAGGAACTTTTCTGACATAGAGGCACATCCATAAATGAGCAGTTATCTTTGCTTTGCCTTCGTCGTGCTCTGTGTAAAGACAGACAGGTGTAAGACTATCGATGCCGCTTTTATTACTTCACCACTCGCAAGCAGCCCAGATGCTTGAAAGCTGCCGAAACTTGCTCGATCCAGGTTTAAGGTTAATTAAACTTGCAAACCCTGCGGCGGTGATGGTTTTCTAGCGCCAGGACTGAAGAGGATGCAGGCTTGAGGTCAGCGGGACCTTGTTAGGTGGAGCACAAGTCTGACATAAAAGCGACAGGAAATAGTTTGTAAGGTTCAGAGAAGGGGCAGATGAACAGGCCACAGCTGCATTCTGGGAAGGTGAAAAATGAAGCCGCTTTAGCGAGGCGTGGGCGTTTTGGTCGCTCAGCCGGACGACCAGTAGCGTCAAAAGACAGCTGATTGCCAGCAACCTCTGCTTTCATGCTGAATGTCTGTAACAAGCGTGTTGGATGAGCAGCTGTAACGGCAGCTTTCCGCTTCCTGTCAACTTGTTCAGCAAGGTGACCTCAAACTAGTTTGGCGATGGTCCCAAGGCTCAAGCTGTGAATCTCACAGGAAGCTTTAGTGGCAACAGAAACCACTCCGCCACCCTCGCCAACAATTATGAGGGCCGTATCTGTGAACTCAGAACACTTTTTACTGTCGGCCGTGCCTCAGCCAAATTGAAACAATACAACTGAATGACAGTGAGAAATTACACCTTTGGTTTAATCTTCGCTTTGGCTGTTAGAGTATATCTCCAGTATCTATAGTAGTTTTATCATATTGTGGGCCATTCTAACCCTGAAATGCATCATCTTCAAATGAACAAAAAGTGTGTGCAGTTTCAAGTTTCATGTTAAAATAGTTTAGCTACTTTCTATGATTGTTTAGCTGTTAAAACACCATCTTTACATTGGCTTTCTGATTTGCAGCCCTTTATTGGTTGAATTAACATCTGTGGAAATGTTGCCAATGTGTGATTTCTCACCTTAAGATCAAGAGACGCCTCTCTCCCCAGGTCGTCTCATTAGCACCCAGTACAGGAATATGGGTATGAAGTGACATACTGTATAGTGACAGCCATTATCATAAGATAATAGGTCTCTTCGGACATTTCAGAGCAACTTCAGGCACGGAGTCATAACTACTTTGAGAATAAGGACTTAAAAGTGAGCCTTTGGGACCTGGAGCAGATGAGTGCTTCTCTATGCATCAAGGACCCCTGTCTCAAGGGTGCTCTATTTTTTGCCAGTAGAGAGTGCTTTGTGTTCCAAGTCTCACTTAGCACAATGCATATCTTACATTTCCAAGGAAAAATCCCCAAAGTGACCGCATTTAGTTAAAGCTGAGAATTGTGAGGTTATATTAGCATCACTTGTGGCTATATTTTTGTCTGCATGCATAATCCAGTTCTTAGCTGGAACGCAATCTGGGCGCAGCACCAGAGTAACACAAGAAAAGGCAATCATACGATGTTAGTTGAGACTTGATGTTGTCAGAACACCATCATATCTACGTGTTTGGTCCAGTGTGTTCCAGGTGACTAAAAACACTTTACTTAACAGTTTGGTAGCATGAATGGCTAATAAACATGGTATATTGGGGTAAATGTAAAGGGAAGATGTACACTAGTGTTCAAAAGTTTGGAATCACTCAACAATTTCCATGTTTTAGGTAGAAATTGATAATTTTATTAACCAAAGTGGCATTAAATTGATTTAAATATGTAGCCAAGCCATTAATAATGTTGCAAATGGCTAATACTGCTGGAAATGAAAGCTCCATTTTCAGCAGCCATTAATCTAGTGTCCTAGTGATTCAGTTTTTTTAGCTCATCCTTAATTAATCATATTTAAATGCTATTTGGTTATTACAGACACCTTTGTAATTGTGTTAGTACACCTTAAACCCATTATTCTGTTCAGTTAGGCAGGTAAATTGTCTTCACTTGGGTTACTGGCATACCTAAAGTTAAATTCTGGGTTCAAAAATGGCTATAACAAAACAGCTTTCTCAAGAAACGTGTCAGTCTGTTGTTTTGTGAAATGGAGGTTATTCCATGTGTCACACTGTCAAGAAAGTGAAGATTTAATACAAAGGTGTCTATCACTGTCTTGAGAGAAAAGGCAAACTGGATCTAACAGGACAAGAAAAGAAGCAGAAGGTTCAGGTGTGCAAGTGCTCAAGAGGATAAGAACATCGGAGTCTGTAGTTTGAGAAACAGATGTCAGTGTCATCTGCAACAGTGAAAAGATGACTTGGATGCCAACAGGATGTGTTCTTTTGCCCATTTTGCCCTTTTGTTTTTTTAACACCTTGTTGAATAAAATGATCAATTTAAATCAAAAACATGCAATTTTATTAGTTAATGCCAAACATTGGACAGCTAGTGGATTCCCATTGCTTCTGTGTAAGTAAACAAGTTGTGTATGTGCAGTAAAGACGCAAGTTTTGCTAGTAAAAACTTAGTTTGGTGATTTTAATCGTTGTGAATGAACTCTGCACATACTTTGAATTATTGAAGCAGGTGTTTTTTGCTGACTTGTGTTCACACTTTATTTTGCTTTCATTTTTAAAAAGGGAGATAGTGCACTACCATTGTTTTGTACCTTATCTTATACTGAAGCTGAGGTCTAGCACACTTAATCTGCTGCCTCCAATAGCTGGTACAGGGAGTTAGTAAAGGTGCTCAGTATGTGAAGTCATCTCGCTGGGGCCATAAACTTTGTAAAAAAAAAAAAAAAAANTAAAAAAAAAAAAAAAAGAAGAAGAACCAAGTTTTACTAAGTCTGTGAGAACTTAAAGTGGAAGCTGAGCATTTTAAGTTCTTTGTTAAAACTTTTAATGAGCGCAATTTTCACTTGATTAGATTCCTAAACCACATGTGCACAGCAATACAAATGTCTCGAGTATGTGCGTGACATGTGTACCATGTGACTTCATTGGTTTTTCAGTTTGACGTGGATTTATATGTCAAGAGAGGAAGTTTGAATAGCTGGAGGATTATCTGCTGCTCTCTGTTTGGCTTGTCATCCTAATGTGACCTTTGGAAGAATTCCCCATTAACCAAAAGGAGGCACAGAGGCCACGCTGTGCAAAGAGCGCTGTAGAGGAAGTGCCGGGGCTAGAGGGAGTGGAGCTACGACAAAAAAAAAAAAAAAAAAAANAAAAAAAAAAAAAAAAAAAATCTCACTGCTGATTCCTTTAAACAAAGGTATTGCACAGTAATATGAATTTTTACTATGTTACTGCATGCAATGTGCAGTAACATAAGTGCACATAGCCAGAGACCTGACAGTAATGATCTCAGTGTGTAGGAAGTAACACAGTAATTGCTATTGTGCAACGATGTTCCACCCATTTCCTATCTCATCTGTGCACCAATAGCATCACAGCTAAATAGGCCTTTACTGAGATTATTTGCGTATTTAGGAAATTGTGAAATATTTCTAGACTTTTCTGTCCATATTCTTGCACGTGCTTTTATCTAAGACTGCTGCACCTCGTTATTTTAATGCAAATATAAAACCTGAAAATTTTAGCGTTCAACTGACATATTCCAGGATTTGTCAGTGGGTATATTACATCCATATGTAGAAATATGTAACGATATTATATTACAACAGTAGTTTGTGTATTATCTTCTTAATGTCATGACTGATTTTAACAAACTCCTGTCATACCATGTGATATCTACATAATCAGCGGAAAAAAATGAACTGTAACTGCAAATTTGCCAGCAAAAAACTTTTTTGCTTTTTCTAATTATTTTGTTTTTGTTTTATTTTTTTTAATCTATTATCTTGAAGAGCTCGAAGGGTGGATGGTTTCTTTGATTTAGCACATCTTAACCTCAAAACGTCCTCCACTAAAGTAGAGTTAAGCAAAACAAGCTCAGTCTTATAATTCAAGGTAATAGCTTTTTCATCTCATTTACATCTGTAAACAACACGTGTGTGTGCGCATGTGTGTGTGCATGTGTGTGTGTGAGAGAGAGAGAGAGAGAGAGAGAGAGAGAAACAGCCACACAGAAAACTAGCAGAGGAGAAATAATTAAAATTTGAGGGAAAATTACCTTTCTTTTTTCTTTTTTTTTCTTTTTTTTTTTTTTTTTTTTTTTTTGTTCTGCGATTAAAAGCTGCTGAGAACAGAAGTGCATGATTGTTGAGTGACTGAGATTTAGTTTTTTTGATGTTTTCCAACAAATAAAGCAGGTGTTGGAAAGAGAACAGAAAAAGATAGTCGAGGGAGAATGTATTTGTTGGTTTGGGGAAATGCATAACCGTTCTTGTCATAATCATTAGCTAATCATTTTTTGAAAATATTGCAATTTCTGTTTAATCCATCTGAGAAGCGATAAAACTTTGCAAATATGATCTACTGGAAAAAAAATTATATTAATTGTAAAACTTCTTGACACAGATGTAAACAACAATTGTCATAATCTTGTGGCATGGATATTTCAGTTTGAATATATTCAGAATGCCTAATGGTGGAAATAATTTAGAATTTTGAAATTGTAAATGACAATCCTGTAACTCCCAATGAATAGTGCTCACAAAATCTGAACCCTGACGTACTTTTTTTACTCTGCAATGGTGATATATATATATATAAGTATTACTAGCAGTAGAAGTAACAATAGCAGCAACAATATTGGTATTATTGCAAAGTCATGCTTATAAAATTATAAAATATAGAGCGTGTGTACGGTAACTCCAAGAGAGAGGATCATGTCTACTTTTGTAGACATTTATTACTTCTGTTCCTTTTTAAATATTATATCAGAAGTACTGAACAGGTTTAGGATGAGATATTCACAAACTAAATTCCTTTTCCTAAATATTCTGCGGATACGTTACATTCTTTCATTCAGCATTAGTTTGTCATTGTGTCTGAAGCAGCTTAATTAAAGATTACTGGCAAAGGCAAAAAAGATAGTGACAGACATTTGAGACATTCATACACAAAACATACCCACTCCTGCTTATTATCATCATTATCGTTCATCAAAAAGAAAATAATTAAAACTCTATCAGAAAACAGTGTTAATCACAGGTGCGAATACACACCAGCCTTTATTTGAAAAGATATCTACCTTGAGCAGTGACTTGTAAAGGATTGTGATAAGATAACTTTTAAAAATGTCAAAAAAAAAAAAAAANAAAAAAAAAAAAAAGCAATAAATAAGAAAACGTGGATTGAGTGGGTGGAAAATAGAGTGATTTGAAATAGTGGTACTTTTATTTCAGTGTCTTTATGACATTAAAAACCAATAACAAAAAAAAAAACAAAAAACTACCTGTATTCCCAAAAATTGGTCCCCTGCAGTTTTAATTCTCTTCCTGCTCATGATTGCTACTTGCAAAATTGCCACAACTTTAGCTTTTGAAGCCCTTTTTCATGTACAGTATATCACAGCAGTGTCAGTGAAACATGTAATTTAGTTACCATCCATTTTGAAATTTCGAAATGGTTTACAATCTTTGGTTATCAACATTTTTTTTAAATATGCATACACGTTAATGGGTCTGTAGTGCTGCATTTACATTAAATCATCCTAGCATGTTATGGTTGCACATTCCTGATGCAACGAGGCCCTTTAACTGAGCTCTTATCTGGAGCACGATTACATACAGTGACTTAAAGGTGTGAGACATGCCCTTAATCTGTGTTAATATTAAAAGCCTGATAAATGTGAGAAGGGCCTCAAATGGGAGTTGGGATGATTAATACTGTTTTATTTATGGCAGTCATATTCTGTGGTGTCTGAAATATTGTCCTGCATAGATTACAGCAGTTAGGGAAGAAAAGCAGGGCAGGCGATACACTAACTTCAGCAAGTGTGTTTGTGTGTGTGTGTGTGTGTGTGTGTGTGAGTGTGTGAGAACCACTTCAGCANCTAACTTCAGCAAGTGTGTTTGTGTGTGTGTGTGTGTGTGTGTGTGAGTGTGTGAGAACCACTTCAGCAGCAGAGGAGAAGCGAGCAGCAGCAGTTGTCTGTTTTGAGTCTCATGAAAGCGCACCGCTTCAGGGTGCGCGTTGACCTCCTTGTGTCTGGGGCGATCACTGGAACTTACCTTGAGAGCTCGTCGTAACTCGAGTCTCATCACGGCCTGAGCCGCACGCACGTCTGTGAAAACATCTGTGCCAGACAAGATCCCTCTCTCTCTCTCTTGTCATCCATCTTTCTCCTTCCTCCCGTCCTGTCTCTATCCGTTTTTCCTTTCGGCATATACTGTACCCGTCTCTGCCTAATTAGGTGTATCAATCTCAGGCAAGCCGTTTCTCAAACAGGCCTGAGCCGTGACCTCAGATTTATATTGTCAAGCCAAGTTATGATTTTGTTGGGAATCTTGAGGTCATGCCCACATTAATGCAGATAAACGAAAACACTTTCTCACTTTATTTTGGGCTTCCTTCCACAAAATTGGCTTTTTCCACCTCTGAAATACTTTCCACTGCTCTTGCGCTGCAGTGTGGATCGGCAAAACAGAACTTTTCTGCAATGCAAACATTTTCTGGCCAGTTCTGTGTACCAGCAATATTAAGAAGCCAACTTTCTGTTCACTCTTTTTTCTCTTTGTGGTTCTTTAAATATCTTCAATGTTTATGCCATCAGACAGCTGCATGTATATACAATAGTGATTTGATTTGATGAAGCCAAGAATTCCTATTAGCTTTTGCTAACGCGTAGCATTTATGATCAAGTCATGTCAGGAAAACATGTCAGTCACAAAGCTTGTATAGTTGTTTGACCGGCTTCATTAAAACACACAAAAGTGTATGGACAGAGCTTGTAATATCTATCCCTCTGATCTCTGGTGGGAAGATTTGCAAGATAAGATTTGGAAAATAAAAGCCAGAAAGTCAATGGATTGCCATACACGAAGCTGCAGGAATGTCACCGTGAAGTTTGTAGCTTCCTGAATTCTAAAGTGTTACGTAGCTGTCAAGTCTCAGATGTCAGACCTTTTCAAGCATTAGAATGCACAAATCAGATAAAACGCCATTTTAAGCGATGAAATATTGGCCCATAAGTACTTAACAGCTCTTGAGGGAGGCAATGATTATACAGCGCTTCATCAGACTATCATCTCCTTTCTGCGGCCACAAGTCTGCAGTAGCCAGACTGCAGTTGTATTCATTAAAAAACAAAATATCTTGCTTTTTCCCCCCCCCCATTCTGCTCAAAAGCATTATGTTTGGATTATTTATTTGTAGTGCCTTAAGTANTTTTCCCCCCCCCCATTCTGCTCAAAAGCATTATGTTTGGATTATTTATTTGTAGTGCCTTAAGTAAAAGTATAAGTCTGAAGTCCTAACAAAGGAACCAAAATCACATTTAGCTGACTAAGTAAACATGTTGACCCCCATGAGTGATTCTAGAGGGATAACGGCAATATGTTTCCCTTTGTTTCTCGAGAAAATTAAGCAGACAGTGTGGTGCCCCCTCAGGTTAACCAGCATCATTTTTAAAAACTCTGGAATTAAATGACGACAAGCAATCACCCCCTTGGATTGTATGAAAATCCAATCAGCGGTTTCTGAGCTGTTGTACAAGGCAAACAGACAACTAAATGAACACCGCAGCAGCCAGCCTAGGGCCTAAAAGTGTAATTTTGAAAATACCACAATGGAGTAATAAAACACATCACTGCACAAAGTTTCATCTAAGTCTGATCAGCAGTGTCTGAGATGCTGATTGTGACAGACGGGTTGGAGCTGGGAAGGTTTTACCACTTAGCTTACGTGTTACTGTATATACAGGTTTATTATGTATATTACACTACACAACCAAAATCAATACCCATTCTCCCCTTTATTTTCAGCAGCACTTTCTCTCATGCCACATTGTTAAGACCCTTCAATCAGATGTGCATTTTTATCACACCAACATTTTTCACACTCATTTACACCTGAATAAGGGTATATTTAGGAACTTGCGGCAGCTTCGTTCATTCTCACCTTGATGTATGCCTTCCATGCTGCTGGTGTGATGAATTGTCAGCCATTTTTCAAAGTTGCCAGGCCTGTTTATAGGATCCTTTCATCCTGCCCAGCAGCACTTTGTGGAAAAGCTAATGTATGTTATTGATTTTGCTTTTTCCACTTGAAGCCATGAGTTTTACAGCAGTCTTCAATGTAAATTTGACTGATAAGAGGAAGTGTTTATTTTGGAATTTTGTCTGTTACTGGCCTGCTAGGGTTGATTGATAAATTCAGAGCCTAGCATCGAAATATCAAATCTGAGGTGTTGCAGTTGTTATTATTATTATTTTTTTTTTTTTTTTTTTTTTTTTTTTTTGTTTTAAACATGATCTGCTCCCAACTCGACAAACTTCAGCTGGTTGTGGAGTGTTTTTATCCCAGTTTCTCAGAAGCCTTTGTCTTAACAGACCCCAAAATGCTGTGCAGCTGATATGACATCTGAAGCAAAATAGGTATTAGTTCTATCCTTGGATACCTCTGGACATTGCAAGTTATGATAATGTACTGTATATACTTGAGTATAAGCCGATCTCATGTATAAGCCGACCCCCTGATTTTGTCCTGCAAGTTTAGATTTTTAAAGAAACGCATATGTAAGCCAACTCCCATATGTTGTTTCAACAATTTTGTTTAGCAAATTACCTGTTTTGTGGGTATTGTCATAATATTCCTGTGATTTTTTTGAAAATAATCCACGTGCCGGTACCGGTAAACATGATATTTATTTCAGCAGCTGATTACCCTAACTGTCATTAGCTGACATTAATTTTTCCAGACTCCTCTTCCTCGTCTGAATCGCCAAACACTTCATTCCAGTCCTGCTCTGTCTAATATGTAATGTTGTATGTTATCTCAAGCTTCTTGCTAAGAAAGCACAGAACATGAGGTTGAATAAGACTACCAAATAACAATACCATACCTGTATATGAAACAGCACTTTTATAAGGTTGTCCAGATCAGTTCACATCAGATGATTTAAACTATTTTCCATGGGTAGTGGTAATGGGTAGTACTCCCACCCCTGGAAATTTTGTTCCCTGGGATCAAATTTGAATTTCTCGTGTATAAGCTTTGTAAAATTTGCTTTGCTTTGTAAAATTTTGTAATAAAAACTTGACTTATACTCAGTAGTTCATATCAATGCAGTTTACATGCAAAAAGTACCTAATGAGTAACCAAGACCAATATTAGACCAATATTTCCACACTTGCTTATGTGTCAGGCTCAGAACTTACCAGTCAACCAAGAGCTGTAGGTGTTATTACACATAATATGTTTAAATGTGAATGTCCCACTTCAAATGGGCAATTTGAAAAAAGATAAATATTGGGGATTGGAAGGTTTCTAACTTGACATTAAATGTGGTAATGAGATGTTTTGGCAGCTTGTGCAGCCTTCTCTAACTCCAACAAGTGATCAGCAACTGTGCGTTACACACACATACACACGCAGAAATGGAAGTTAAAAAAAGGGCAACAGGAATAACTGAAAACTCTCTTTTAGCAGTGCTGCACAAACGCCGTTATAAATCCAAATGCAATTTCCCCTCACAACGTCTTGCAGCTCAATGAGGAGCATTTTTGCTGCTGAATGGCCTCACTCTCTCACAATGTCTAGGTAGCTAAGGAACCACGGCAGAAATATGGAGATATTCCCTCCTTGTTGATTATTTTAATCGAATCCCTCTGCTGGGTTTCACAGAGGCTTATCACTAGGCGGGCTGGCTGGGAATCCGTCTTGCTTGGTAAGGTGGAGAGTCTCAGGGACACACCACCTTTCTGAAGCATCACACAAAAGCCCCCGAGCACTGCTGAGAGTGGCAGATATCACTGCACCCTGCAGCTCCACAATCGAATACATACATTTAGTCAACTATACAAGGGACTTTGCTGTTGGGCAGATAATGCACTGCAAATCCTGTGAAACAGCGTGACTAAAGGCAGGTAGAAATAACCAAGGTTAAGGAAATGGAAAATACTGTCGACAGGAAATATGAGTAAAGCTTCCTTTTTTCCTGACAAGCCAATCATCTTCGAATATACCACACAATATTTGTAATATAGTACAAATAATATAGTACAAATAACTATTTGTGAAAAATTAAATGTGGTTCACTTACAGCAACCAACATCAGTGCCAAATATTGGATCTTGTTTTTGTGGAACTGTGGGGTACCTGCTGGTACTTTACTAAAGTAGCACTACCACAATAGAAAAACTGCATTACTAGTGAAAGTCCTGTGAAAGTTAAATTTACTCTAGCAGAAGTAAAAAAAATTACCAGTGAAATGTAGTTAACTATAACTTACTTATTCATTAAAATAAATTACTAAAGGTTAATTACCAGGAAAGAGTGTTCCCACATACATACAACACATACAACATTTCCATCTGAAAAGTATTGGTATAAAAAAGCAAGTAAAGCACCAGTACTTTAAATCTTCTGTATGGTATTTAAGTAAAGTAAGTTAGCCGATTCCTCACAGAAACCAGTTTAAAAGCAGCCATCTTTGTGAACAGTTTGGCCGAAAGGAGATGAAGTTTTGCTCAGATGGTAAATGGGAGCACTAGACTTGGTGAGTAATTGAAAATATCCCAGACAGGATGAGGAGATAGATTATACGACACTGAAAAGGATGTGATGGAAACTAATGAGTCTGTATTTCAGCAGGCTTCTCTTTAGAGAATGTTAAGATCACCGCGTCACCGTGCTCTAATTGCAAGGTGACCATTCTATTCACGTCGCAGACTAAAGCCAAACGATGCTCGATTCCGACGATGAGCAACTCTGTGCAGCTTTTAATGAGCCGTGTTGTAAACATACTTTCATGCTTTTCAGTAGTAATCATCATAAATGAAAGAACCTCGGGGCATATGTTAATCCTTTTCTAAGTGTTTTTATTACTTTCTCTTGATATTGTTTGCTGCTGTTGTGGCAATTAAATCAAATAAATACTAAGTGCCTAAAAAAAAATGGTGTAATTACTAACTTCAGCTGTATTAAATATCCCTTTGAGCAAAAATAACAATATTATAAAAATATATAAGGTCATTTTAAGCTACTTCATCAGAGGCAAATAATTTTGTTTTTTGAAATAAGCAGTAAAATAGGCTTTAACATACATACATATTGCACATGTAAAGATATGCAGAGGAGGTCAGGATCGTTCCTAAAATTAACAATTTCTGAACTATGGCAGCTTTACATATGACACAAGTTGTGTGAAAGTGTGTAAAATGACACCCTCGCTGTAACAGAATTTAGCAGTTTCCAGGAAGTCGTTTAATAGATTTCATAAGAAACTGTGATAAAAAGAATCTGAGTGCTTTGCAGGCCAAATCAATTGATTTTTATGGTACCACAGAGATGGATGAAGGGATGTGTGTGCTGAATGTGGATCCTGATGAATTGTAGGGCCAAGTGGGTTTTTGGAACACCTGACAAGATCACGACTCAAGATTCACCACTTGGAAACCCCTGCAGGAGAGGAAAATTGGTAAAATCCAGCAGTCAAAATGAAGAGATAAATCAAATACTGAAACAGGTCTAATAATGGAAGGTGGTCAAACATCAGTGGTGGACAGCAGCAGCCATTAAACCTCTGATATCTTTACATGGCAGATGAAATAGCATGAAATATAGCCAGCACCTCCCGTCATAACCTTGTTATCACATTCTATCACAAGCTAGCCTTCCACAAACAACCGCTTTGAGAAGCTCGTGACCCCTGTAAAGTCCTCAAGATATTTTTCAATTCCTTTTCTGGCAAAGCACTGATATTATGATGCTTGTTAAAGAAGAATGACACGGTAGTACTCCCAAAGGTCAAGGACGGCTTCAAGATCCAATCACCAGCGTCATATAGACAAAATTACAGCTATGAAAGAGGGCATGTAATGGCTCACCCGGCATCACGGTCGGCCGTTAGCACTGTAATTCACCGTGCCTCGGCTGCAGAATATCCTGTCATATGTGACTGGAGCGGTTAGCTTCTGCACGAACCTCTGTTACTCCAAAAAAACGGGAACAAATCATCAAAATCGGCGCATTGATTGAAGCAAAACTTGTATGCAACTTTGAAGCATTAGCAAATTGGCCAAACAAAACAAATGAACAATTAGCAACGGTTAGGATCGGGTCAGTCAACGTGAAGCATGATTCACAACTATCATTTGTGTTTGATAAATTAATAGAGGACACCTGATAAATGGTCATCGGACCATCCTTTGACAAAATTACTGAACAGCTGTACGTTTTGGTGCCCTTTATGTAGAGACGCATGCTGATAGTGATGTCAAGGAATGAGAGACGTAAGCATTTCTGAGTGCAACAAAGGACGCAGAGAAGATTGTAGGTGTATCGCTCAATAATGACATTTAATATTGACTACTTGTTGCTCCTCTGAGTGGGTCTCTCTTGAGCTGGACCTTGAAGAAACATTCAAGCGCTTGACTCAGCTGAAATGAAAGAATTAGGACAAACAAAACTTGAATAAGACGTGAAACACAAACCCGTTGTTACTCAATAAAACAGCATTTGGAGTGTGCCTCGGTTCATTCTTAAATAGCTTTCTACTGAAACATGATACTGAGCTTAAAAAAAATGTAGTGTTCTCAACCCTGGTGCTTGAGTACCACTGCACTGCATATTTCTCATCTCTCCCTCCTCCACTCACACCCAATGAGCTAAATCAGATTCAGATTCAGATTTATTTTTGCCAAGTAGGTTTTCACATACGAGGAATTTGCTCTGGTGCATGGTGCTCAGGGAGGAAAAGAAAAATATACAAGATAAATACAAATATACCATCAAACAATGTACAATATCAAATCAAAAAATCAAATCAAGTGTATAGCAGCTAAACAGACAACTTAAACTGCAGCTTTCAGGCTTTAAGCTGTTCACTTTCTGCTATTTTTGCAACCCTCACGTTGATTCCACAGGTATGAGCCGTACAGGGAATAATATGGAATGTAAAGATTTGCAACAGACAGCTTCCTACACAGCAGCTGACACAGCAAAGTAAGAGAAACGCAAACACAGGTTTTCAAACGACAGCGATGCACCACAGAATTTCTGCGCCCGATGCTGTAACTCAGTTATTGAGGGAAAGCTTCCTTTCAACAAAAAAAGCAAGTTGTGTTCCATGCAACATCAGCCAGAGGACAATGTCCAGCAAGGAGGCTCAGTATCTGCTGTGTGACATGTGATTCTCCTATTTCCAGAAGAAAATAACCCAGACATAGAGGCTCTGCCTTCACAGTAGATTAAACTTTAGTAGTGTTGATGCTTAGCCTGGATTCAGTGCTGTCTTCCCGGTGTCAAAAAAACGTTTGATTATGGTTTCAAATATTGAAGCAGCTTGAGAATTGCTCAGGTTATCTTGTTCAGCATCCACAAAGTTGGAAACATCACTGGCAAGATAAGATAAATAAAGTGCCCCGTGTGTTTTCTTCCACTATTAAACTGCTGCTTTTTTCCAGGTCTTATTTGACTATACACTGCGGCATTCTTAAGGGATGTGCCAAACAAACACTGATGAGTGCAAACACACATATTCACACTGGCTAATGTGCACCTGCAGCCTCTCTAAAGCATACGCACGTGTTTATGCATATGCACGCAGAACCGTGCTTATTTAACCGAGCGCTCAGTCTCTCTCTCTCTCTCTCTCTCTCTCTCNCCCCCCACTCTTCCTCTGTTTCTAAAATAGGAATATCAGTGATGAGCAGTGCAGCTGGAGACAATAAACTGGTAGAAGAACCAATTACCAGCAGGTGACAAGCCGGTGGTTCAGGGCTTTCAACATGTCATTATCTGCACATCGACATTTCCAAGGGCCCTGACAGGCCATTTCTGAGGCTGCCATGACGAGCCACCATGATAAACCAGGAAACTGAAAAGGGGGGGGGGACCCAAAAGCCATTCATAATACTCCTTCCTTTCATANGTTTAAAAAAAAAAAAAAGGCAGAAATTTATAAGGGAGTATCCACATTAAACACATGTTCACACACACAGACCTTTATAACTTTCTCAGTTTTAACCAGTTTTACCTTCAATCAATCACAAACCCCCTGGAACCCACGTACAGAGGTATACATACACAAACCCCTCATCCCCCTCCTGTTCCCCTGAGCTGCTGAAAGATTATTCCCTTTCTGTCTGAAATGGTAATTGTATTTCTCTAATCTAATCCCATTAGAACCCTGAACCTCCTCTGCAAACTGCCCGGAGGCAATTACACCAAATGTCAATGAATTAAGTAATAGCTTGGTGCCAAGCCAGCGGTGCTCACCGTTGATCACTGCTGTCAGCAGAAAAACGCATGTCAACACCGCCATGAACGCACACACCACACACAAACGCCACAGCCATTTAACCCGGGACACACACTCGTGCATCGCCAACACTCTCCAACCCATTTAACTCTTGCCCAGAACGCACAAGAACACACCCATGCTCACAAAGGAGAAGCAAGTGCAGTGGGTGTCTGTTGTGCTCCACGTGCACCCTCTCTCAGAGTTGTGTTTGTCCGTGTTACAGATAAGACGCAGCAGAGGGCAAAAATACACTCTGAACTTGTTTAGCTGCAGGCTTGGAATACAAATGCATGTAATCCGTGTGTATCCACTGTACACAATAAAGGACAACAGCTTTTGAGGGTACTTTGCACAAATGTTCGCACATGCTGTAGATCATGCCTTACTAAAGCACACAGCTGTATGGAGGAGGCATTGTGAAAATGTTTGTTGAGAAAACTGGAATAGGTCGTTTGTGTGCTCGACATTGAGCTATATTAAATTCTCTGAAATCCTGTTATTGCCAGCTATACCAGGCTTTTCTCATATTGTACAGTAAATAATTACTTTTACCACTTAGAGTAAAACTTTGAGAAAATGTGGGCTTCAATCTTTCAGTCATTCCACACTGAAGTCTGTAGGTTGAGTGGAAAGAAGGTGATTCTATTTCTCGGATTTTTGTTAAAAATTAAATGTCATGTAAAGCTTTGTCACAATAAGAACAGCAGCCGCAATTTATCCCTGTAATTTATTTTTGTGTTCTTTGACATTAAAAAAAAAAAAACCTCACAAAAAAGTGCAGACTCCAAACAAAAGTTAGCAGGCGGCAAACAGAAAGGAAGCTGTGTGCAGAGGAAAGTGAAGAGAACAGCGTGTGCTGGAAAACAAACAAATTAAAGCGTTTAGTTGGTCTAAAAATAAGGTTTTAGGAGCTAAACAAAAGCTAAATGTAATCTACACACAGCAAAATCCCAAAACTGACCCGATAATAGGATTATGTTAGATGGGTGAAATGATCAAGCTGTGCCAAAATAAAACTGTGTAGGCAGCAGCCACTTGTGTATGAATATCAAGTGACTACTTCAAGCCCACAGTATATGCAGTTTAGGATATTTAAAGCTGAAACAAACTCAAACCAATGAGATTTGGTATGTTATATTGTTATAGTTAACATTTGAGCACACAGATGCTTACTTACATTCCAGCTGAAATGCAGAAACATTAGCATCCAGTCTTCTCTCTCCATCTGTGGTGTGTAACTCCAGTATTTACGGTGTTTTGTGCTGGTTTCTATGCCCATAGCTGAGCAAAATGTTTGGTCCTCTTTGGCCAGGTCGATGTTTGCTGTTTACTTTGGCTGTCGACAGTCGGTTTGTATGAAATGTGGGCTGAGAGCAGATGCCCATGTTTTATATGAACTGGCGTTGTTTTTTGGTTTGTCGGGCTCGACAAGCAAAATGGTGAACTGAAAGTGGGCAAAAGCTGCTCTGAGCTGCAGAGTGAGGTTTGATTCTCAGTGAGATTAGTAGTACTTTGGATCGCAGCGAGATTTTTTTTATATAGACAACAGCAGCACATGCATTGTCTGTCATCAAAGCATAATCCAAGAAGATAAGTGTGTGATCGATGTACTCTGATTTTAGAGGAAAGATGTTTGGATTTTACCGACGACACAGGAAAAATCTTCGTTATCTCGTCATTTTGTCAATTATTGGATCTTTCTTTTCTTAAAACAAGTGATAAAACAATCAGCCAAGATTTGATTTGCAATGTTTAATAAAGCATTTTCTGGAAATTAATGTTGGTATCTTAAAGCATGACCAGATAAGGCATGAGAATCAAGAAATGTGACACCTGACTGCGTAAAATTCCTGAAATGTGTTTATTTTCTTGTCACACTGTCAGGTTTTTTTTTTGTTTGTTTTTTGTTTTGTTTTTTTGACTTTGTTTTTTTTGACTTGTTTTAAAAAAAAATGAGCTTGAAAACTTATTGATTGACAGAAATGACTTTATAACATTTCAGTACTTTTGGGCTGTTAAGAAATAAACATGTATTAAATTGTGTGTGTGATGAAAACAGCGCTGTCTTGGCAGTGGAATTCAGTGTCATTCATGCCTGAATGGGAGTTGAAAGCATGGCTTGTAAACACAAGAATTTGTGGCGGAGAGCTGCCCTGAAGGTGAAACAGCCAAACAATTCTTCAGAAATGCAAACACACCTTTCAAACAGCAGAATAATATTAAAGGCAGTTATTTAGGGAATATTTCCTTTGCTAAAGAAGGAACGTTATGCTGCAATAACAAGCAAATTATAGCACCTAGCACTAAAACTTAATGTTTCCGCAAGAAAAAAAAAAAATACATAATTTGAAATGAATCTTATAACTGTAGAAAATGCTTTTGATATTTGATAATGTTTCAGATATTGACAGATCACGGTGTAACACTTTTCCACATTTCCTCTATATTTCAGAGGGAAGGCCAGCTGTACTTCTTACTTTACTACATTTATCTGGCAGCTGTAGATTCACATTTATCAATTCAACATGAGGTCCATTCTGCTGCTGTTGGGTAAAAAAATCTTCTATCTCATCTTGTGTCTCAGTTCAATCTCGCACGAACGTTTCAGGAACTGTCAAGACAGCCTCATTTCAGCTTGATATGATTGAATTTGAGATATTTTGTAATTATATTACTTATATTGTCATCGTGTACCAGGAAAGTACTGGAAATTTCCACAGAGAATCTAAACAATTGCAATCGGTTTTTGTTGCAAATAGCCAAACTGCACACTATGTACCTCCGTTCTGCTTTTTCTTCTCATACTCTGAAATATTATACTCAGTCTTGTGTAGTGCATGCATACTTGCATGCATGAGGTTTTTCTGTCGTTTTTGTTAGATTTGGTGGCTAGCTGGACGTTTTGGTTTGCTCAGAGCTCAGTGTTTTTGAGACTTTACTCAACCTGTCCAAGACATACTTACTAGTATTGTACTCCATTAAAAACATCAATGCAATACTTGTATTTATAACACAGGATCTTTCTCCACACTTTAATGAGTACTTTGTATGTGTGTGTGTGTGTGAAAACCGGTTTAGATTCAGTGTGTTCAAGAATCCATTCCACTCCACAGCTGCAGTGGATGTGTGTGTGTATCTCCAATGTTCTCCAGGATTCCAGGTATGAAATTGAGTTAGCAGCTCTGCAGTCGTGGACCAGTGAGGTGAGGAAAAAATAGCCGTTGTTTGCCAGCGGGATGCCTCCACTTGAGCACAGAATCTGTCACTATTCATGAAGGTCCGATTCAGGCAAACAGATAAATAAAAGGAAAAAACAGCAAACGCTGCAGCTTCTCATGACAAACTTTATGAATTGTATTTTTGTCTTAAAGAGATGAGAAAGGAACTGTTCACAGTTGTACAAAATGTACAAAACGGTGACATAAGCTGAAAATGTAAAACAGGCGAGGCTGAATTTGTTTTCTGTTCATGGATGAGAATCTCAAATCTTTCTGAATTCTACACATTTATGAAGATAGTTTTTGAAGTTAAAGGCACAATCTGTAATCTAGATGTAAACAAAAGGGGGCGCCCTGCCATCAAAACTCAAACTACAGGATTGGAGCCTGTGTTTTTAATAATACTAACTGAACCAAGACTAGAAAATGGCCAAATGTGAATCTGAATCAGTTATATTTTGTGATGATAAAGATGTGAATTTAGAACCAATGCAGCTTGACAAAAAAAGTAAAATAAAGCTTGGAACTCAACTAGTTGCATTTTTTTACATGAAAATAAAGGAAAAAATACATTATATAACACATTATCCATAACCAAGGGTGCTTCGGCCAAAATCCCCTTGTTTACCTGCAATTGTTTAACAGATCTTTAATGTTTTATATGTACTGTTGTTGTACCATTTGCACATGCAAAACGATGAGTTATGGGAATAAACATAGAGGTCACAACAGCAACAATTGAGGGCAGAAGTAAGAAATGAAAGTAATCTTAACAACTGTCAGACAAAACCAATTATACATGATTTTTTTTTTTTTTTTTTTTCCCCCAGATTGCTTACATTCGCTGTTGCAGCAGCAGCTCGTCTAGATGAGTGACAGCTGTTGAGGCGGCTAAAGGAAAGAAGGGCGGGAATAGAAATACAGTTCCTGCCTCCAGGCAGAAAGTTGCACCCTGTAGATATAAATAGATAATGTGATAGGGGCTAAATCAAATCCCAGCCAATATCACCTTGCAACACCTTTAATTGTTTTGTGGGGACGAGAGCGAAGTCAAGGTTACTCAGCAGCTGCAGATTAGCTTGTTTGCGGGGACACAGCTGCCATTCAGCATCCACATCTTTATTTACAGTCATTAGGCCGGGAAAAGGTTCAGATGATGATGAACGCACAGCGGAGTGATGAGCAAAACGCTTTAGCGTTTCCTCTCAGCTGCTCGGGTCCAGCGTAAGACATTTAATTTGCCATTCTGGCTCATTTGTTTTATTTCGAAGACGTCAGCTATTTTTTGGCACCCGCCTCAGCACAGGATTTGCTGTTTAACGCACATTGTTTGTCACGTCTGCATATGCATCTTCGTTTTTTTTTTTTTTTTTTTTTTTTTTTGTGTGTTCACAGCAAAAAGTGCAGTGGAGCACAGATGACACCATTTCCTGCCCAGTGGCACCATCTGGCTGTAGAGCATTTTGTTTTTTTAAATTCTCTTTCTTATCCTCCCTGTTTACCTCCCGCTATTCTCTCAGAGCGAGCTGGTCATTTCTCCAGCTTCACAAACACCCTCAGACAGCACTCACAGTGTGCTTCTTCATCCATCTCTCCTGACTTCCTCCTCTCTGCCTCCCTTCCACTCTCTCCCCCCCCACACTTTCACTGCACGTCTCTCCCTCGGTGTTTCTCTCCCTCTTTTTCACCGTCTCTCTTTTCATCACTGACAGCTCCGCTCCTCAGGAGCGCTGAGGGGAGCAGAGAAAACAAAGATTTGGTTCAGTGGCTCTGATCTTGATTTTCTGCAGATTGGATGGAAGATTAGGAGGAGCTTTTATTCATACACCACACAATCACTTCCCCTGCAACTGCAAAACCATGACTGCAGACCGCAGGGGTTGCAGCTATCAGCACAAATGCGCCATCTGTGACAAGGAATCTCAGTGTTTTCCACCTAAAACCATGACTAGTCAGGGACACAATGTACTGAACACAGGTCCCTGAGAAAGCGATGCAAACGACAGGACAGAGGGAGCAACAAAGCCACAATTCAGTGCACATGAGCCTAAAGTAAACGATGTCATAACAGAGAGGAAGAGAAGATGAAATGGTTATGATGTAACATCTTTATTCAGCGAGTTTATTTTTTATAGGCACTTCAAGTAGATCCATAGAACAATTAATCTTTGCAGGCTCAGCTGTTAATTTTGATTTGTCTTGTCAGGATTTCTCTGACGAGAAAAAAAAGGATTTTTCTTTCTCTTTGTTCAGTGTCGTACTGACATTAAATGTGTTGTAATCCTAAAAAAAAAAAAAAAAAAAACAGTCCATTTAATCCAAGAGGAGCTGAACTACAGCCATAAGCTTTAAAGGCAATAAATGAGTAATGTTTTGGGGATCTATGATCTAGCATTCTACCACAGAGAGGTTCACACTGGGAAAATGAACTGGAGAAATAAAGGGAGCTCAGAGGACTTGGCAGTAATCTGACAGCAGGGATCACACAGCTGAAAGTATGATGTAGGTTTTGACACTTTAGATATTGAGATAGAAAAACATTCACCAGTCTGTTCAATTGTTATGTTTGTAAGGTGGATTTTTTTCTTCAAAACCATTGTAACGTGATTTTGTTTGCTAGGAAGAATGAAGATCCTTTCAGTTAAAGCAGAAAAGTAAAAATGCTGGATTACAAGGTCCACCTTCAAACATCAAATTGTGAAGAATAGTTCCCATCCAAGTGTTGAATGTGTCATTTACATGTTAAAGCGCTTCAACAATGAAAATCACATAACACTGTGTATCTCCAATTTTGAAAAGTTTATAATGAAAAAAAAAATCTGGATTGAAATTTAAAGTATTCTTCTCCAAGAAGAATAGACTGCAGACTCCTCTACACTACAGTAAATTCCCTGAGCTCTTTTGTTTTATAAAATTCTTGGCACATTTCATGGTTTCTTACCCGATGACAGTAACATTTCATGTTGAATTTAATTTCAGATACATGCAGTGGAATGAAAAGTACAACATGTTACACTGGACTGTAGAGGAGAAGACATAGTGACAAAAAACTGAAATTCTCAAGTAAAATAAAAAGTACTTCAAAATTGTACTTATATACAATATTTGAGTAAATGTATTTAGTTACTTTCCATACCTGAGATTACCTGAAATTCCACCTGGTGTTGGAATTGAGTCATCTTGGATGAATTTGGGTGAAAACTTGAGCAGAACAGTTTTCAGCAAACAGTAAACCCGTTTGCTTCACGTTAAGCCTCATTTGATTTCGTCTCGGCGACGTCTGCCATCTTCACGCTCATTGATCATTCCTCCGCACAAACTTTGCTTTATACTTTTTCTACGGGGGCAAAAAAAATCACAACATGACAAATTTTCAGGCAAACTACCGAGAGTAAGAGGGAAGAAAAGACAAGGAGAGAGAGATCAGGCAGAATCATCAGACAGGCCTTTCAGTCTCTGCGCTTTCATCTCGCCGGCTTCGTTTCTGCTTTGATTTTAGATTTTCAGAACACCCTCTCACATTCACAAGATCTGGAAATTTTTTTGCCAGGGTGGGCAAGATTACAGCTATAAAACTGTGTCATAATATCAACAAAATAAGTACTTTTTTATTTTAAGAGGTTTTTTGTCAGGCAATAACTGGAAAGATCCCAGTTAATTAGCAGGTTTATATTGAGTGGGTGGTATGACTTCTGTAATCTGTGTATTTATTTATGTACTTATTTACTTGTTTAAGTATTGATGGTTTTCTTCTTTTTTATCCACTTTTACTGCACTAGCTGCCTCCACCATGAGCCTCCTCTGACACACTACCAACTTCTTCCACGACCACAATGTAAGTACCTGAAGCATCTCCTCCAAACCTTTTCTGAATAGCCGCACAGTCCAGGTATTATTATCAGGAATGACAAAGTGAATAAGGGAGTAAATGCTCCAGTCTTGTCAAACCAAACAGCCACCTGCTGTGTTTTTTTGGGAGTGCCCAGTGTGGTGCTCCCTGAAAAAGCCCAAACCATTTCTAAAGCACTTGAAAAGTTGTGGCAAATAGGAGCCCTCCATTTGTGAGGTGAGGCGCACGCCGCGCGGTAATCTCAGTGTTATAACGGAGAAAATGGACAGGCAGTTTCTGATCCAGACGGGAACCGCTGGAGGCCCTTCCCGATAGATGAAAAATAAATGGGATGAAGTCAAAGCGGCATAGTAGCCAGCTGCTTTTTCTTCTGCCATCTGAAGAGGAGAAATGATAATGTTCAAATTTGGTTCCTATTTTTTTTTTTTTTTTTTTTTCCTTTCCTGTAGGCTCTGGCCTAGGTGCTGCATCTCCAGCTTTCATCATTTCTGGTCACGAGTTTTACACTTTTAATTTAATACACCAGGCTCGAGCTTGCTGACTTCACCGCAGCACTTGGATATGCACATAAGAAATGCACCTAAACTTTAATCTGCCTTGGATCATGTGTGACGTGACCTTAACAATACAATATATTTGACTTTGAAAATCAAATTACATATGCCTTGAATGGAAATATATATTCACATCAGCGGCAGTTTGGAGGAAAGAAACGGCTCGTTTACATTTTTCCTTTATTGATTTCCTCAAAAGCGCCCTGGCAGCAAATCAACTTCCAGAACTTAGCCTCTCTCTTCTCTGTCTCTAGCCTTAGAAACTTAAAACACTTTTATTTTACTTTTAAATTCATCATTTTGTTAATCCACCTGGGTGAAAGAAAATCCAATAATTTAATAACGATCTTGTTTTGTGTCTGTACAGTACAAGTCATCCATCTCTCCATCCTCCCTCTTCCCTCTCCTCTCCCTTTTTGCTGGCAGTAATTGTGAGCGAGGCTAATAGGTGCTTACATTAGCGAGTTTATAAATTATTCATGCAACTTTTTTTTGGAATGCATTGAACTCACCGTAGCATATGCCTCCAAATTGTACCTGTGCTTGATTAACAGATGGCTCCGGCCAGGTACTGCAAAAACCTACGCTACCTGTCAAGAAATAAATAATCAACCGATTCCGAAGTGAATAAAGAAAATAAAACTTTCTGTGAACTGTACGCAATTTAGATCAGCAGTGAAACATGCTGCCAGGTCGCACCCTGTCTGTCTGTGTGTGTGTCACATACATTAACACAAACCCATTTGTGCAGCATCCCTGTCCATGCCTGTTCATTTGGTGCGACACGTCTGACCTCTGTGTCCTCGGAGCTTGGCACCGAGATGAGAACCCTGTCTAATCACGCTGAGCCATGCTTCAGCCCCTGCAGGATTTGGCTCGCCACCACCCTGACAATTTTTGACTCCACACGTCCCTTCTGTGGCCCAAACAGCTAAATACCAACACATGCTGCTATCAATACAGTTAAATGCCAATTACATGCTCTCCCCTAGACTTTACTGGCAATTAATGACACTGGAGGAAAGCCATCCTGTTAAGTCTTTTAACTGATGTATAGAATGCCTTGTTGAAGTGTGAGCCAGCCGATATGCACTTTTGTTTTGTCACATCAGAAAACATTTGAAGGTTAACACTGCCAATTAGAGCCAATATCTCTTCCATGTCCAGAGCCAAACTCATTCAGGTATCCCTATAATTTCATTCTAATAGCATTCTTGGTATTTAAATGAAATAAAACCATGTCCCTGCCACAGCGTGTAGCCAAACGCGGCATCTCTACTGCACCCAAGAGGGATATAATGGAAGGAGATGCTTTTGTTTCATTGCAAAACAAAGCAGTCATTCAGAGATTGATCTAATGCTGAAGTAACTGCTGGCACAGCAAGTGTATGACAGCTTATTCCCTCCTCATCCCTCTGCAGGGCCAGTGCAGATTGCATCTGACCAACAGCGTCCTCCTAAGGACATATTGGTGTAATTGGCTGTTTGGTTGACTTGATATAATTCTTCGGTGGATGTTCCTAGTGGTTAAGATCAGAGTCTGAGGAGTAGGAGGGAGAAGTGTGTGTGGAAGAAAAACATTACCCAGACAGAAATGAGGATACAATACACACACACACAAGAGTAAGTAAAACTTGTCCTCGATTACCACAGCACCACATATTTTTCCATCTCTCTCTCTCTCTGCTTCGCTCACACATGATTAGCTAAATCAGATTTATTTAGCCAATCAAGAGGCACCAACTCTTGATCACACGAACCTGATTTAACTCATCTCGAGAACTGGGATTGAGAACCACTGCTCTGACCTGAAAGCTTCACATGTATGAGAAATCATTAAAGAGCATGAAAGTCTATTTCCAATTTGTGGGATTTTTATTATTTCTTTCTATATTTTCATTATTTCATTGCAAAGTACATAATTGGAGATACAAGGTTATTCATAGTGAAAATTTCCCATTTTTGGAGATTTTTGATACATGAGCACATATTTTTGCTAATAGTTGTTCGCTCTTACCTCAGTAGAATTGTGATTGCGTGGTATTAGTACTTTATTTTTTCCATGACTGGGTAAAGCAAGCATCTTGCTTCTAGAACAGTCAGTAGAGTTGAGCAAAGCTAAAAATGTGCTAACCAATTCCCCTGGAAACATTCTCTCAGCACTCAGCTTTCATAAAAATATGACAAAATATCCTTCGTCCATCCATGATTTAACGGCACATTGATTTACCTGCAGCTTCTTCTCAGCAACGCAATCTGGGAAACTAAACAAAGCCGAGCCGAGGTGTCTGTTAGCCTTGATGCAACCAATGCAGCCTGACACTCAGTCAGAACCGACTTGTGTGGGCTTGATCCAGACATCCCCATAACAACACCTACATGGAGGGAGGAGGGAAAATAAAGGAGAGCGAGAGAGACAGCTCAGAGAAAACAGATGAAAAATATGTGCAGTAATAAGGAACATAACAAATGCTGGAAGGTGATGCAGTCTGCGCCATCAGCCAACCTCCACTGATTGCTGTGGGGCCTGGCTAGTCTTGATCCATCTGTGCCAATTCCTCATTCTGTCTGTGTCTGGGAGCGAATATCACATCAAAACTTTCTGCCAGAATTTGACAGCTTCGCATTTCCTCGCCAATCAGGAAGCGTGGTGTCCGAGTTTAACAATGCATGGCATTAGACTCCCTCCAAAAAGCGTGAGAGAGCAGCACGGGCGCTAAAGACAGGATAATTGAATCTGTTTTTATTCTCCAACAAATAAAATCGCCACATTCGGAGTGATGGTGAATAAACACAATCTGAGTGCCAGTTTCATGTGGTTTTAAGGTATCACCACACTGCTGGACTTTAATGTGGACCTAACAGAGCCATTCCAGAGCTGGAAGTAACTTTCTTTTCCCTGACACTGTGTTATTGTTCTCCAGACAAAGTGTTGGTAATAGCCAGAACGATGTGGAGCTCAGCGTTTACAGAAAGGAGTGTATTTTTCAGCATGGCACCGTCTGCAGGAGGCTGTTTGTAATTGTGTGGAATTGCTGTTCCATTTTCATCCACGAGTCCCCGCTACAACTGTGTCATCTGTCTTATTAGCACATGTATGCAACGGAGCCGGACTCAGAGGAGAATCCACTCAGCAAGAAAATAATAGGGATAGCCAGCTGTCCTCCCGGAAGACGTCAAACAGGAGGTGAAAACGTGGAAACACTGCACGGTTACAGTGTGTCATTCCTAAAAAGCACAAAGACAAAAAAAAGCCCTGCATGCTATTAGAGCAGCAGCCACATCCCTAATACACAGATTTGACCCACAATGCAAATTTGCCTAATTCAAAACTAACCCATTTACAGCTTCAAGCTCACAGACATAACTCATATTTGTTCTTAGGACAACAATGACGCGAGGGGAACAAGATAAGGAGAGAGAGTTAGGAGGGTGAATCCGGATTGTGCTTTTCCACTCGGTGAGGGTAAATTATGGAAAATCAGCTTACAGTAATCCCGGCACTCGTTGAAGGGGGATCATCCCAGGCGACTTGACACCATTGTGCACTTTTGAAAATGATGTGCTTGTTAGGAAGGAGGCATGAAACACATGCAAGCTCATGCTTGCAGCTTCATAACCATTAGTGGCGCCTCTTTCTCGCCCTTTCTGTGGCACTCCTGTGTTGATGATGAACTTTGTGCTCACGTGTTGTGGCTTTGTTGTTTGATGTATTCAGCACAACACTGGTAAATAAAAACAAGTGATTATTAACCGCAGTGACTGCGTTTGTTGTCATCCTGCACAAATTCAGCAAAAAAAAAAAAAAAAAAAATTGGAATTTATTAGCTTTTGTGGCAATAAATAGACAAATGCTGTAAAGATTGCGACCAGCCTTTTTTTTTCAGACTTGTTTCTAGTCAAAAATAGACTCGGCTTCTATTTAAAAATGAGTTCTGGTGATTATGCTGTAGCTGTAACAACTGTCTCTTGTAACTGTAAAGCTGTAACAACCTCATGCAGATGGTGTTCTACATAATTACTTTTCCCTGCATAAGAAAAGATATTTAAAAGGATTAAAGGTTAAATTACCACAAGACTCAATCTAGAACATTTCTTGATTTCTTGTTTTTTCAGTGTTGATGCTGTAGTAATTTAGCAATGGGGGGGGGCGACACTTCAGAGAACCATCACACATCCATTCTGAGGCCACTTTTATGCAGGTATGTTTTATATTTAAGGCCCTTTTGCTCCTTTTGTTTGGCTCATTTGGAAAGGTAAGAATGGTGCTATCCAAACTGAGATCTGCATCAAATAAGCACAAAATTGGAGCCTCCGCCAAACAAACTGCAAAGCAGTTCACTCTAGCGAGAGCATAATTTTGCTGACTGCAGTAATCAACACCAAAACGCAAGGCTTTATGGGTAGAGAGACAGATGTTGACATTTGACGGGGAATAGCATTTTATGTTTTTGTACAGCCTGTTACAATAGAATGGATCAGGGACAAACTGCAGTCTGGATCGCTGCTCATATCTCTTCTTGTGTTCTTACTGAATGGCGCAGGCACAATGTTTGCCTGAAGTTAAAGGGATTACATTCACACTGAATAAAGAATAAAACTCTAAATACCGATATAAATATAATGTTTGTATGATACGATCGCATTCAGATGTTCCTGCACTGATTACTGCAATGTGAGAATATTTGAAACTGTCAGCATTTATCCATTCCTTGATCATTTAAGTGCATGCTCGGTTTCTCATACACCTGCCTAATACAAACTCATACTGCTTTAAAAAAAAAAAAAAAAACGTCCTCGTGATAAAAGCCGTACAGGCAGCCTTTATTCACAGGGCTGTTTAAAGTGCCTGTGTAGTTTATAAATAAAGGAAATGCTTCAAACCATAGCATTCGTGTCGAGCAATGCATTTAAACAGCTGCTGCTTTTGCTCATTTGGACCTTTAAGTACATATGTCTGTTATTTTTTCCCCACATCCACACTAATAGAGACAGATGACTTTTATCAGTCCGTTTTATTTATTTATTTTTAAAGAAATGCACTGATACTGATTTCCAATGAAAAAGTAAGCTATTTACCATTCCTGCTTTAAAAAAAGTGAACTAAGCTATTGGCAATTTGTTTCTCCTTCTTTCCCCTTGAAGAGAGTTTTAATCAAGAAAATGTCTCCAAGTAATCATGCCAAAAAAACAACAAAAGAAAAATGGGGGTCTTTATGAGTCTGTCGACAATTAATAAGCAGCTCTCTGCTGAAAGAGGGGAGGGTCACCCATACAATCACAGGAAAACAGAACTTGGTTTTAGTTGAAGTAAACAAGTATAATATTACCCACTGAAATTCATTACAAGTAGAAAGTCCCACAGAATCGCAGCATTTAAGTACAAATTGTACTCAAGTGTAGTATTTCAGTAAATGTGCTGCTTTGGTCCTATCCAAATGATTTCTTCTTCTGTAACATTGCAATGAGCAAAACCAGAAAGCAAACAAAAAAAAGGCATCGACTTAACTTCACAGAGGAAATCTTAAACACAACAGCAAGATTACACTAAAGAATACATAACTTCCATAATACCCGAGTGTAGCGTGTGGTTATACATTTTATATTCACATAGAATGTTTGCTTTACTCTTCTCAATCTAAATTTCAGTGGGAGTGTCTGTCTGTCATCTGTCTGTCTGTTTCTCTGTCCCCTCCTGAGGTGGCTTAATGAAAAAAAAAATCTAAGCTAATTAAAAAGAGAACAGATTCCTTGAATGCTTCTTGGGGATATGGGAGCAGCGAGCGTGGGCTTTGGCTGGTTAGGAATAGGAAGAGGGATTTCCAGCTGGTATGCAGTCTGTTCTGGTGAAACCCTAGGATACATGGCTGACATTGAGGTTTTGACCTTCAGTAGTGTGTTGTGGAAGCAGTGTGTATATGTGCAAACAGGCTGTTTGGAGTCGTGATGGAGTTTTGATTTGGATGACGGGACCCAGGTTTTTTTTTGCCTCTCAAAGGTTTTCAGTCCTATCAGTGACTCCCATGAAAATGTTATAAAATGATGAAGTTGCACAGCTGCTAGTTTAATATTTAGGTTACCTGGGGGCTTCACATAGTAAGATTTATTTTTCATAGTCTGCATGGTTGCATTTCCAAGGCTGCTGAAGCAGGTACTAATCGCTGAGCATTTTCCACTTTCCAGCTCTGCATCCTTTCATAAAAACCCTAAAGGTTGTGAGCACTTTCTTTTCATCTTGGAGTCTCTTCCCATATGCTAGATCTCATCTGTAGTTGTATTTTTTTTTTTTTTTTTTTTTTTTGTACATATCCAAATATCTACAGTAAAAAAGATGCATAGACCATTTACCAGGGTGGCAGATTTCAATACATTTCCTATATAAATTTTGGAAAACCAAAGAAACTAGAATAATTTTTGGTTCTTAAAGGACCATACCATCTATTTTACATGTTTGAGTCTAATATATTCAATTTTCATACATGTAACGTTACTGACAATCATTTCCCGAAGCATACTACTGGAACAGTGAGTTACCTTCCAGACCACCATTGGTTTCATTTCATTCTGGTACACTATTAAAATCAACTTGTTGATACTTGAAACGTTCTTGGGATAGGTAATCCATCATTGTGAACAAGACGTGTATTCAGGTTTTTTTAGAAGTTACGTAATTTTAGTGTTTAAGCGCAATAAAAAAGCACCGAGTGAATGTATGTCTCCACAGGGAAATATAGTCCCAAAAGAAGACCTGCGTTTATTGAAAAATTTAAACGACCATGACTTCATAAGGCTGCATACCTATTAGCAGGCGAAACATTGATTTTTAAGGTGGGTGCATCACTTCAATATTTGATTTTGAAAGATTAAAAGATTTTGCAAAATATCAGAAAAGCTGAAATACGGTTTTATCCTTTGGGACATGATTGTCAGGAACATAACATGTATGAAAATTGAATATATTAGGCTCAAACATGCAAAATGGATGGTATGGTCCTTTAAAATGGTTTTATGCACATTTTTCATAATAACATATCAAATTTGTCGTACCTGTTTTCTGTACAAAATGTATTCTGTGTGACACATTGAATGAAGAGACAAAGGCCAACTTATTAAATTTTCAACTTACTCGCTCACTTGTTAGTAATTAATGGGAGTAATATCACATTTCAGCTAAAGTTTCGCTAATAGCCATCAAGGCAGCAGAGAAATTGCTGTTTCGATGCCACGGCGTGTGTGGAGCAACACAAATGGCAGAGATACAGAGCCATTTGCTCTGCTTTGATGTGTTTGGCTCGCGGTCAGAGTGAGTACAGTAGCCAGCAGGGACAAAAAAAAAAGCAAGCAGAAACCAAAGACTTTGCGTAGGCTAACTGAGGCAGTCAGATGTTAATACCTCAGAAAGTAACAGAACAGTGTGACAGGTGACTTCAATGTATTTTATCCACCAAACACAAATTTTTATCGGCATTTGGAGTCTGACAGATGGGAGCGTCAGATCGGGCAAATGGCTGCACTTGTGGTGTGTCAGATGACCACATTCACTGCCTCTGTGTGGCTCAGTGAGGCGTTATGTGTTATCCTCAGCCCCCCACCATCCTTCCCACCAGTGATACTTTATTCTTCATTCTCTGTGACCTCTCCTTTCTGCTTTTTTCCCCTCCATCTCCTCTGCTCTGATCCTCCCACCTCTGGTTTTCCTGCCCAGGACTGTGTGCACAGATCAGGTCAGTCAGTATGGAAAGTAAGATGTGACAAAAAAAAAAAAAAANAAATACCCCAACGCGTTTAGCCAGGTGGGGATATGCTGTCTGCGGTTTTGGTTCACTGAAACAAGGCAGCAATATCCATCACTTTCCACTAGGGGCTGCCATGGAAGGTGTGTGGATATGCTTGTTTTGTGTGTGTGTGTGTGTGTGGTTTGTTCACTGTGTCGCTCAACACATTGATCACTTTGATTCCCCTCTACTTGTGTCAAAAAAAAAATTAAACATTTTGTGTCAAAACAAAAATTAAACAAGAAGGAGACACCTCAGTAGAACAGGTTTGTTTTTGCCTGATTTTGTTCCCCATTTGTTGGGTCACCTCATGATGATGTCTTCAAAGGAACTGACTGGAATCAATCTTGGGAACTGCAGGAAATTCAATGTGCCATTATCTCCAAATTATGGTTTACATGCTGCTTAGTAAAAGTTACATAAGCTCTCTTTAAAGTCAGGTAAAAGCACCTGAGCCACACATTTTGCTTCCTCAGGTGGGTCTTTTGCACCTCATGAATTGCTGAAGAATCACAGGTTTAACTGAGCAGCTCCAGTTCTTCCGGTTATGAATTCCTTTAAAATGCTGATCCACGATGCCTTTCCACAACAGGGCTAGCAAAGCCTCAAAAGCCTCAGGACAGAGTGGGCTGCATAAGACACTAACAGAGAGCACGGAGGAGAGCAAAGCTCTGCTGGATAACTGCCTGTCTTTTTCCACAGCACTTGACCCTGGCTCCATAACCTCACAACCCCCACCCCCCACCTTTTTCTCCTTCTCAGCACCGGCAAATGAAGTGTCCCCGCACTGGGCTCTGATCCTGAGAACCTGTGACAGCCGAAGCCTTCCTGCTCTCTGAAGTCTGGCAGCAATAGGCTAGTTTACTATTCCCCACTTCAGCCCAAGCTGCAAGGCATGAACACAGGTGAGACAAAGCCTGTGTGACTGTGGGGAATAGAAAGATGGAGGGAAATGAGAGGAAAGGAAAGGAGTGTTTGACTTTACCTGCCAGACTGTGACTTAAAATGTGCTGCACTCATATGATATTCAAGAAGCGAGACGAAGGAAAGAAATGGTTTGACCCAAGTAGCATAAACCAAATAACCTTTAGTTGGCTCCACAACCTCACAACCCCCACCCCTGCTTATTTATGTTATGATGATTTTCTTAAGTTATTTTTGTTTGTTTGTTTTTTTTTGGTTTTTTTTTTCAGAAAAGTACAAAATGGTGTTAAGAGTGNTTTTTGTTTGTTTGTTTTTTTTTGGTTTTTTTTTTCAGAAAAGTACAAAATGGTGTTAAGAGTGCACAGTCTGTGTACACACCGAGGAAGGCCATTCAAAGAAGCCAAAGAATGTTGTTCTAAATTAAAGTGTTTTCAATCAAAGCTAGAGCCTTGCAATTTTGTACCTTTCTGATTTTGATTTGTTTCTGATCGCACCTATTCACAACCAGTCGAAATGCCCCCATTTTTTCTCCAGCAGTCAGTGAAAATACTCCATCGATCATCGTGGTCTGTATAGGTCTGATCTCCCAACCGTCACGGCCCGTGCAGCCTTTACAAGACCCCTTACAAACAGATTATCATCTATTCACAATGCTCAGGCAATCACGTCTCTATAAGACAAATTGCTCCGTTAAGGTGCTCTATAATTTAATATCCTTCTCTTTCTCCATCATCCCTCTTTCCCCCCTCCTTCTGCCAGTCTGGCAAAGTCATGCTGAGTTTCTTAAGATGCTTGAAATTATGGTGTGTCATGAAACTAATTCTCACCCCAGAGTATGAATCACATGACGGATCCGTCTTCGGCTTTACCTTTGACACCCTGTGTGCACATTGCCAGGTAATAGATTAAAATTAGCCTCGGGTTCCTTAAATTATTGACCGTGGCCCCGTTTTTCGGCGCCTGTCAGCAGTCAGTTTACAGGGAGGTGTGTGTGTGTGTGCGTGCTAATGCTAGATGGAGGTAGGGAGGAAAGGGCGGGGCACTTAACTTCACCTTGCTGTCAAACTGCACCGTTAGTCTTTCCTAAAGACTTTAGTTGAGCATGTGAGAAATGAATGGATGAGCGGAAGGTGGGACTTTTTTAGTGTTACAACACTACATCAATGAAATGGCTTGTTGGTGCACTTTGAATAATGTCCCTTTAAAAATTCATGGATGGGATTTGAATTAATTCAATATTTAATACCCACCATTTATTATTAAGCCCTTTTCAATGAATATTTCACATTCTAATCTTATTAACAGGATAGAGTGTTAAGACTTTCTGTGCTACACAACAGATTGTTCTTAACTTGTGTTTATCCATGATAAGCCCATGCTTGGCCTGCTCCATTTTGGATAAAGCAAAGACATCGCTATGCATGGCGCTCACATTAAAGTGAAATTGTGCAATTGCTCAATATTTGTGCTTTAATATCTGTATTAATAGTTGTGCTTTAAGTCTAAATATATAGACTCCAAAGGAATTTCAAGTCAGTTGTGGTGAGTAATGGTCAGTAGTGGAAGATTACTCTAAGTAAAAGTGAGAAGGTAATTACAACAGTTGAAAGATACACTGTAGTGTTTCAAATTACTTAGGTAAATACAAATAAGTGTCAGCAAACTGTATTCAAATATTTAAAGTAAAGGTAGTATAAGGTAAGGTAAGATAAGGTAATATATTATTTCTTACCCAACAATTTGAACAACCTTTTATCCCCAGTTTTGGAGCATTTTGAATGAAATGATAAAATTCCCCCAGATTTTTTTCCTCCTTAAAAGATCATTTAAGCCATATTTTCATTCTGTCATGTCAGTTGAAGAATCAGTCAGATATTCTCTGACCTCTTGCCCTTCGTAAGGTAACATCAAGCTAAAACAAGGTGGAGATACAAGGTTTTTACCTGAAAAGAGGAACATTTTACCTCATGTTAAATTGATCTGCAAAGTAGCTGGTAACTACAGTGATTAGATCAATTAAATGGAATGAAGTTGACACTGTTTCCTCTGAAATTTATTCTTGTTGAAGTAAAAAGTAGCTCAAAATGGAAATACTCTAATAAAATACAAGTACCTTAAATTTGTACTTAATGAAACTTGATTAAATGGACTTGATAAGAATTTTCACACTTTTTTTTAGCTTCGAAGTGCAGTATTTCTGTGTGAGATAATATTTATAGCTATTTATAGCTGTGGAGTTACTTTTCTACTGACAAAACCATGTTGACATGCCATCGTTTTTGGATGTAAATATTTTTCCTGCTCTCAGATGTGAAGTTGATCATTCCTACCAATCAGGTCACAGCAGGCGCAGACAGTCACTACACTCGCTTTTCCTTTATTTCCACTCGTCTCTCCCTCTCCGCACAGAGACGTAAGAGGCCTCACACATCCCACATGCTGTTTTCATGGACGCCTTTGAGTATTTTTTCTCATTTTCTCTCTCAAGCGAAACGATATCTTTGTTTGCGTCTTCCTGAGGGGCGCGTCACCTGCGTTTGTGTACACAGGTCAGATCTGTGGGGAGTTGTCACCGGCTCTCAACGTCTCTAATGAACTCCAGCCAGCTTGACTGACAGACGGGTTACAGGCCACCGCATGCGAGGGTAAACTAGAGAGCGCCGTGCCGAGCTGCTGTGTGTGACTGATTGGATACATGCTTAATGAAGCGACACACACACTACGCCGTCACAGATCTGTTTGAGGGTGAAAAGATCAGGTGTGTGTGTGTGTGTGTGTGTGTGTGTAGGTGTTGGGCTAGTTTGTAAGTGAAATAGCAGTAAGCCAGTCACTCTGTTTGTAGTTAAACTATGTTATCTGGGTTTTATCCAACAATTACTAATGTTTGTGTGTTATCAGTAAAACCTTTGAGTTGTAGTCAAAGCAGCAGTACTACAGTGGGAAATACTTCCATTAGAAGTAAAAGTCCTGCTTTCAAATACTTACGTAAGCAAGTATTATCAGTAAAAATGTACTCAAGTATCCAGTGTACTCACGGTGAAGAAGAGGTTTAGCAATGTTGTTGGGTATGAAACTTGATGTGATATTTATGGTTTCAAATCAGTAGAAGGAGGAAAGGAAGGGAGGAAGGAAGAAAAGAAGGAGGGTAAATAAAGGGATGACAGAAGGAAAATCAGAAGGGGAGAATGGAAACTATAAGGAAAGGTGCAGTAGCAGAAGGGATGATGGAAGAAAAGGAGGGAAGAAAGAAGGGATAGATGGAAACAAGAAAAGATGAAGGAAGGAAGGAAGGAGGGAGGGAGGGAAGGAAGGAGCCAAGGTAGTACTAGTCATATTTAACAACTTTATCTCATGCTGTGAATGTAAAATCTTGATCAGTAACAGTAACTGTCACAGCCATTGGCCAAATGAGGAAACCGAGGAAAAGTATAAAAGTTAAAAAATAAATAAATAAATTTAAAAAATAGGAACTCTCAGGCACGCATTTTCTGCTTTAGTACCATGCTTGCATAAATGCAGATATTTCCTTTTCACCTCTGAAGTGTGCCAAAAGGACAGGATCCATTTCCAGCTTCCGTTTTTTTGAAGTATCTAAGTAAAAATTACTATTGGACCCCCAATATACGTTTGATAGCATGAACTTTGTCCTACACGGTTTAACACAATGTAGATGGTGCGTTCACTGCCCTTGAAAAAGCATCACACATACTCTTCATCAAAAAGCTCTTTTGGCAGTAGACTCAAGGGAATCTAGAGCAATATAACAGAAAATAGTCAACATCTCATACTCCCATCACTGTCCTGCAGCAGCGCTCCATTCCCTCTTTTTTTTTTTTTTTTTTTTTTTTTGTTGTTGCTGTTTCTCATTTTTCTACCTAATGATGAATACTCCAACCTCAGGTGTGTAGTACCTGGATCTACATGGCTTTGTTGTGCCGTCAGTGTCACGACTTTGAAGTCACATTTTACATTCCGCAAACACTCATTTCTTTCCGTTTTATTTATTTATTTACTCACCCGTGGCAGTCCGGTATCATTATTTTTCCCTCGAATGAAGTGGAAAAGAATGAAATGCCTGTGATAAAAGAAAAAAAAAGAAAAATTCCCACCCATTCCAACTTTTCCCAGCAATGTTTGACTCGTCTGAAAGCTCAGTTACTTTTGCAATTATTCTAACGTGGAAAGATTTCTCCAAATAGGTGACAACACTGACAAAGCTCGTGTAACATCTATCAGCTTGGAAATAATTTGATGTCAGTCACTTTTTATTTGTTACATATCAGGGATAGTGGTGGCAGAATTGATTTACAGTGACACTGACGTATTTGGGGAGGGGGGGCGAAGAAAGGAAGTGAGAAAAGGTTGTGATTTACGATGCAGCGATTTCTTTATTCTGTCCTTCAACTTAATTGGAGTAGCCAGACTAACACCTTACATATCTCATCGGATCGTTAGCGGTGCCAGACAACGACAACGGAGACTTCTCATGTTTTTTTGTATTAAGAAATCTGAAGCTGCCATTGCCTTTTCCCCACAAGTCTCTATCTTTTAGCACACGTGGTTAAATTCCACAAAATGGCATCAGCTTGTTTTTGACTGACGGGAGTCTAGAGCGTTTTGTCAGAGGCGGAGAACGCGACGCCGCTACGTGTTTGCTAACTGCGAGCCACCAATTTGATTGGATGCAATCCCATCCCAGTTCATTGTGGGGATCTGAGGCTGGAGCACAGACGGGAGCTTATCTTTGTGTATGCATGTGTGTGTGTGTGCTGCAGGCTCTGTTTGGCAGCACAATTTGCGGTGAGATATTCAGCTCAGGCCACCGAGCCGGACTGCGCTCACTGTTGCTACTGCTACTGTCAAAAAACAAACAAGAAATTATAGGATATTAGTGTCCAATGCGCTGCAGGCACTAGGAGGCGTTAGCTTTGGCCTTACAGCACATCTTTTCTAATCCCTCTGAGACTATAAGGTCTTTTCCTTGGTCTAATAACTGTTTTGGTCTCTTTCATGGCTGCCTGGTTGTAAATGTGTGCTGCCGCTGCCACATTAACAGCAGATGAATGGCATCGCTCATAGTCTAGATTACATTAGATCTCCAATCAAGAGGTAATGGGTGTCGTCATGGCAACTGCAGCCAACAGCCAAGGCAGGGTGGCAGGAGGAACGAACAAGGTTGAAGGCTGTTAAGACTCCAAATATGCTTAAAGTAAAAGCATGTTGCTGCATTTTTATCTTGACTTTCTACATTTATAATTTGATCTCTGTACCTTCATGGGAAATTACCAGTTTGCCTTGGTTGAATTCATAAATGATCATCATATCATATCTTACTGTATACTTACTGCCATAAATAGTAGGAGGAGCTAATTTTTGAGCAGACGTAGAGATAAACTGATAAACCTTCCTTCCCTAACCTTTGTTATTTTAATGTCGCAAGTCACATAAATCAGGGTAAGGCTCGATTCTCATTGGAAAATGCAAAGATTTTTTTTTAATGATCAATTTTTCTACCACTTTTAAGTCCCTGTGTCCCTGGAAACACCTTTCACCAGAGATTATGTGAACAAGGTCATGCAGGAGAAAGTGAAGAGAAAAACTGAGCAGAAACACAAAGGAGCTGTTCTGTGTCAAAAGTTCATAAAATAACACCAAAAACTGTTTTCTCTGCAAATGTTTACAGCACGATTTTTTAACCAGGAGTTTTCTATTTTCTACTGTGATTATCAGCTGTTCTTTAAATATTTGAAGTAAATGCTAAAACAAAAAAAAAAAAATCCCAGATGAAAAACTGTCTAAAGTTAATCACGATTAAGTAATTTAAAGCAATTTTCAACTGACATCTGTTTTTTGTTTGTTTTTTATTTGAGTAAGAAAATTTAGGAAATATATGTGTGTTTTCTTTCAGAGTGTATAATAAAAAAAAAATCAAACAGTTTGTCATTGGACACACACACACACACACACACACACANGTGTATAATAAAAAAAAAATCAAACAGTTTGTCATTGGACACACACACACACACACACACACACCACAACCATGCATGCATACACACAGGCAACAGCTTCTCGTATCTGGGGCAAACTGTTTAGCATGAATTGTTGCGTCTCTTTTCTTTTCATACTCCTTAATTCTTTTGACAAAGTCCCTCCCTCTGGATATATTTCCCAGGCAAACAAAACGCCAGAATCTTTCCCTCATTTCAGGAAGAATTTCTTTTATTTCTCCACTTGCACAGATTGACTCCTGCAGAAACAAGGAGCTCGCACTGAGCTGACAGCATGAAAGCTCCATGACTTTTTGCCCCAGAAAAATACAGCTAAAGTTTATTGGATTGCTATGTCTGCAGTGACATGATGCAGTGTGACAGTGTGTTATCTTTGCTTTTAATTATTCAAAGAACAAATACTCAATCATTAAGTGTTCTTGTAAAACAAATTAGTGCGTCTTTGTCTCCATCAAGTCAGCTGTAATTTAGATTAACCCTCTGAAGTCATTTTCAGTAACAGTTTGCTTTTATAGTTTTTATGATTTGCTTATTGCTCGTAACATCCGCAAATAAAAGGATAAAACCTGCCGCAAATTGAGTTGAATATGTTTTAGAGGTTATTAAAGTCTCTACAGCAAGTACGAACAGCAATTAGCTCTACCGTTTTACTAAAATTCAAGGTTAGGAGGAAAATGTTGTGTCACACAGAATTAGATGTATTTGTGATCATTGCTTGCCAAAAAAAAAAAAAANAAAAAAAAAAAAAAAAAGGGACAAAACTGCCAAAATGTGCAGAATACAATCTTTGAATTCATTTAGCAAAATCAGAATTTGATGACTGAATTCCTAATCCAGTCGTTATCAGTCAGATATCTCTTAGAAATGTCATCAGCATCCCATAATCTGCACATAATATTTAGTCACTCAAATTTTGTGTATTTTGCCACTGTCTTTCCCTCTATGAGGAGAATTTAAGGTCCCAGTATGCTTCATAAGAAGTAGAACTTTCAGGGCAAAAACGCACCTCGCAAGGGTCAAGACCTGGTGATTGAGGCTCTTTGGGTGTTCTTTCTGTAGGGCCTCCAAGTTGAACTTTTGTCTTTTCCGTTTCTAATTCCTCCAAGGTTGTAGTATGTCCAAACATCACATGGCTGGTTGAGCAGTGATGCTGACCCCTCACCACTGAGGCAACAAGTCATGTGATTTTTTGAACCAATTACAAACAAGGAGAGGTATCAGAAGCAAAAAAGAAGTATTTCAGTGTGTGCAGCGCTCTTTACAGTGACAAATTTATAATACACTCCCTAAAGACACCCTCTGTCTCAGCAGAGAAAATAATTCCTTCTACCAGCTCTGACTTGTCTGGGTCTCTCACACACACACACACACACACACACACACAGATTGATGAATTAGCTATGTCTGATACCTTTCTGTAAAAATCATCTAATCCAGAAATCTCTGTCCATCCATCTGTGGCACCAGTATCAAGTTGAAATTCAACAGGTATAAAGCTCAGGACCAAGGACTTTCAGTGTCGCATGCAAAGTTCTTTGGATGAGCAGTTCTCCAGTTGAGCTGTGCTGGTAAAAAGTAGTCCACATGGCAGGAAACACTCCAGCTGCAGTGGCATGATACGCTCTGGGCGTGGCAGCATATGCTCTACTCCACGGGCATATATGGCAGGCTGAGGTGCATACCATAAAGTCCGGTTTGGTCTGAACAGGCATGTATTCAATGGGCACTGCACTAGTCATTTCAAATGACATCTTACTGAGTTTGTAGCCTTCAGCTTTTCATGCTAATATCCACACTCGTCGCTGTTATTTTATGCTCAAAACAGGAAATGCTACACAAAAAAAAAAAAAAAAAAAANAAAAAAAAAAAAAAAAAAAATGGCTGAATCATTGTGATTTACCTGCACTTTTGAACAATTTTGAAAGGACTTTCTTCATTCAGTCAATCCATAAAACGGCTTCATTTAAAATGTTCACCTGCAGTGCACTATTTCTTTGAAAAAAAAAAAAGAAAAAAATAAAGCCCTTTTTCCAACCTTCGGAATCCTTGACATTTACTCTGCTGTTTTCTCCCAACAAACTGCGCTGGCTCTTAAAATAAATCGGAGCCCGTTTGTGTCTTTGTACAACACAGCAGCTGAGATTTGGGGGGGCTGCCACTAACATCTGACTTGTCAAACTCAACTCCAGTGCAGCGCTGAATTTTTCATAATTTCTTTTTCGCCCGTAAGAGACAATACACTTACATCTTCTGTTTTCTTCCTAACTCCTACCACACACACACGCGCACACACACACACAAGCACCTTTCAAATGGTGAGAAAATGCTTTCTACCTTGACAGAAGCTCTAAACATTTTGCCCCCCTGTAAATATTAGGCTTTGTATGAGAGAGCAATCTTGCAGGCAGCCAGCGTCGAGCCCGAGGGCAAACATGCAAACCTTGATTAACTTGTGTATCGCCTCGGTTTTTCTCCAGCACAGCACCAACTCTCCTGCCTCGCACATTTCTATGCATACTTCAAGAGCATTTTTCTTCCGATTGTGAGGTTTGTTTTGTTTGTATTACTCAGACAGAAATGTTTAAAAGGAACAGCTTAAAGAGTTTGCAAAACTGAAAAATAAGACGATGCGAGACAGTGAGGCGTAAATATGTAGGCACTGCCGAGCACAGCCTTGATTGAAATCTTATCTCTTTCAGTGTCAGGAGTAAGTTTAGTCTGCTCTGAATATCCTGTCAGACAGATCAGGAAATGTGATATCAAAGAGTTTCAAGTGCAACCTGTTCATTGTGCTTAAATTCAAGAGGCACTTCAGTGTACGGCAGCCACCGTGATAAAACTGTTAATGAAAATACTGTATTTATATTTTCTCTGTGTTTAAAAAAGAGTGAACAGAATGAAATGTGTGTGTTCATCTGCAGTTGTGAGAATGCTTTTGTTATTGATACTGTAGACACAGATTAAGAAAAGTTTAACTAAAGGTTATTATCAGCCAAGTAAATGAGAATATGTTTAAGGTTGGGAATATGTTAAGGCAAAGTTTGGTTAATGTTTGCTAATTTAAGCAGTTGACATGAATTAATGTATTGTTATGGTCATGCTAAATCTGCGTTGAACAATATTCTTGTTATGACCATAAAATCAAATGATTGTGTAATGTGAAAGCGATCGAACCTAAATAGAATTAAAATCCAACTCTCCAGTGACTTTAGATAGTGAATCAGGACTTCTGTGACTTTGTCTTTTATGCGCCCTAGTGGTGAAAAAAATATTATTGAAACCAGATTTAAGTAAGAAAACTTTTGCTTACCGCAGATCTGAAAGGAAATATCTACCATCCTCCTCAGCCTTCCTGTTTGTTTTATACTGTTCCTTGTTATGTTGTTCTCTTGTAACATGTTACTTACATGATGGGAAATACACATTTAATTTTTGTCCACTCAGCACATACACTCTGTTCATTTGAGAAAGTTTTAGAAGACCAGGTTCAGGTTGTGTGCAGGAAAGAGCTGAAATTATACTATACTAACACCACGATACCATAGCAGGCTACAGAAATTCTGCTATGCGATATAATTTACTGTATTTCATAGATGCAAATGTACATTTCAATACATATATTAAGACATCTGCTGCAGCCTTTCATCGCAGCACGGAATTCAAATGGAACGTTTTGATGGAGATGACTGTTATCAGTGTCACTTCATCACATTGGGATCGAATTTTTGTAATTTGCATTATCAGATCACACATAAGTGTCATACATAGGCAGTAATGGAAAATAAGACCCATAGCCTTATGTCGCTTTTTTTTTTTAACGCATTTGTTTGATAGCAGTTTGAAGGCTGTTCTGCTGTTTTCTGATTTAAAACCAAAGGACAAGAGTGTGAGCATTTGCATTTAATTTGAGGATGTGAATTATAGGATGGGCCTGCATTTTAAAGAACACACACGCAAACACATGCACACACACACCATTCTCCTACACCCATGCACAAAAACAGCTGGGCACAGAGTACATCCGTTTTGTCTGGGGTGCTGTCGTGTCCTTTTCAAAAGATTAAATGGAAACTTTTCGTAGAATACCAATTTATCCGAAAAGACAAAACACTTGTGACAGATTTGTGCCGTTTATGCCCTCTGTGTGTTGTGTACTGTGTAGGATAAGTCAGGGTCATGACTGCTTTGCATCACTGCCTCTTAAAGTTTTTTTCTTTTCATATCAGAGTAAAAAAAAAAAACACCCAGTACAATATTAACAAGTCGTGATATAGCCTTAAATAATATCATGATATCTTAAGGTATGTTTGGAACTCTGTAATGCAGAACAATGTCGTATTATCGATTGCATAAGTACATAGTACTGCAAATTAACATCAGCTACAATTTATGTTTCCTTTAATAGTATAACTCAATCCTGTAATATTTTAGGTTGTAAGCAATAACTCAAATTAACTTACACTAGTCTCCAGTAATGTATAAAACATTAATAGTGTCATCAAATAAAGTTATTGCCGATGGCATAAGAGCTGATTTGTGGCATGTTACCTCCACAGCTAAATAGCCTCTGTATTTAAATACAGCTCTGAAGTCTAAATCCACCACAAGCCCACGGTTGAGGCCAAGAACTCAACTGAAGTGAGTGTAGCAGCTAAGCTAACACAGCAACAACAAACACAGCTGAGAAAAGTCACCGCTTTGCTAATATCACCACAACGTTTGCTTTTCTGTCAAATGGAGTACAACTAGCATTAATTGTCTGCTTGTTTTTGTGCTTTTTCATGATGCTTGTTTCTCCTCACACGACTTGTGACTTTCTTGGTATTCATGTTCTGTTTCAGGTGGTAAAACAAATTTATTGTGTTCTCAACAACTTAGGCGGTTAGCCAGTTCAGCTTGTAGCCAAACTATTTCCAAACAACGGCAGTAGCTCCCTTTCTAGGAACCAATTTGTCAGGCGCTGACCTGCTATTTTCAGACATGCTAGTTTTGTTTCTACCTGTTGCATAATGTGGAAACTCATTAACACGTCATCACTCCGTTATAGTGTCAATATCACAATAGGATAAATTTTATCATATAAAAATTATACCATTATTATCATGACCGATATTTTTACCAAGCCAGGTGTACAACAGCTCAAATATACGCCTTGCTTTACAACTGTTGAGTTTCCTCCCAGCTCATCAAAGGTGACAGGAACAGAGAGCTCATAATTAAAACCTCCTTTCAAATATCTGCCCAGCCATTCCTTTGGAAATATGGTTTCATAATGAGAAAGCAATTCACAATGGAAGGCCGGTGTCTTTGTTCCCATGGGATGGAATAATACCTACCTTCATTAATTATGACTTAATGAAATACAAAATTGCCCTAGGTGCTGTTTGACTGACAGCTAGTCTTACAACAGAGGAAAGTCCCCTTAAATGTATATAGGCCTTTGCAGTACAATGAGTTACCCACTAATTGGCAATTTACCACCCGCTCAATAGTCAGGATCGCTTTCTCACTGTCCGCTGAGGTATTAGCAATAGTGTTTTTCAACATCCAGATTAATTTCTTAAAAGCCTACCTTTTAAAAGTGTCGGGCTTGCAAATAAAGGGATGTGATTTAAGAGGAATGAGTGCTCGTCTTGGAGCAATTGTGAAAGAGCTCAGAGGAAGTGGGCAAGAGAGAGAGAGAGAGAGAGAGGTTAACAGAGAAGACGGAGAGGTAGAGGGAAAGATAAGGAAACAGAGAGAGAAAGAAGCCTGAAGCATTAAAATCGAGTGAAATAAATTTGCTTAGCAGGTGCTTCTGCTCGAGTCGCCTCCACTGAAAGAGGAGATCAGTCTTGCTGGTTCTGCATTGCCATTTCATCTAATCCCACTCTGCATTTTTTTTTTTTTTTCCAAAAGCCTTCAGTCATCTGGAAATCTGTCATTCACAGACATTCATATTTAACACACTTGCCATTAATATAGATGAGGCAGAGTACCACAATGTGGATGGCTTATAAATTGATCCACCCAATTCTGACCCTTGGAAGTAGACGGTCAAATAGTGAACAGCTATGTTGAACTGTCAAGTAGTTTAATTCACATGGATCACTTACTGCGAGTTTGAAAAAATAAAGGTTGTAACCTTTAGACAGGAGCGAAGAACAAAAGATTCACATTAAAGCTGAAAGACATTGACATAGGTCATAGGTCTGATAAAAACCAAGACAGTTTAGAGAATCACTTAGCATTACTTTTACATTTACATGAATCATAAGTATAATATTTGTGACTTTTTCCATTATATTGTGATGAATTTCTACACTAACAATTAAATGTTTAAGCTAACAATGTGTAACAATGTACCTAACACATGGTTACACCTGTTGGTATGTCGTCCAAATGATGACTATGACAAGCAAAGTATCTTATTTCCATCTTTTTTCCATGTTATTTAGTTATCCCAGCATATTAAACTTCATCCTGTTTTGATTTTATTTCTTCTGCCCCCAGATAAGAATGACCATAAGAATTTAGTCTGTGATTACGGACTACAGGTCTGAAAACGCCCTAAGGCCATGTGTCAGAGCTTTATGTGGAGCGGACACTGATAAAACCAGCTGCACTTCTCTTAAATTCCAACAGAGGGCAGTCACAGCTAATATATCTATCACACATCATCAATTTACTATTAAACCAAACATAGCTCAAACTCGCAACTCACAGTGGAACAGCAACATGACCCTTTTCCTGTGCAGTCCATTATTTTGCATGACAAAGTAGCACACGTTTAGTGCTTGAAACTCACTATAGTTATGCTTGTGGAGGAGCCCTTTCTTTTTTTTTTTTTTTTTTTTNTTTTTTTTTTTTTTTTTTTTACCTAATTCAAAATATATGCATGACTGTAGGCTTGCAGCTAATGGCAGAGATGGGCGGCTGACCCTGTGCAGCAAGCAGACAGTAAAGTCTCAGGTTTGCGTCTCAGACATCGGTTATTATCTGGTCTGAGTTAAATCACATTCAGGGCTTGAGGCTAATCTGCAGACACGTCCTCACAGCTTAATGATTAAAGACCATTCTCTCAAACATAACACCTCAAAGTCACTAGCGTAAACCCTCCATACCAAAACTAATAGGTCTCAATCCATCAAATAAAAACCTTGGAAGCACATTAAACAGAGAGTCTGAGCCCACATACATGACAGCGTAACTGTACGTTTATTGATCTATTGGTGATGTCGGTAAAGTAGGTGTCAGTATGACTTCAAACGCTAACTGAGCTACCAGGATGGAAAATACATTTACTGTACATTGACTTAAATAATACACATAGAAGTGATTTTATTTATTTATTTTTTAAGAGAAGGCTTGCATGCTTTTGATTAAATTATGGGAATTCCAGGAAATTGTCAAAATACAACCAATACACATAGGATTGTTACCTAAAATTTCTATATTCGCCTGTAGATGAGATGTTGGTGACATCAAAAGACAACAAAAATTCACAATAGTCAAAGAGCTCAGATAGGCAGTTGTCACTTGCTTTAATTTCCGTAATCTTTGCGGTACTTGAAGTATGGTAGGAATGTGAGCAAGGAACTTCCTGAAGGAACCGCATAATTCCTACTCTGGATAGTTATGGGTAAAATAGTTCCTCATTTACTTCTGTACTTAAGTCCAAAGTACCTATTAATTCAGATATCTACACTCTTTCCTACAACTGGATGCAAGTGTACATTATGCTTTTTAGTTTCCCTTTCCAAGTCTGCTCCAGAAACGCTGCCCAAAAACTAGAAACAAAAAAAAAAAAAAAAAAAAATCAAGGTCCCATCCTGTTGTGTAAATCAGGTGTGGACAGCTTCAGCCACTTCCCATCCCTTGCTGTTTGGTAGCAGTGGAGAAACTTTTTAAAGTGTGCATTAATTAAAAGAATGGGGGGGAGGGATGCTGAAGTGCACTGTAATATCCCCACTAAATTCTCAGTAATAGTGAGGTGAGTCAGATGCTTTAATTAGTTTAGTCTTTCTTCCTCTCTCGTGGAGTCATTAATGACGACGCAAACATTTTTCTCTCATTTGAATGGGTAAATAATAAAAGAGGAGTGACAGTTGGGGCTGAGCTAGTCACAACGTTTTAAAGCAGCGGGAAGGCAGCAGTTAACAGGATCTGACAACCCAGAGGGACACACAACCACACACTCATACATTCAGTGCATGATAACATACACTGTGCAAATCTCCAATGAGTGATTGATTAAAAATATGTTTGTAATTCTGTCTTTAGTTAAACTTGCACTGAAGTTATCCCAGCCTCTTTATGACTGCTGGATAATTAAAAAAAAAAAAAAAAAAAAAAAAAANAAAAAAAACACCTTTGCCCCATTATTAAAACCATCGTCTCATTTTTTGGCAAGGTGAAAAACTTCACTTCCTGTTCCACATCCAAACCACAGCCATCCCATCAGAGCTAGATGGACCATTGTTCAATTAGCGAATGAAAGCTGTAATTGTGTGGATGGTGCTTTTCCTCCGTAAATTTAGCCGTGATAATTAATTGTAGTGAGTAGAAGCACTCATCAGGGAGATGAACCATTAGAGAGTTAGGTAAACAAACCCTTATCTGTAATGGGTGAGTGGCTGATAAGGACTGATGAGAAAAGTTTCATTTTTACCAAAAAAAAAAAAAAAAAAAAAATTGCTAAAAGTTTTCCTCACAGACAGTCCAAAGGAGAAAAAAAGCATCTGGGTTGAAATTTAAGTCACCATGATCAAGGAATATTTTTTGTCTAACTTCTAAATTTGTTTTATATTCTATTAACAAAACATCAGTGAAAATCTCACCAAATTACTTATTTTTTTCATTGTAGATACATTTTTGTGCAATGATTATCCTTATTTCTTTTGTTTCTGTTTTCTGTCTTTTCTTGCTTCCTTTTTTCCCTTCATTCTTTTGTACTTCCCTTTTTTATTCCTTTCTTCATATTTCCTTTATCAGCTGCTTTGAAAGCATAAATCAAAATTTGAGGTTTTGACATGATTGAAAAATTAAACTTTATTCTTCTTCAGTATGCATGTTTATATTTTACTATGAATACTTGTTTACTTTTATGACAGTAAAAGTTTTGCAGTGTGGCACTGCTGCTTTTATTTACGTAAAGAAAAAGAAGTACTTCTTCCGCCTCTAATATTAAAGAATCCATGTTCAGTAAAACACACATACTGTAAAAATCCTGGCAAACAGATATTTTCTGGCACTTAAAATTGGAAACATTGATGGTATGTTGAATTATGATGCATAGATTAATGATTCATGTCTTAACATTTCAATAGCAGTTGCTGCCTTCAGTATCAGCAGTGTATGTAACTGTTTAAGGTCATTACTCAGTAGTCTAGGGTCTCCCGCATCCATTATTCATTAGGGATATGCTATAATGCAGCTAAGAATTGTGGGTGAAACTACTGCTGAGCACATACAGCGTTGAAAAATTCAGGCATTCAGGCACTATGCACAGCCATGATGAGCAATTATCACATGTATTGTAATTGTGTCCATTTTTTCTTTCCATTGTCCTGTATGCATTTAATTACAAGTCGTAATTTACAAGACTTATTATGATGTCTAGCTCTAAACTCAACACAGAAGGCCTTTTCTCGGTAATGAGTCATTGCTCGCCTTCCCCCTCTTGTGTTAATTTTGTGTCCAGGTATTAAATTTGTTCACGCTCATTAATATGAACATAATATATGATAGTGAGAATTAAATATTCAAACATCTCAAACTTGGCAAAGTGTGTCACCGAGAAAGAAAGAGGGCGAAAAAAGAAAAGTGAGTGAGTGAGGGATGGGCGGCACAGCCAGAGGGAGGAGCAGCGAGGGAGGAAAAATGAAGGAGTAGATGGGACCGGCTGATTGGAAAATGGATTGGTGACAAAACGCCACAGCTTGGAGCTAAGATTAGGATTCCATCTGTCTTGAATGAAATATTCAAATATGCACTGGCAAGAGGAGGCATATTACTAAAAGGATGGATGTGGAGAATATGTGAAACAATGACAGGCTCTTTAGATCCAGACAGACGGGTCAGCGCTCGCCCAGACTGTTATTTAGCTTGGAGAGATCATATGCTCAGGCAGACAGGCAGGCGATGGGGTGGGAATGAAAAATGGCACTGGACTTCTGACTTAGACTGGCCACCATTATCCTTTTTGTCTCACCCACACCACATCCCTGTGGCCAATACACCACTAGCAACACAAGCCTGTCACACTGTGGAACAAAGGTAAACTACCACATTATTATCTGAAAACTATTAGTATTTGAAGAAAAACGAGATCTCATGAGCATGCTATTCACTAGCTGCATTGTTGAGAGTTGAATCCTCATTTGCCTGCTTGCAGGTCAAAGAGCTGAAACAATACAGCTTTGCATCAAATCATTTCACCACCTGTTAAGCTAACATGATGACAAGCTTGTATGTGACAGTGTCAAACTCTGCTGTGAGCGGGTGAAGCTACAGTCGTGGCCCGTGTGGTTTTCCATTATGACAGCTCTTTCACTGAGCTGCTAAGCTAACTCGCTACAGTTATTTAGCATGTTTTTAGCACTGCATTATGGGCCATCAGGAAAATTTTTGGTATTCCCAAAGGCTATTGTGACAGGATCAAATTGTTTGATCAGATTGATGCGTTCCACACAATGACAGTATGAACAGCTAGTGGTAAATAGATTATTCAGTATCAGGATGACACGTTGCATCTGGCATTGAGGGTGAGGCAATACAATGGAATATACTGTACAGCAACAGAGATTTGTCCTCCAGTTGAGATCTTGCTGTAGCATTTCAAGTATATGATCACGTTGTGGCCGGTATTATTTATGCCAGATTGGAAACAAAGCGAATATGACCATGAGGAGTTTATACAGTCTGTGTTTGTTCACTATAAACAGCAGATACAAAGCTGTACCTAGCAAGCAACATGTGCAGACTCTGCATGTGTGTAGCATGTTGTGGATTGTTTCTCAGATCAAGGTTGGAGTCATTTCAATTGTTAGCAAGATCAGCAGTAGATTTCTTCTTTTGTTTCCTCTGACATATCTAGTTTTAGTCCCTGTAGCTGTGTGCAATAAAGTGAAGTCAGTTTGGGATAAGTGTGAAAATAAATGGAATCACAGTATAGTCATAGACGGGCTCCTGGGCCCAAAAAAAGTTTCCCCTTTACACATGCAGATCTATATAAACAGGGGCCACGTAAATAAAATGATGCTCCAATTCTTAAATGTTCCCATTCATCAGTTCATTAGATTTAGTTTTATATAACCACTTTAATGTAACTTTCTTCAGATGAAGCTGAAGATGTGTTTACTGCTCTCAAACACTCTCCAGTTCCACTTAAGTTTGTCTGCTTCTTCTGCCTTTGTCCTTCTCAAAAGGCATTAGGATAGACTGTGGACATAGTGATTTGCATGCTTTAAAGTAATTTAGAAGTGACCTTCAAAGAGACACCAAAGACTGCAAAACAAATAAGGCAGCTAAAATGTCAGGACTGTTGTGGAAGATGGGATGTCATTAGGAAACGCACCATAGCAGATCCACCTTAATTCCAGAAAATGGGAATCCATCAAACAAACAGTGAACTTCATTACAAAGCAATCAGATGAGATGCATCCACACACACTTCCAAAAAGATGACATTGTATGGGGAAATGCTTTATCAATATTTTAAATGTCATAGTGTTATTTCTTAGATAAGGTTTTTGCATGGGTTTTACCGGTGTGGACTATGAAGATTATTTTTCAAAGTAAAAAAAAAAAAAGTCAGATTCTGTTTATTTTACACTACACTGATAGAAAAACACAATTCTGATTGGTTGGAAAATATCTGACTGGAATTTTCTTGAAACTAAAGCAGCATTACTTTTCTAACTTGATGCAAATGAATAAACAGCTAAGAAGTAGCTCAAATACATAGATTACAAATTACAAGGTAATAATCAAATGTTTGTTAANAAACAGCTAAGAAGTAGCTCAAATACATAGATTACAAATTACAAGGTAATAATCAAATGTTTGTTAATCAGCAATCACAGCAATTCCACTGAAATAAATGTTATTTGCAGCATAAATGCTGATTCAGCATCATCTAATTATGAAGGCTGGAGTCTGTCTGTGGCACCAATATCTCTAGAACCCAGCACTGTATGAAGTTGATATATGGCAGGTTTATTGCTCAGGACCCAAGGATGTTCAGTGTCACATGTGAAGTTGTTTGGATGAGCGGTTCTCAAATTAAGCTGTGTCGGTAAAAAGTAGTCCATGCAGCAGGATATTCGCCGAGTGCTGCAGCATATGCTCTGGTCCAGTGGCACAGTCTCAACCCGACCCCTTATAGCAGGGGTACTCAAATACAAATGTTCCATGGTCCACAAAGAAAATTTTCAATAAGACAAAGGTCCGAAGGTCCTTTTATTAAAGTCAATCAAGCCTGGGTCGGATTGGGATCCTAAAATATAATTTGTTCAGAGTCTGGAGATGATAGTAGTTCAGTCCGGATCCAGACCAGAGTCCGGATTTTGAGGATGACTGCCGTACAGCAAAAACAAAGCTAGCTCACGTGCAGAATAAAATTATGACAAAATTAAGGCTGCGGCACACACCATAAAGTCAGCCCAGTCCAAACAGGCACGTTTTCAACAGGCACTACACTATTAAGATATGAAGCTTGAGAAAATTTGAAAAGATAAAGATAGTTGAAACTAAATTGTCATTTTATTCAGCTCAATGTAGGTATTAATATCCTAACTGATCCTGACTCTAAATCTTTGCTGCATTGTAGCAAAGTGATTGATTGCCATCCAAAAATGGACAATGACTTTGACCACATGACCATATGACATGACTTTTAGAAGAGAAAAAAGTGGCTTAATAAGATGGAAATTTTTGCCATTTCAGTGTCTATATGAGATATTTTCGATAATCCTCACAATTTTCGACTATATCAGGTCCACGTCTGCAAAAGGAGAATTTGTTTTTAGCTAAGTGAAGTTGGTAAACATAAATGTTATTCGTGTTGGTTTAAACTGCAGCGAGTGCATCGGGGATTTTCTCCCGAGTCTGTCTGGCCGCTGCCTGCTTCTCTTTCACATCAGGCTCTCCTCTCCCTTGCCACATCTGCTTGCGTTATCTAAGTCTGAGGCTTTGATTTTTGGGGAGCAACAGACTTCCATCACAGTGCAAACCCCAGAGCAAATCACCAACACGACAGCAGCATTGCAGGGACTGACTGACAGTGAGATACATTCTCTTTCCAGATTGCATGTGATGCATGAGTGGCCCACTGGAACATGCTGTTCCGCTTGCTGATACTTGGCTTGATAGTTGAATGGATGTTGTACATATATGATTGTGTCGTGTTGTTTGGTTGGGTGACGTTGTGTTTGCGTGTGTTTACTGGTGGTAGTACTTTTAATGAGCGTTCTGCACTGAGATGCAGTGTTCAGTCAATCATATCATAACCTCAGTACATCTACGTTGGAGTTTCCCCAGTGCTTTTGCTGCAGTAAAGGCACTTACTGTGTTGGACTAAACATATTGAAAGTCTCCACTACCTCTGAATTAAAAGAGCACTTGCATCTACTGACGGCGAGTCTCTCTTTATTAGCACTTATTATTGCAGTTCCTCCAGTTTTTCACTGTCTTTTGAGGCAGAAATAAGATGATGAAGACGTCTTCCACTGTTTTAATGGAGAAATCTTCAGAAAATCTGGAGCATCAATTAAAGGACTGGCGTTCTTTGTCCTTGAGCCAGCCTGAGAGCTGAGAGATGGAAACCCTTTAGATCCTAAAGATCTTTGCTCTCCCTCTGTTTCTCTCTTATTTTCCATAGCCATTCGCTACAGGAACGCTCTTGACCTTCAGTAATGTATCCCTACTTCCTATTTAACACAGCGGGGAGTGCCATCACTGAAATCCATCCCTCTCAATGAGGAGCATCTTAATTTAAGACCAAATTCTTGAGCAGAGACATGCTAGAATCCTTTTTATTTCAACTACTATTGACCATGCTCTGTTCAGTCAGAATCTCTTGTTATAGAAAGAGAGAGGACTACTTGAAAAACTCTATGGTGAATTTTTATATTACACTCTCAGTTCCTTCAATTTGAAATCCATCTATTTTTTTTTTTTTTCTTCATCTGAGCTCCATGCAGTTGTGATGTGACAGTATTTGGACTACAAAATGCTGGATCAAAGCGTTGCAAAGAGGGAGGGATTTTGGCATGTTCGCAAGTCAGATGGCAGTGCCTCCTCTCCTCCTGTCCTGTCACCGAGCTGCTGCAGGAGGGTCATTAGTGGGAGAAACATATGCCATTCGGTATGCAGGGTTTGCTGTGCAATTAGTGGCCTGGACGCACTTGTCTGAAGCCAAGCGTGGAACGTAGAAACACATATAAGCAGACACAAGCTCAGAGTAATTTACTTCACATCCATCACTTTGTGTACCTGCGTGCAAGCCTTGACAATGCATAATTTACTTCAAGTAAATCCTGCATTCAGAGAAGTAAATACAAATGTACTCATCAAATATGCATTCTGAAGAATCATCCGAGTTCAGTACCTCCAATTGCATCGATTAAGAAATTTGTCAAAATTGGCAGTACACTTTTTTTTGGTCCCTTAGCTTTTAGGATGAAATAATAAAAATCCCCCAAATGACAAAGTTTTTCACCCAAAAGTGCAGGTATATAGCTACTCTGCAGAGTAACTAGTAACTTAAGCTGATAAATATATGTAAGCAAGTGAAAAGTTTGTTTCTATCCAAACAATAATGGAATAGAAGTAGAACAAAATGGAAATACTCAAGGACAGTTCAAGTACTTCCATACTTGAATACAGTATTTTAATAAATGCTCTTAGTAACTCCTCACTTCTGCTTACAGGTAGAAGCATCCACAGCTGTATGAGAAAATAAGCCAATACTTTCTACTCTGAGGGCTTAAGTTTTTACACTTGCATCATAGTTTGCAGGGGAATATACAGTGAGAGTAAGAGAAATTTCCTACCGCTTTCCTTACGACACACAGTCACGCATAAAGAAACACACAACCACTCGGTGCCTTTCATAAATCTTTTAAACCGCTGTCAAGTCACACCAGTATTCCCCTTACAAAGAAAGTGTGTCGCCTCTCTGAGACGCAGAAAATTTTAGAAGAAAATATCTTTTTTTTTTTTCAAGCTATTTATTTACTTCCCTTCCTTTCACCCACACATTCCTGGCAGTTTCATCTGCTTCATAGCTGCGGATATCCAGGATTCGAGGATGTCTGACTTTTTATTTGCTGTCAGAGGAGAAGGCAAGGATGAGGCTTAGCTCGGCACACAGCAATATCCAGCCAGTCATCTGGTTTGTTATATAGCTTTTACAGACAAACCTTTGTACAGTACAGCAACAATAAATACAATAAATACACAAAATCCCCACAAATTTGTAGTTCAGTATTCTCTTACTAGTAGCAACAGGCCAANACAATAAATACACAAAATCCCCACAAATTTGTAGTTCAGTATTCTCTTACTAGTAGCAACAGGCCAAATGCACAACACAGTACAACGCCGTCTTCAGAGAATTGGTCTGTGTAGAACATGAGAATACTGGGTAGAAAAAGATTTAAAGACACAATCAGAAACCTAGAAATTCTGAAGAATATATGACTTTTTGATTCTTAAAAAAAGAAAAAAGTGTATTAGGGTCCTTGTCTAAGTTAAGAACATATTCCTTTTGCAGAACAAGTTAATTACATTATTTAAAGTCATTAATTAAATGCTTCACTGTTGTGCACCAAACAAACTGGAAATAAAAATAGAGTTAATTCCCATTAAATAAAAATGGTAGGGGTGGGAGGTGTCGATTTGGGAGCACTTCACTGTAGTTTGGGCAGCGATGACCTCAAAGGAGCCAAGGACTAGCGGTCCAACACCCAGAGAAAGATGGATTCGGCTGCCCGGAATGGGCCCGGATTATCTCTCTGGCACAGGAGCCAGAAGAAAGGGAGCAACCGAACATCTCTGGGAGGTGAAAAATGAGGGAGCATGATACTATTTCTCCTTTAATTCACAAGGGGTGGCCTGGCTGTGCCTGCGATAAGACACAAGTGATCAACATCCTTTGAGTTGGTGGTGACTTGGACTCCCAGCAGCCCTCTCCTCTCCCCTCTCCCTTGCTGATATGTAGGACATACTTTGCTTTCTCTAACAGCTACAGTGGAGGTGAAAAGAAAATGGAAAGAGACGAGGAGCAAGACAGAGAGGAATTGTGCAAGCTGTATATACAGAACTACCATATACTGGGAAGCACATTAGGATTTATGATGGGGGTGGGAGGGTACACTCCATTGGGCCTGGGGGAATGTTGAGATACTTTTAGGCCCCTTTTTTCCTCATTTATGGGTTTGTTTCCATATTGTTTGTACATTTCCTCCAAGGACAAAATAACTCAAATATAACTTAAGTTTCTCTTCATTCCTCCCTCCAATATCAAATGTTAAACCTTACACACAGCTCTAAATAAAATAAATTCAGGTTAATAATATATCTGGTGTTGCAGGTTTGAGGTGTTTTCACACATGACCAGCTGCACTCATTCAAAGTGAACTTCGAGCAGCTCGTCAGCAAGTTTTTTTTGCATATGCGAATATTTCAATAAAGTCAGTGAAAAGAATTTGATTTGCTTCATTTGAAGCATTGTTAACACCGAGCACTTTCAGCTCATTGGTTCGGTTTGCTTCAGAAAATACAGCGTGTATTGATATTAGCAATCAAGAGACATTTGATGGAACAATATCACTCATTAAAAGCATTGTATTAAAAGTGCTTAATTTTGCATTATGTGGAGACAAAGAACTTCTCACAACCCCGTGAAGCGGCTGAATACATTCTCTCTGTCACACTACCAAACAGATAGCATGAGTATAAGAGATCGTTTGTGGAAAGCTACCTTGATTAGACTGTCATACTCAACCCACAAAAAGTAAAATCAAATTAAGACTCTGTTTGTTTTATGACAGTGATATTTGCTCCTTTTCACATTAAAGAACTGTCTTCTGAAGAATGTCGACAGTAAGAACAAAGGGATCTCATCAGAGATGAAACGAGCTGCAAAGATCCATTTTAAAGATACATTAATAAGGAGAACTGACACTGTTTACTTCTCTTTTTTTGGTGTTCTTGTCTGCTCAGTTTGGTTTGGTTTTAAAGCATTAAAGGCACTCAAATCTGGAGCGTGTAGCGCAGTAGAAAGCGGGCCTGTAAAGAAAAGACCAAACACATGAGCAAAAGCTATTTTCAAATGCCGACATCAAAGAGGTAGGCAACCAAAACAATTAAGAGAGAAAATGTAGCTCTCTTATCTGAATCTTCTATCTCACAGGTGATACAAGTTGTAATGGAAGTCCCCATCTCTGTTGTACACTCTCCCCAGCACTGCTCAGGCCCAGCTTTATCTCACCTTGCTCAGGACAAACCTGAGTGATTGCTGTCTGGGCTATTTCAGGAGGCAGCAGGTTGACACAGAGACTTGGCTCGGCGACTTGCCCCTCCCACCCCCACATGCCCACTGTTGTCACAACCAATGAAACCGATGGTCTCTCAAACCCCCTGAGCCATGATTAAATCTCCACCTCTGAAATGCCAGAGTTTGAGCTGGCATCTACTCAATATGGGTGTTAATTACATTCTTCTAATTTATTCATCTCGAAATGATAATTGTTCACCTTGACATAATTCAACGATGTGTGATCCATCACTGCAGTTTAGTCTAATTGTTCTTACCAAGCAAGACAGGAAATAAAAAACAAGACAACAACAAGGAGAAGTAACTTTTCGCATAACTTGATCAAATTCTTTAAATGACTATCAACTGATCTGCTTATTGTGACCCTACGTTAAAGGAAAGGTTCACACTTTTTAAAATCTCTCTTGATTATACTGTATCCTCACTGCCCAGAAGTATGTGGGGAGGTTCCTGATTCATAAAAATACTTTTTTTTTTTTTTTTTTTTTTTTTTTNTTTTTTTTTTTTTTTTTTCAGGTGTTGGTGGAGACCAAAACATAGCTAAAAGGAAGAATAACTATTTGGGCAGGTTTGTCAGGTGGACAAAAACAAGTCTTGCAGAATGCTAATGTTGCTATATGTCTGCTAGATTTGTAAGTAGGAAAATGTTTGCTAACATGTTAGCTACAGTACCATCTTGATAATGCCGGTACATTAGGGCTGTGTGTTGTTCTGCCTTGTAGTTCTAAAACAGTCTATTAAATCAGCTTTAGATTAAAAAGTTGCAGCATGAAAGTGTGTGTGTTGATGTGGGCGTGATTGAGTTTTGATTGAGTTACATTAATGAACCGAAAATGTCAAGCCTAATGTTCTATCCTGGCCAACTGTAACCTTTCTTGCTGCAGGCTGAACTCTTTGTGGAGATATGCTGTCATCAGTTGCAACAAGTTGAAAATGATTGGCTGGAAGAAGCCTCCATGTTTTCTGCAAAGTGCCTCCATGTAGACCATCTAATATAGTGACAATGTCTTGATCATTTCATATTTCTCTTTGATTTTTTACATTTTTTTTGCTGCCACATTAGGGTGCTTGTCTATCAGTATAGTGTATGTGCTCCCAAACTCACAGTGCCTCTTTAACCTCACCACAGTTATTCTGTGATGCTTGAGTATTGGCTGCAGGTAGAAGCGAGACGTAGTCGTCTACCTGCAGCAGGGCTCTCTCCTTTCCATTCAGGATTCATCTGCTCAAGATACATTAACGTGCTCAGGTCCCGCGAAATTTCACGGTGAATTCAATTAATTTCATTAGATTGGAACCCGAGCGAGGCAGAGAACAACACAGTCTTTGCACGATCTCTCTTGCTGCCTATTGCTTTCTCTCTCTCTCTCTCTCTCTCTCTCTCTCTCTCTCTGCTGGCTACACAAATGAGCGTTCATAGGAGAGCAGACGTGGATGCATACCTGCATACGCTCATGCGCAGCCCTGTGTGAATTATCATTTGTAATAGAACTAGGCTAGCTCCTTCCAGTGTTCATGCTACAGAAGGTTAACACATCCCCAATGTATCAGTGTATTCAGTGCTCAAATTGTAGGATGTGTCTCCAAATGTCTGTTTGGTTACAACAAAAGCCTTATAAATTAATCAAAACACCTTCATCGTGATCTGTGCTCATCTCTGATTAAGGAATCTGCTGCAGACTGTATCCTGTGACTGACAGCCAGATACCAAGTGGCAAGCAGTCCGTCTGTCATTGTACCATGCAATCAAGTATTTACTTAAATCTGTAAAGTGTTGGTTATTGGGTATGCTGTTACCAAAACAGAACCACTTTGTCCCTTTCTTTCTTTCTGTACCTTTTCATCCTCTTATCATCATCCTGCAGTGTTCGGCATTTACTCTTATTTATTTATTTACATTTTTTTTTATGACTTTTTAATTTCAGAGCTGCCTCACGTTACGAGAATCAAAAAAAAAAAAAAAAAAAAANCGAAGATGCACTAATGCCCCAATAGGGAGACAGACATTTGCATTTTGATTAGTAGGGGCAACGCTCATCTCTCTCATCTCCAGTCCCACCCTGCAACGCTGACGACAGTCTAACGGCAAAAGCACAGATTGAAACTATACAATTAAATAACGAATCAGATGGAATAGATGCCAGTGGGGGCTGGTTACATTTCTTTGAATGTCATATCTGATGAATTACTTTGGAGTGGTGCATCCTTGTCACTTGATGTCAAGACTTGGATTTACCCTAAGACCACAAAGTTTCTTACTTTCTGTTTCATTCTTTTTTTTTTTTTTTTTTNTTTTTTTTTTTTTTTTTTTATTCGTACTATTTTAAAATCACTGATATTTTTATTGTTCAGTTAAAATAGAGGAGGGGAGGGGATCTACTTGAACTCTTCTATGTCAGTCATAAAGTGTACGCTAGAGGAAAACGGTTAAATTCTGACAAAACCTTGTGGGAGTAGTTTATTGCTTGTATTAGTAAGTAAGAGCTTGCCTTTAATGTTCCATCTCCAACAAAGGCTGCAATGGGGAGAAAGGAAAATCATCAAATGAAATACAACTAAACTTTTCATTTCCCTGATGCCTAGTCATAATTCAGCATGCTGGAGGATCTGTGGTGCATGTCTCCAAATGCTTTGTTTGTGATGCATTAATTTCTCAGACTGTCTTGCATAGAAGGAAGACAGAAAGCATCTCTTCCCGATCAAATTGATCTGACAAACCTTTTCATTTGTGCATTCTCCTCTGAATATACAGTAGGTGTGTGAGTGTGTGTGTGTGTGTGTGTGTGGGTGCGTGCTTGGATGCACATATTTCTCAGCTAAGTTGTGGTAAATGTAAATGTCACTAAGTATTTTAAAATAAAGATCCATCCCCATTATGTGTTTGTACTACAGCCCTGAATTGAACGCTGATGTCCTCTGCAAGGTCACCTGAGACCATAAACCAAATCAGCCTGACAGATGTCAGTCAGAACTCAAATGCAGACATCCCGTAACTGTAATCGAGGCAAGTAGGGTTATGTATCAATAGGCTGAGATTGAAGTAATGCATTACCATATGTTTGCATAACCTTGAGGCTCAGTAACCTTGAAAAAGACAGCTGTTTCTCAGCCTCGATGCTCAGTCATCTTGTGATAAGAATTCAATTTAAGTAACATAAGATGCAGCTGTGTAGCAAGTGTAGAATTTCATACATTTTCCTTTGGTATCTTTTCATATTCTCTGTCCTTATCTTAACATCATCCAAACTCAGTTTGTGCTATTATCACATTTATTTTTAATTGAAAATAAGTACTGAATCTTTCTCTCTCTCTCTCTCTCGCTTTCTTTCTCAAAGGCCTTTCCGGTTCCAGTTGCTGTTTGTCTTGGGGCATTGTTTTATTATCTTCAAACCTCTGCTGGGAAAATCTTAAGACAGTGGTTGCCTAGCAACAAGGCCCTGATGGTTCTGCCACAGGAGGAGTGGAGTGAAGAGCGGCCCAGAGCGAAGCGAGGGAGGAAGGGGAAGAGGTAACACTCAGACTGGAACACCAGCAATATGGTCACAGCTGGAACCTGCAGGTTAGGACCTAGTGAAGCAGCACGCTCACCTGTCCCTTTTGAATTGCCAGCGGAGCGCCTGCGAGGTGATAAGATGAATGTGAATCAATTTATCTGGGGTTAATGTCTATTTGCCAAAGGGCAATTGATTCAAAATCTCTATGTTCCAGCTATGATCACAGCGGTGTGATGATGTGTCAAAACGAGTCTGTACACATTAGACATTTCTATTCCAGCAAGTCATTTTGGTCTAAAATTGAGCCCTAAAATCTTTTTTTTTTTTTCATCTTAACACACCAAAAATACAGCTACAATTTAAAATAAGTTGAAAAACAATCTTTTAAAACATCGACACGATCTTTAAAATGTAAAAATAACTAAAACAAAAAAACTTGATTCTTTAAAATTCTTACACACTTGATTGTCGTGATCCATTTTTGATCCTTCACAATGTAAACAACAAATCATGCCTCAAGAACCTTTTGCCATGTAGACTAAAGAGGGTTACAGAATTGTAAAGAACTCCGATTTCAATCAAGTGTCGTAAATTGGGAAGATTGTGATATCTTATGAGCTTATCTCGTGTTTGTTAATGTAAAATAGGAACCTGCAAAGTAACTAGTAACTACAACTGTACAGTATTTCCCTGTGAAATGTAGTGGATTAAACACAGAAAATCTAACAAAACAGAAGTACTCCAGGACAGTGAAACTACCTCAGTCTTTTACGGTACTTGAGTTAAAGTACTTACTCAGTTACTTTCTGCCTTTGCTTGTCAAGGTCTGGTGTTTTAATCAGTTTCAGTGTCACAGGGACTTTGTCAGAGACGACCTGATGAGTCTTTCTTGGCGACAAAGAAGGAAATCAGTGTGACTCAAAGTGCCCTTCTGCTGTTTATCCCCTCAGACTACCTCTACTCTTTTGGTTCAGCAAAGTTTCGATAAGCACCAGTCTACCAGCAAATAAAAACAGAGCTGTGGCTGCAGATTGAGGTCAGGACAGAGTACAGACTGTGTACTGTGTGGGCGTCCGTGTGTGTGTGTGTATGTGTTTTGTTTTTTTTTTAAATTTTGTTTATGTTTGCATGCCTGAAAACATGAGAAACTTATATGCATTCACTTCAGGGAATGCAGCGAGTCCTCTTGACATTAGCGCTATTAGAAATGAGAATGTGAACGCAGCAAAGGAGAGTGCTTTCCTGGCACCGCGTCAGATATTTAATCATAATTAGGCAAACAATTACTGAGCTAATTGTTATTGGTGAGATTTTGGAGCGCAGAGAGGAGAAATGTCAGGCTTATTGGCAGGGGATCTTCATCCTCTCGCTCGTCTTTCTCTCACTTCACTTTTGAGCGACGACTGCATCCCTCACCTCTGCCAGTTCTTGCGACATCACAAATGCAAAAATACACACATGGACTCTTGCATGATATTTCTACACCTCTGTCATTACGATTGATTCAGCGTATTCATGACTGTTCTCTAAAGGTAAGAAGTCAAGGAGCTAAAGGTAAGGTAAAGGCCAGTGTAAATGGTAAGGCCTTTGAGTGTGATGACAAAAAGCGGTCAGAATCGAACCCACGAGGCTGATAAGTGCAGATATTTGAGAAGGGTCAAAGTGAGACCTTTGTTTTGGCTGTTGATAGCTTCACCAACACAACTCAGGTTGGAAAATGTCACCTGGTGACTGCGGGACCTTGTTTGTGTTGATTGTTGAGTTTTAGACTTAATTTTGGATTCCACGAGGCAAGCTAAACAAAATAACCTTTGTAATGTATTTTTTCAGAAACACGAGCTTTTTAATTTCTGCAAAAAAAAAAAAGAATATCAGTTCACAGTTTACACAGTGAATCCAGTCTGTTTTTCTGGCCAGCAGAGGACTTGAAACAGAAACCGTCTATTGTTCTGGCATAATCACATTGTTTTTTCCTCGTAAATTCTGCTGAGCCCTTACAGTTTAGTCACTTTGATTCTGCCTCCATCTGTCATTCCCATGAAACCCTCCAATCGCTCATTTATTCATTTTGTCAACAATCTCTTTAAAGAAAAGACTTCCTTGTAAAACCCCTTGATATATCAGACAGATTTATAAGAAATGTACATGCAAGATATCAAGGGCATCAAATGACAGTTTATTGTCTTGGTCACTGATTGATCACTGATTCCCCTTTTTACTTCCATTTTTTACTATCTGAAAGCCTAATTGAATCCCTAGTTTAACATCATACCCAGTGATCATTTATTTATGCTTCTCAATTATGATTAAAGCTAGTGTTCATACCAAAAAAAAAACAGTTTGCATTTGGCAATGAGAGTGATGTGAACGGCTAGAGCGAGCTGATAGAGGCCAAATGCTGATCTAAGACTGAAGTCTGTGATTTAATCTTGATTATGAGTTAATATACCATATGCTTCTTGCAATTAGCTGTCCGTGGATGACCCTCCTCTAATTTGTTACGAGTTCAATGTAGCATAAAATCTGGGACAGGTCATTCCCAAGAGTTTAATCTGTTCTCGGGTAAAGGGGGGGGGATAGTGATGGTAGCCACACGGGGTAATTAGCTGTGCTAACACCTTCAACTCTCCTACCCTGGCCTCCCATTCAGACCTTTATAATGAGCCGAGAGCAGACATGGCGTTGAGAAAGGCAGAAGTAAAGTAAAAGGAAGAAGGCTGAGGAGCGAGGGGACACGACAGGGGCAGAGGAGATTTGCATTAGAAGATGAGACATTGTCAGAAGACCAAAGGAGCTCTGCAGCCTTTCAGGAGCAACCGTGTGAAGTTCAATCCCACATAAATCAGAGATGAAATATTGGAGTTTTGATCCAGGATATCAGATGAATTGTATTAGCTTGCATCTTTAATCTGCTCTCTGGTTGCATCATTGCCGTTGAGCTCATCATCTCTCGTCTTTGCCTGGCCTTTCTTCAGCGTGCAGAATGTGACATGTTTCTTTCCCTCTGAAGGCGTCAGGAATGTGTGTCAGCAGGTCAGCGTAGTTACTCCGTCATAGCCTGCTCGACTGATTCCAACAATTACCCACAACAGCAGAACACACTTAACCTTGCCAAACTCGCCACAGCCCGAGATGGCTAAAATCACCCAAAATATGTAGAACTCTCCAGTCCTCAGACTCTCCAACCTGTCCTAAAAGTGAGACACAGCAGCTGAGAACTCCACTACACACACACTCTTAATCAAGGTTGGAAGATGTATTTGGTGAATGTGGAATTTCAAGCACCTCTCTGTGCTGCCAGTGTCTCGACTTTGCCTGATTAAAATGATAGAGGGGCTGGAGATTGTTTGATCTCCAAATCAATTTACATTTAAGATTCAATTTTGCACCTGCAAGACTTTGATTTTGGATCTTTTTTGCCTCTCCCGACTTGCACGGATGGAGATTAATCTGCACCAGCTGTTGAAGGAAATTCTGTCTCTCTAACTCCCAAATACATAAAAAAAAAAAAAAAAAAAANAAAAAAAAAAAAAAAAAAACAACTTACAGATGGATGTATCAGGTTGTAGAAATATGTGAAACTACTATTTCTTTAGACGATTAAAGGCATTTGGGCGAGATTAATATTAACAGGCTGTTCAGCACTGTCTCACACAGACACACATTGATGAGATTATACAAACACACACACGCACACCTGGACACAAAATGCACAATGAACAGAGAGGCAGAAATCCCTGTCCTTTGAAGCATAGAAGGGAGTAAGTTATTTGGAGAAAGATCCAAAGTGCCAGGATGAAAATCAATGTTGAAAGGTGAGAGAGGAAGTCAGCAGGAGCCCGGTAGTATATCACAGCATACAGTCCTAATGTACACCTCCAGGGGGAAATATCTGTTTTAGAACACACTCAATGATTTATTGATCCTGGAATTAAATTACGCGAGCCCTTTCCCCTTTATACAGGCTCGCAATATTAAGACATGTTTGATGTTTGTTTTTTTTTTTAATTAAACCGGTTCTCAGGAGAGGCAGGAAGTCCTTTTCTAAACAATGTCCCTGTTTTTAATCCAGATTTAATCCACTGTTTCGTGTTTGGAAAACAGTTAATAGATGCAGAATAATATTGTGCATTATTGTGGCTTCCAGTTAGTTTTTGCTACCTAACCGTGATGTGAATTACTTAGTGTTCATTTGAGTCTCTTTAGTTCATGGCTGAAAAATCTAAATTCTGCTTGCGAAAGTCAGAAGAAATGGTGATATACTCATTTAGCCATTATTTGGTTCTGCCCCAAGAGTAATTAAAACTGGGGTATTTTTTGTGAGTTCCTGAAGCCAACTATGCAGTATGTTATCATCTTTTTTTATGATTAACTCTTATTTTTTTTTTTATATTTTTTTTTTTATTTATTTTTTACCTAAGGAGCAAATAACAATTTTCCCTGAAAGCCCATTTATTCCAATTTTCCCTAGAGTAGGACTTAATCACAAAGTTCAGTTTTCATCAGGAGGTGATTCAGAGCATGCAGTATTATGGACATAATGCAATTCCTTCATATTCATATTTAGGATAGAATAGATATAACAAACATAATTTACTGAGGTATGTCAAGTATTGATTTTTGCATTTCCTATACTCGGATTAGATTAAAAGGGAGCAGATTTAGAGTCGATACTCCTGTCAGGTTGGCTTGACACTGCTTTCATTTCATTTTAATTTACCTTGCATTTTTACTGTGAGGAGTTGGTGAGTTCAGAGTATTACATAAGTTACGTATATGCTACAACAATAGTCTGTACATCAGTATGTGCATCACAATTGGTGTTATGTATTTATCATTATGGCCTCTTTGTTGAATTTGATATCACTTAGCACTTTTCTGAAGAGACAGACGTGTTTAAAAGTGACTGAGGCAAGAAGGAAGATGTGTATAGAAGTCTAAAAAACCTGAGATGAAACCAGAAATAATCTTTTAAAATGTTCAGAGGATAAAAAAAAAACAAATTACTTTTGATTTGTTTGTGGATTGCCGAAAGCGGGACTGCACTGTTCTCTTTAGCTGCTCAATAGTGGAGCTACTGTCAAAAATCCCTGCAACTAATGGCCAACAAGAAAGCACTGAGTAGAGTGCAGACCTCCACCAAGGCCTAATCACCTCCCCAGTTAGCCATTACTTTCACAGACAACATTGAACTGGTAGGTGACAGAATCATTGTATAATAGCAGCCAAAGTTTGGCCTGGTGGTGGCACGAAGGAAAAGGTCATGGAGCCATTAAAATCTATAGCTTTCTTCATCTTGGGAGCATGAATGCGCACAGCAAATACAGTGTGTTCAAGAGGACACAAACTTCTAGAATTGAGATGTTGGCCCGATAATTGTACGAGAGTAAAGGACAATGATTTCTTCCCGTTTGCATTTTCAGTGTGCTTAGAAAATGTCTGCCAGTCTGGTCTGTATTAAAGATAATGTGGTTCCAGGTAGCTAAATCAAAAGGTGAAAAGTTCATGAGCAAAAACAGATGAACTCCTATTTTAGAAATTTGTAAAGTCATATTTTTTTATTATGCATTCCAAATAACATCAAGTAGTACAAATATTTTAATTTATTCCGATTTTTTTCATTTTAACCCAACATCAGTTTGTTTGATATAACCAGGAATGCACAGTGAAAGCAAAACCACATGNATTTTTTTTTTTTTTGGTTTTTTTTTTTTTGGTTTTTTTTACAGTTTTTTAGAAATTGAGTTATTTGTTTTTCCAAATGAGCTCTTCATATGGTTACCATAGTCATTAGTTTTCCTACATTTGGCAAGGTGAATGCACAGATGAATTCCATGCCATTCCGTTTTCAAGATGGTTTGGTCAGAAAAACCGCATGGAGGCAATCATATAGCTGGTTATCCTTTGAAAAGATACAATGGATGAATTGATAAAACACATGATAAATGATGCCGGCAACAGTCGTTTATGAATGAGGGAACGTGGTTACACAACAATATTTGTCCTTATCAACACATTTGGTCTGGTGCTGTGGTTTATTAATTCTCCCCAGTTCCTAACAATTAGAAATTGTGAAAGAAGGATTAGAAGCTGTAGTAGCTAAATATTGATGCTGAGGACATACAGCACTGATGTTCTATCATCTAAAGTTTTTTTCCTACCATGATCACAAATTCTGGAATCCCAATGACTCCTGTGGCTGTTTTTGCGATCAATGAAATGATGGCCTAAAAGCCAGTTACAGTCTGTCTACTGGCTATTTCAAAATGGCATCCAATTTACGAGACCTCTAAGCATCTTTTCTGCACAGGCTTGAATGCACCAAGTAAACACTGTGCTTGTTACTCAATACAGCAACTCCTCTCCAAATTTTGCTGTTTTAGCGTATCTAAATGCTTTGATGAAACTCCCATTTCTGCCATTATTTCACAATTCCACAAATTTCTGTATTTGTTACAGTGAGATTAAAAAAAAAGAAAAGAAAAGGGAATGACAGATGTGTTAGAAATGCAGCACTCGAATATGTTTTGACTGAGAGCTCCTCAGAAGCCAGTTTGAATATGTCAGGAATATTAACTGAAAAATGTTAATGCGTTTTAATTTGAGAGAATAAATTGGTAAATTGGATTGGATTTCTCTTTCACTGTTATTGAAATGAACATTGCTAACTTAAGAGTCTAAGAAATGCTAATTGCTAGATTTAGGAAATTAATACCCTGACTAAAGGATGACAGAACAACAATTGGCAAGCCATATTAAGTATTTTAACTATGCTGCCCTCATAAATATAACAGATTGAAACACCCTGCATCTGACCAGGACTGATCAAAATATAACAGAATATAACAAACTGTACATATACAGCAGGATTTAAAATATGTAGGTAATAACGCTACCACTTACGTGATTTCTTCATCCACCATGAACTTTACTTTGCCCCTGATGCCAATGTCATAATAAAAACTCACGATTACCTGCAAAAATCCAAACTTCAGAGTAGAAAGAGTAAGATGGTCAAAGAGTTTTATTTGCCAAAAGTCAATATACTCCTCAGTAAGTTATTCTGAAATTTCAGTCACAGACATTAGAAAGACAAATTGCCCTGGCCTTTTTGAGCAATCATTTCAAAATTGACGTTCCCCAAAAAAGGTTTGAAGTGAAAGCCAAGCAGGGCAAGTGGCAATCAACTGATCAGCCTGAAGGGTATTATTCTAACAATTATTTTTAAGTCATATTTGTTCTGTTTGGTACAAAGTGGAGAATGGCAGCACGGACAGGAGAACAACATGTAATGCTGTAGTGGATGTGAGTTAGATTTTAGTGTCATAACTGCACAGCAAGTACCTTAGTGCTCTTACTGTAATACCACAACAGCCCATCTGACACACTTCCAGTGTAAAAATCTACCTAAAGGTCACACTTGATGAAGACTATTATTTAGCTGTCTCTTAGTTTTAATGCAAAATGGTTTTATAGGACACTTTAATAGTTCCCTGAGTCAGCACCGGCCTCCATGAATTTTTCAAACTAGTTTTCTCGTTTTAAAAATGTGCTACTGCATCTTAATTCAGAATATCTCTTTGCTTCTCTATCTACAAGCAGACACTGTATGATTTAATTTATCTTGTATGTCTGCTTCAACACTGCACGTTTAAATAGTTTGTTCTGAATGGCTCAATCTTGCAATTTCTATGCTCATACTGTAAATACAGCTCAGTTAACATGTCGCGATGTGGGTACTCTTCAAAGCATATGGACATTTCCTCTATTGATGATCTCTAGTAGAGCTGTATTCCATTCAAAACAACATGGCTACGTCCACAAAATGTTGGCGCACGTAGACCCAGTGTACTAGCTTTGCTATTAACTTCAGGAAATCCAATTGTGAATTCAAGAAAAACCTGCAAAAGAGATAACCACAATTTGGACATATTAGAGAAAAAAGTAATCCACTTCATCATAGATCATTTCGGCAATTAATTGGACTTCACGGCTCTCCAATACGGTTCTCTAGGTGATATTCCAGCTCTCAAACTCCATGTGAAATCTTGTTCAGGATCAAAGTGATCGGTGGATGGATGGACCGAACATCTGACCAACATCACATTACCGGTGCATCGCTTAAAGGGAACTAATGAAGACGATTAACTTAAAAGCTTATTGAGTTTTGGGGTTAACCCATCATTAACACAAAACCGCTATGCTTTCCTTCTTTTCTGCTGATATGATGATGTGAGAAAGAGAGAGAGAGAGAGAGAGACAGACAGACAGACAGACAAGGATAAGAGAGAGTGTCATTCTGCTGAGATCAATAGGTAAATCAAAACCTCTGCTGACGTTTCACTCTTCAGTGTGCCTCTTTTATATATTCACCTTCTTCTTTCTCTATCAAGTCTTTCTTCATCTGAAGCTGCCAGAAAGCCCAAAATTGCTGACAAACGGTAGTCTAGGTGATATTCCAGCATCTTTATTTGCACTGAATCCGAAATGTTACCCTCTCTCATACTTTGCCTGTACGATGCTCTCCTCTCTGCTCTGCTCGAGGGGTGATAAGACGTTTGGTGTTGCTGACCTCAAGCAAAGCAACACTCATTCCACAAACTGTGAACTTCCCTTTCATTTACTCTTAAGTAATCATCTTCAAACTTTTCTTTCCCAGTTCATCTTCCCTGTGTTGTCTTATACTTTGGGCTTATACTACACAATACAGCAAAGCAATAATTGTAGCTTTTATTATTGCTTTGCTGCTTTTACCAGTTTATTTTGTGAATGACTATGCAGAGTGTCCTCAGGTAACTTGGCAGGAAGTTAAAGTGCATTATTTTCATGCTGATTACTGTTTCAATGGTTGCTGAAAAAAACATAAGCAACGGAAAAAATTGCAGATTGCTCTCTTATGTGTGATGAATGACAGACATGGGGAACTTTTTTTATTGATAAAAGATGATGGACACCATCTTTACCACAAATATCGCCTTATGTAATGTCGCTACTTGTCACTACAAAGAATTAATAATCCAATCTAAACATTTGTATGGGCAACATTAACAATAGCTGATCTGACTTTTTCAGGGAAGCAGCAATCATAAGCTACATACCAGTGCCTCCCCCAATGGACCATTCAGACTAATGTTAATGTTTGACAAATGTGCAACAACAGTGTGTCTGTTTTTCAAATTGAATTGAATTTGTGTGGAGATGAGCAGAACAAGGGTGTCGGTCCAACACAAATAACTTAACTCCCTCCGTTGCTTCTGGCGAGGCTGAATTCATTTGAATTTATTAGAGGAAGAGAGAAGACGAGCGACAGGGGAGCTGTGCTCAAACTTTCAGTGCCTTTTAACGTCTACCTTTGCTGTGAAACAGTCTGACGTGACTCCAACTCAACAGTTGACAGCAGAGCATCATAATCACGGGTCTAGTTTCTCAAGATAAAATGTTAAGATAAACATTTTGAGAAGGTTGTAATTATAAAATAGCATCAGAAAATATCTAGAAGCAGTGTATTATAGTGTATTATGGATCTTTATGACATAATGACAAGGATGTTATACATCAGGCTGTAAATATTAAATCCAGATATTCATTTTGGCCATAACATGTTATCGGCAATCTTAAATACATGGCATCCATTAGAAATTTCTATAGACAGACTGAAAATGGCCTGAGCCTTTAAAGGACCATTTTGCATGTTTGAGCCTAATATATTCAATTTTCATATGTTACGTTACTGACAATCATTTCCCAAAGGATGAAACCACATTTCAGCTTTCCTGATATTTTGCAGAATCTCTTAATCTTTCAAAATCAAATATTCAAGCAATATGCTCACCTTAAAAATAGATGTTTCGCCTGCTAATAGTTATGTAGCCTTATGAAGTCATGGTCCTTTAAGTTTTTCCATAAACACAAGTCTTGTTTTGGGACTATATTCCCCGGTGGAGGCATACATTCACTCCATGCTTTTTATTGCACTTAAACGCTAAAATTACTAAACTTAGAAAAAAAAACCTGAATACACATCTTGTTTGCAATGATGGATTACCTATCCCGAGAACGTTTCAAGTATCAACAAGTTGATCTTAATAGCGTACCAAAATGAGCTGAAACCAATAGCGGTCTGGAAGGTAGGAAAAACATTTTTAACTCACCGTTCCAGTAGTATGCTTTGGGAAATAATTGTCAGTAACGTTATGTGTATGAATATTGAATATATTAGGCTCAAACATGCAAAATGGGTGGTATATTCCTTTAACTCTGGTAGCAGCTCCTGCAGACTGTCAGGTGAAAACTGCTTTCTCAAAAGTGTCAGATTTTTTTTTTTTACAATTAAATAAAAAGTACTTTTTTAAAGCTAACAATAGCTTATTCTAAAGTAATCCATTGAGGCAGTATAAATGTTTTATAGCTACTTCAACTCACAGAAGATCCTTTATGTAAAAACCAAAATGTGAAAATCCCTAAATTCAAAATAGGGTTTTCACACAACGACACTCCATCCTCCAGCCTGTCTGTCAAAATATGGGCACGCAGTTCTCATAATCTTTGAAACCAAATTGGCATTTCACATGCCAGCTCATAGTTTTTTATTAAAAAATTCAACATCTGCATGAATTATTCTATTATCTCATCACCTTAAAATCCCGAGGTAAAACAGATGGTATAATGCCGCCCTGCAGCACTCTCGGTACACTCTCCTTTACGAGGCTGTACGTTGTAAATGCGACACGTCATGCAGTCATGTGCCTTTGGGTTGTGAATAATAACAAAACGAACAAAAAAAAAAAAAAAAAANAAAAAAAAAAAAAAAAAAGTTCTGCAGTGGCTGTTGTTGTATTTTGTTAATTAAACAGTACAGAGATAAAGTCAAACACTTAAAAATCATATGAGGGCACTCAGAAGGAGCTTATTTTCTTCTGAAATTTACTGTTCATGTTACTGTCATGAGTCATGTTCATATTCTAATCCAGTTATCAAATTTAAGGATATTTACAATAAAGAGGAATATATCATTGTATATATATTTTTTTATTCCATATCCATACTAATTGCAATACCCATTTGGCCTTAAAAAACAGTAATAGCAGTGCACTATTTGGCATAAACAATTTCTTTTATAACTTCAGTCAAATCTCCCATGAACCTATAAAATCCCAATGAGAGCTCAGTACTCAGGCAGCAGCAGTAAGCAGGGAGAGAGGGCAGAGCGTACACATTTTTTTTGTTTTTTCCCTCTCTTACCTCAGTTGAGAGTTACTCACCTCTTCCAGCTCCATGGGAGGCGCCAACTCAGCAGTGAAGGAGCTATTTTAAATCGCGTCTGAGTGTTGTGAAGTACCTAACACCTCCTCATCGATCTGAATGGGTTTGGAGTAATATCTCCTTAGGCCAAGTCCAAAACAAAAATGATATTTATGATGTTAGATAGCTCAATTTGCTATCGAGTCAGATATCTATCTACAGGTAGATAGATATCTATATCTATATATAGATATCTGTTGTCTTTCACTCCTTGTTTGGAGGAGTTGGCGGTAACCATAGATACAGATAGATATAAATATAGACACACACATGAACCTTTCGTTCAGCCAGATGCTATAAATCCTCCACATAGAAAAAAAGAGACGTGGGCTGTTTTATATTCTAACAACAAAATACCAGCTGTTTTAAAAGTTTTTGTAACTCATTTTTTTCCGAGTAATGCACACTAAATACTTAAGCTATCGCTCCAGTTTAAGGGGTAATTACTTAATGGTGAGAGGAATAGCTTAAAATCCATAAAGTGATAATGATGAATATTTTTAATTATGGGGACTTAGGCTGGAAAAAAAAATGCAAATTTGGAGCAAAGTATTGTGTGCAGGAGCATTTAATTAACTGATGTTTGTTTATTTAAATAAGGGATATTAAACCCTCAAAAGTTAAAAGTTGCTGATGCTATGTGTATACTTGTGTGGATATAACCTTGTTCTGGTATTTTAAATGTTAAGGAGTAGATAATATAAATATCTAACCTTCCTACAGCAAAAAAAATCTCAGGTATATTTTAACTGTACTATGGCTGAAATAAGTCCACAATCCCTCAAATATCAGTCATATTATTCTAGTTTAATACGAAAAGGACATAAAAATTCAGTATACAAATATTTTCACCCTAACTCCTAGATATTTACTCATAATTCATTTGTCCTTATAGTTCCAGTTGTTGCTCAGGTGTGTATCTGAACTGGTAGTATCGCTCTATTTGCTCTTTTTTTCCTCGCTTCCTTTTTATATCCCTTAATTTGCATTTCAGAGACACTATAAAGATTTCATCTCATAGCTTTGCAGTGTTGCACCTTTTCTCTTTAACTTAAAAGGGAAGTCGAAAGCTGTGGTAAATTTTGATTCAATGCGCTTTTGATGTATTTATTGATACGCTGTTATTTTTTATGACTGGAAGTGGGAATAGCAGCTGTTACCAAATTAAGTCGAACATGAAGTGAAATATATAGTTAATAGTGGAATAGATTAGAATAATTAATGATGGTGATAAGCCGAGTAAATGTGGAGTATAAAAATACTGGAAAAAAAAAAAAAAATTGAATTGATTCACATGGCAGGTGAACTGTGATTTTTTTTTTTTAACATAAAGGCACCTTCTCACCCAGATGGTTTATCACGAAGCAGTATCATCATAATCCAAGGAATGGATTATAGTGATTAAGTTCCAATTGTGGAGCTAAAAACAGACTGCGCGGTTTCCTCTTGACAAAAGTTTGCGCTCCTGCGAGGCACAGCAGAATGCATGCCCCAGTTTTGGATTCTTATCAAATTTCACCACATCAAGCTTGACTTCCTGCTTCGAAGGCTCCACTTCTCAGAGTCTCCAGACGGGACCCCGCCAGATTTCATCCCTGGACCTCGTCACCAGTTCACACTTGACCTACGTTGACCCGAANTGCTTCGAAGGCTCCACTTCTCAGAGTCTCCAGACGGGACCCCGCCGGATTTCATCCCTGGACCTCGTCACCAGTTCACACTTGACCTACGTTGACCCGAACCGCTGTCAACATCAATTTCATCTGTCCCAATCACCATGTTTTTCATTGACACCACAAAGGCAGACGGGTCTCCAAGAGCAACGACGGCTGAAGCTGAGATCCATCTGCCAGAATCCAACCACAGATCAGGACACACCATCGACGGTCCAGGATAAAGTGCTGCCATCTTGCTCCTGTCATGATAAATGACAGTTTCTTTTGTTCGTTGGCAACAGGACTAGCAAAGCTCATAGCTGTGCTAACAACTTTGCCTCCGTCTTTGGGACACAGGGTCCATGTCTGCTGTGAGCTGTCTGTTTGATGGCGCCCTGGATGCTAAGCAGGACCCACGAGCCGTGCACCATGCACACAGTTGTCACTCTGTCAGAAAAATTTTGCGATATTGTGGGGGTTTTTTTTTTCGNCCATGCACACAGTTGTCACTCTGTCAGAAAAATTTTGCGATATTGTGGGGGGTTTTTTTTTCGTCAGATGAGGTTCAACACACAGACTGTGGAATTTTTTTAATCAGTAGCACTGTGGCTTTTAGCAGTGTATTATTGTATATTGTATATATATGTATTTAGCACATGGCACATTGATCTGNGTGGCTTTTAGCAGTGTATTATTGTATATTGTATATATATGTATTTAGCACATGGCACATTGATCTGTTAACGTCACAGTGATTGTTACAGTGTTAGAGTTGAATGTAGAATGGATGTGTGTATGGAACAGCACCTCGATGCCCAAGCCAAATTTCTCCATGGAGACAAATAAAGTTGACCTTTGACCTTTGAATATGTTCAGTTGTGGGAAAGGTGAAAGGTCACAATGATCCAGTGCCATCGCTGCCATCTGATTGACTTCTAACAATCTACTGAACTGAACACAAAAGTTGACGCGATAGAGAATATTAGTTAAAATGTATGGTAAACTGACGTAAAATGTAGTAAAAACTCAGACAGACTCCAGCACAAAAATCCATAAATAGATGGATAGATAGGTAGTGAAAGATAGAAAAAACAGAGAAAAATCTTCCCACCTCTTGGTGCTGTAGTGTGCACCATCAGATTCTTCACCCGGGGACTGTGGAGCACTTAACTCCGTGCTGTCGTGATTTCTCCAATTACGGGTGACAGCTTCCAATCCGCGTGGGAGGCAGATCACCTCTGGAAGTGCCAGGCTGAATACGAAGCACACCACAACATTAATAATTCACCGGAGGTACATTTATATTCAGTCTAAGCGCTGCAGTTTGGGGCCCATTAGTGATAAAGGAGAGCAGAAACTCCCTTATACCTTTTAGTTTGATGTTCTATCGCAGGTGTAAAGCCCACATGTTTGATTTTTATGAGCTGAAATGCTTTTATTTCATTGCCTTGTAATGGGGCAACCATGGGAACAAACTTCATGAATGTTCTTAAGATTCCAGACCTTTGAGGTACTCTGTCAGGAAGGTTATCGCTTTAAATTTGGTATTAGCTGAAACAGTATTTATTTTCCTTCCCATCAATGAATGCACATCACATACTGTACTTCAAACTATTTCAAAAGCTTTGCTTTTGGTTTTTCTTACGCTTGATTAATTATAAGGAGGCAAGTGAGAAAAAAAAAACATAGAATAAGACAAAGAAATGAGGAAGTCTGAAACTGTGAAACGCAGATGAGTCATTGAATGAAATCATTGGTTGGTGCTGATAAGTGAGCATCCGTGGCAGACAGTGAGCACACGGTGTACCCAACAACAGGCAGGTTACGCACACACTGCTTCTCCAGGAAAAAAAAAACACAACGCATCTCTTCTTCAGAGGAGAAAAATAACAGAAGTCTGTTAGAAGTGTATACCATGCACCCACATGTTAAAACTGGGATTCGTGATAGAGGAAAGCTTTGTTTGTGAGATTGGCATGTGTGCACACATACGTGTGACTTGGATTGATTTTAAAACTTAAAAAAAAAAAAAAACCTCCAGACCTTCTGTCTGCAATAATCACACTTTCTTTGCTTGTGGCAAAACATTTGGATGCATCTTTATTTCAGTTTGCAAGACCAAGAGTGAAACTGTCGTTTGCATCTGTGTTTGTTTGTTTTTTTTTCCACAGGATTCATATCACCTTTAAAAACTTTGCTTTACATTCAGCGTCAACACATCTTAATCCATCTCTTCAACAGATGTGATCCATAGAAACTGTGAGCTTTAAATTAGCAGGTAAAGAAATACAGCAGAAAGCCAGTAACATGCAACAGTTGCCTGTGACATAACCTTGATATTTCTTGAGAGCAAACATAAAGAACGAAAGATTAAATGTTCTCATTTAGTTAACACTGAAGAGTGTTTAGACGACCAATGTGAGTGTTTAAAATTGATGCTTTCGAGCAGCACGTTAATGCCAAAGCCGAAAACCTCTTTAGCTTTTATGACACGAGTTTATAATTTCTTTAACCGAGGCACAACTCCTGTCATATCCTCATTCATCAGACGTGGCAAAGGCAACACTTGAGTCACGGATAAGTGAGTCTGAAACCTTTGTTTTGCTGGGAACAAACACAAGTCAATCAGTCTGCTTTGGTTTCATCTGTTTTTTTCTGAGAATCCACAGTGCAGATAAGAGCTGCTAAATTAGTTTTTACTGTGTTTTTTCCATATAACCATCCACACAAGTAATCAGGCCATATGTAACAGCAACAAGATAAACAAATGCATGGCGTGGCTTCTTTATTTACTTAATCATTTTCAAGTTTCAGCAGCATATGCAGTTGTGGTTTAATTGATTCCTGATGTTTTGATTTGACCTAATTAAATATGCTCATGGCTTTGTTAATTAGAAAAATCAACCAGATAAAACAGAGTGATTGGCATACTCTGAGTTTGAACCGATGTTGCGATCTAATGCTAAAAAATGCACGCCATGTTTCATCCCAAGACCAAATTTCCACGTACTTCCACGTACTTTGTTACTTTTGCACCAAAACGAATTATGCCGCTTCTTCAACGTGGCGGAAGCTTTCACAAGAGCCAATTTAGTTAGCGTTGAATATGTATCACACAGCCCGTTGTGCATGTAGTTTGCATAGATGCTGTAAAAACTACCACAGAACGATGTCTCGGTGCACACTGGCTCGTGAAAGAATCAGCATGAAATTTAAAGGGAAGCGGTGACATTCGGCTGTCAGCAGGTGAGTGCAAGCTCCACGAGAACCCCGTGACCTTTACACACAAAGCACCCTTCTCCACTTAGGAAGCGGTGAAAAGGGTGCAGAAATTGCAAGAGGAAGAAATATATTTCATTTTAAGATTATGAACTTTATATCAATGGTCGCCGCATAGCGACACCTGATTCTTAATAACGTGATTTCTTCAAAGGTATTCAGCAAATCGCTGCACATTTACATTTCAAAAGGAGAAAAATTGCCTTCATTTCAGTCACTCAGTATTTCTCCCGGTTTAAAGGTGACTTTTATTTTTCAAAGTGTTTTTTAAGAGTTTATCTTTAAGTAGGTTTGTCACCTTGTGATGTCGCATCAGCATATGTTTTGGTTGTCTGTGGACTGTCTCTGGAAATGTCCTTGAGACATAAATGACATAAATTGGCTCCTTTTACATAAATAAGTAGCGGTTCAAAAGTACCAGAACATTTCTTGGGATAAATTCAAACCGTCATGAGTAGAACACATTCCCATGCCAGAGTAGAACAGTAGAAAAGTAGGATACTTTTTTAAGATTTTACTAAAATCTTTGTTAGAGATTTTTTTAAATGAGTCAGAGTTATTACTTGATCATGCAGACCATTCTACATTCATATCGCCTTCAAACTGACTTATTCAGCAGTTTTCTCACTTCTCTGGCTCACCTGAAAGCGTGGGTTTGGGCTCACTACATCTGAACTGATTACACATGGTCCCCCACACTTGTGCCAATCGCCACACTCGAATTCACAACATTCTCTAACAAGTGGCATCACAGGTTCTGAGCGCGCTTCCTGCGATTGCTTTAAGTAGAAGGAGGCAAGGAGAAAAAAAGGGAATACATTTAAAAGAGTAATTAATCATCTTAATCACATGGATGCGATTCTCCACTTTGGTATTTGCCCCAAACGCCGTCGGCTGTTCATCAAAGCCAGCCATGTAGGTAATAACTTCCTCAGTGCTTTTGCAGCCTTCCTAAATTTACATTTAGATCGCAAGATGATCTCATGCAAGCTCTTCATAATGTCCATTCATCCCTTTCTAAAGCTGCCGCCATGCTGTACGCCGCATCACTGGATGCATAGACTGATCCAGCAGGCACCAGTATATGAATGTCCATTGATTTGTACTGTCTATTGCTTGTGTCATCTCGTGAGAAGGAGCGGTCCTGATGTTATGCACCTTATCCAGAGACACATCTCCCTATAAATGTCACCAAGACAAATTCCTCTGCATTTACTGTGCTATCAAGCACAAATTTAATCTAATTTAGGCTCTGATGTGGGCCAAGTGAAAGCGTGTACAAAGAGAAAGAACAGACTATTGTGGAGCAAAAAAAAAAAAAAAAANAAAAAAAAAAAAAAAAAAGAATTCCCCTAGAAACAAGCAGAATATTCTGTCATCTAGAGAAATTTTCTGGAATCAGATATAATCTACCCATGCAGTAAGCACAACCGATCTGATACATTTTTTCGAAACTAGCATAAACATCCAGCCACAACAAAGAATTGCATGATCTTATGGGGAAAAGAATGCGATTCTAGTCTGTTTAGCTTTGTAAAAGCAGTGAAAGTTTAGAAAGTTAAAGGTCCTTGAAACTGGATTGTTTGTCTTTTAATTCAGGTAATTTCAGGAGGTAATATTTTGGAAGTGTGACGGGCTAAGTCACATGACAGCTAAGTGTGCAAGACTTTTCTATCAAGTGTCACTTTTCTTGAGTCTAGTGCAGCAATCTGCCTTAAAATCATTTTTATGGGAAACAGATTGAAATAATCTCACTGCACCGGCAGTTCTTTTCATTTGTTCGAGGAAAATAAGACTTAAAGGACTCAATAACAGAATAAAATGACTTGAGAATTAGATGTTTGGGATATTTATGTGCCGACCATGTCAGTTCTAAAAGAGTGAATATCTGAATCAGATGAATCAAGACCAGTTATATCTTCAAAACAAACTATTAATAACTGATAATGGAAACTGATTATATCATTTTCTTGGATAAGAAAAATAAGATTGAATCATTCTTAAAAGACCCTGAGACTTTTTTTTTTTTTTTTTTTTTTTTTTTTACAGCACAGTGAGGAATGGAGAAGTGGAAGAATATGCAAAGGAATGAAAGGCCAAGATCTGGCAAGTGGCAGGACTGTACGCAGAGAGTAAGAGAGCACGATTAAAAAAAAAATACTGCTATGAAATAATGACACATTCGACATAAAGAGAAGCAAGCAGCTGCTTTGAGGGAACAGTCGACAGGGAAATCACCACTTTTAATTTCATCTCCGGCAGTTAAACACATGCGTCTCGCTTCCTTTTTCCTGTTTGCATGCACCACGTCTCACCACACACACACACACACACACACACACACACACACACACACACACACACATGCAGACACACGGGGGATCCTCAGCTTTTGTAGGTCAACACAGAAGGTCACAATCATGGATTTGAGCCAATATTTAAGGAATTTGCCGGGTGTTTCAGGGCCCAAGCAGTATTCATATGATAGTTTGTGGAGTTGTGTGTGAGAATGTTTTTGTATTAAACAGAAGCAATTACTCATAGAAATACTGGACAGAAAAAAATCAGACTATTATATCTACATTTACTGTAGGGCATTACTTAAAATTTTGAGAAACAATACCATACTAGCATACAAAGTAACCTACTGACAGGACATCAGAAATTTCTTATCTCTTCTCGGTAAATACTATGAATATTTTACTCGAGTTTGGCATTGGCATTTGATAGTATTGTGATAAGATGTGAAAACCAATCTTCCTCCTGTAGCGCCTGAGTCACTGCAGTCCTCAATGTGATTTAGCCACTTCATTTGCATAGGTTAATTTCAAACAGCACCTCAAATTAGGCTTGAAAGGATGATTACTTAATCTCCCCGCTTTTCTCCCCTTCGCCCCCCTCTGCCTTGCTGCTGTATCTTTTTTCAACCCAGGTTATGTAAATGTACCTTCCAACATGTACTTTCTCTGGCATCTGTTTTCCTGCATAGGCCAATTTGGTGTCTCTTTTTCTCTCTCTCACTCCCCCCCCCCTTACTCTGCTAATAATGGACGTTTCCTTAATTCCCTCCCACTCATGCTCTACCTCTAGTATGAAGAAGAGGAGCAAATTACCTACACAAAGCAGATAATTTCTACAATTTACCTGCAGCTGTTTAATGAAATTTCTGTTCGGTTTATTATTAACATTATTAATGCGTGCTCGGTCATGGTCAGCCTGTTTCGGTCAGCGGCGGTAATTATCTTCCCTTTGAGCGTGGCCATGTAACGTCCACATACATTTCCTTTTGAAAAGCTCGACACGTATGTGGATTGAAAAGCAACACAGCCGTAAAAGCTTGTTCCCCTCGGGAGGGATGAAACAGAAAATACACCGGGTCGTTATAAAGACATTATTGATGTCTTTCTTTTTGCTCGTGCTGTGCTTGTCATCTGCTCTTGACACTAATGAGCTCGTGCGTAACACAGATACACCAATGACCAAATGTCTCAAGGTTGATGCGAGTTCACCGCATTTGCAAGAAAATGGATTTGAACTTTTTACATAAAGCTTAGTTGGGTTTGGACTGTTTCCACAATGAAAGGAGCTCGGATATGTAACAGATTTGATGGTGGAAGAAACAAAATGGCAAACAGGCCAAAAAGAATGTGACCTAATAAGTAATGAGACTTGTCATGTGGACTGCAGTTCCTCCCACTCCTACTCCCACTCCTTTTTCTTTAAAATCAAAGAAAGCCACGAGGTGGGATGCAGTGTTCCTCAGATGACCCGTTTGTTCTTTGTTTTACTGACATCATTGATTTGCACCAGTAAGGTGTTTATTTTGAGGCTTCTCTTTCCCTTCATCAAAATGTGCTAAAGCTTCGATTTCTCTCGCGCGCGCTTCCCACACAGTCGTCCTGCACTGGCCTTGCTGCAGATTGTGTTGAGATTCATCAGGAATGTTCTTTTATCATTCGGGTCAAACACCTCCGTCCTATTTAACAGCAGGTACCGGCTGCATTCTGATCTTCTTTCCCACTTCCGCAGTCTCTGCTCATCCTCAAAGCTCTGCTGAATGAAAGAGAAAAATCAGTGATAACGTAATATTTCAGCATAATGGGAGGAGGGAAATTGGCAGTCATTATGTTTGTTGATGCACTGGGAAAAACGTGTTATTTTTTAGTGCTAAAGCTTATAGATAGTTGGCTTATGCATAATATTTTGGCGATGATTGGATTGTAGCATTGGTTGTTAATAGGTGCATGGCTTATTTTCCCCTTCATTTTCCACTTTTTCACAAGCACACAGATAATTTTTGCTGGGCTTAAACATGCAAAATCACCGGTATGGTCCTTTAAGGTAGCCTGGGAGGACAAGAGGAACTCCCATTTGCCCGTAGGTAGCCACTGTCTCCTCTAACCCACAGACATAAGTCAGCAGTTTATCAGGCAAACACCATGATGAGCCACCTGCAGCTCACCCAGCTAATGCTATCATTACCTTACTGATGCACAGGAAGAATTACACCCCCCCCCCCACACACACACACACACATACACACACACCATCTGTTCCAACGCACACAAACACTCATGCACTCATCCACAGCCCCTATCAGTTTGGTCAGGAATTCAGACTTCACTGCGTTTCACTTCATCCCCATCAGAAACATTTCATCTTTTTCCTGTTTTACTGCTCTGAGCTTCGTCTCCATCGTCGGTTGGCGTCTCCGTGTCCTTCAGCGGCCTCGTGCGTCACGGCCGTGTCTGCATTCTAGGTGGACGGCCAACCTCTAGGACGCGCTGCGCGTTAAACCACCACTTAGCCCCAGCAGGGCGCCGCTTCCCCGCTGCATATGTCCACGGTGTAATCAGAGTTTTGCTTGTCCAGAGCCTGAGCGCAGATGCTGCACACACAGCTCCTCATCAGGAGACAAGATGGCGAAAAATAGGGAACGCCACGGACAGGACGGGTTTGTGAGCCCAGAGAATGGCGATGTTCATTTCAATTTGGGTGCAATGCTGCAGTCATCAGGGGAGGAGCTGCACTGTGGCGTTACACAGCCTTTTCCGAATTTGTTCTGGCCGTATTTCAGATGTAGAAAGTACAGAAGTACATTTACTCAAGTATTGTGCTTGATGAGGTACAAAAATGAGGTACCTTCTGCTTTGCTACATTTTAGAGGAAAATAGTGTTGTTGGGTTTTTTGAGGATTTTTTTGCCAATACATTTATCTGATAAATGCAGTTAATATTAACCGATTCAGGTTTTATATCCAAGGATAACTGATAAGATAACTGATAAAATATAACTCGTATCCTTCTTTTTTCATTCTTCCCCTTCTCCTTTCCTACATTCTTCTTTTTTCTTCCTTCTGTCCTTCCTGTTGTCCTTATGTCCTTCCTTTCCATCTTTTGAAAAATTAAAAGCATTAAAACACCTAATCATGATTTTTGCAAATTTAATCTACCTTGCTGAGCACTTTTGATACTTTAGTGCATTGTACTGCTCGTATTTGTTTACTTTTACTTAGTTAAAAGTAAACAAGTAACAGGCTTTTAATATACTATCTCTTTCTCTCTTGCTTTCTTTCTCTCTCTCTATCCCCTCCCTTCCTGCTTACCCTATACAATAGCCATCAATAACTCCCAGGTGATTTATGCAGTTATGAATTATTTGATCTACTTTGGAGAATATGGATTTCATGTCAAACAATGGTTTGTGCATTACTCACCTCCTCCCTGACCTGTGGTCGGGGCGACAGCCATGTGGGCGACCTTACGCTCTGATGGGTGACCTCAATAAAAAAGGCAAGAAAAAAAAAATACAAAAGGAAAAGAAGAAATCACACCATGGAAAAGATTAAAACACCCGCAGACAAATAGGAAAATAAGGAAGACGAGTTAAATGAAGGAGATCGATACATAGCAATTTAGAGTGCTAATTCAAATGCAAATATCAGCGTGGGATGTCACATCTCAGCAAGCGTGCCCAGGAACCGAGGAGAGAAATAAACTGTCTGAGGGAGGAGATGCAGAAATGTGGCATTAGAAAAACAAGTAGTCTGACCACGAGGGTAATTAGTCAAACAGACCTTTCTCCACATCAAAGCGGGCCGGCAGCCATGACTGCGCCGCCACAGTATCAGCCTCCACTTTGTCCTCAGAGGTAAACAAGCAAACAGAGGCCAGACAACATCAAAACTGAACTCCAGAAATCCCTGCCTCTAATGAATAGAACGCCAGCGGGTGGTCTCCCACCATCAGATATGCGAATGGGCAAATTTGGAGGCATCAAGAAACACAACGGTATTAAATTTAGCAGCCTAAAATGGCTGCTATGGCGACAGCTCTCAGCCTTTGAATTGCGTGTCTTAAGCAGAAATCCACATTCTGTTCCAGAGCTGTAACGTTCTCCAAACACAATCGAAAAGAGAGGAGATATGACGAGCCCGTTTTATTCGATTTTCAGTCAAAGGAAGGGTTTAATATCAGCGCCTTGAAAGAATAATCAAGGCCCAGACGGAGTGTTTATGATAAGATATTTCCTCCTTTAAAGGTGTACTTGATGCTGACCCTCTTTACCCCAGTTTGGCCTCAACAAATGTCCCCTTCTAAACTTCAAACACAAAGCCGCTGAATGAAGACTTCAGAGATAGCACCTTTCTCCACTTTTAAAAGTCAACAAGGTTGTGGCACAAAGTACAAACCTGAGGTGAGCTTCCTCATTCACACATTTACAGTGTAGGTGCCGTGACTCTTTGAACATTTTACCTTTGATTGAGCTTGCCTCAGGAATATCTCTTTGTACCATGCCCAGATACATTTTTTTTTAGATCATATGTTGTTTTGTGTTTGATCGAAAAGCATGAAACTGCACAGACAAACTTCCGGTACTTTGCACGTCAAAGAAACACGATGGATCTATTAAAAGTCACTCGCGGCTTTATGCCATTTAAAGAGAAACCATGATTCACTTTTTGCTGTACTGTGAATGTTCAGGGAAACCTATAGTGTGCAATTCGTGTATGTGTGTCTGTGTGTGTGTGTGCTGCAAAAAAAATTACATCTTATGAAGTCATTTTTGTCTGAGTAACTGAGTTCTTAAAAGCCCCTTTTTTAAATGAATGAAAAAAAGAAGCTAGATCATTTTAATCTAAAAAATCTAATACAACTCAAATTATTTCAACATTATTGCTTTTTTTTCCTTTTCTTTTTTTTTAGCCAACTGCCATTTTTCTCGATTCTAGCACAGCGATCCAATTTATCCTGCGCTGTTTCAACATACTGAAAATCTGAAAAGATTTTTAGGACTCAGTTGTGACTAAATGATAATTTTATTCCTGCTTTAGTTGATCTATTTATGTCTTTATCTCTCAATCAAACTCATCTGTGCTCATAAAAACGCTTATTATTCATGGCAGTAATGAATACACACTTGATCACAGCATTATGATTTGACATTGAATATAACAATTTATACACCAATTTGACCAACAAACCATTTAAGTATAGCACTAATACTGCTGTGCAAAGTGTGTAACGGTACACATCAGTTTCTGCCCACTCCTTCATCATCTTAGTCATCACTTCTGGGACTGCAGACTGCCAAGTTACTGGAACACAAAACCTTTTAGTCATTTGGACGCGTTTTGCTGCATCCTCATGCTCAGGATTGAGAACTTCAGCAAGAATTTGGCTGTGTTTGTTTGTTGGACTCTGTGTGTATTCACAGGATTAGCCCCGATGAGACACGAGATGGTGCTGACATTGGAGATGCGAGTTCTGTGTATATTCTACACTACCTAGAAAATAAAGACACTTTATTTTTTCTTTTTTAATGCACACGCTTTCATCTCCCCCTTTTATACTTTCTATCCTCCGTTTTGTTCACAGTCAATCACAAACCTGCGATTTGAGACGCTTAATCTCCCTATTAGCCTCCAACTCAAAAATTCCTGGTTTTGAAGATAGTTTCAATCATATTAATCACTTCACAATGGCCATACTTCCACGTTTCCAGCCGTTGTAAAGCCTGAGCTGGCCAAAGACAAGTTTACCAATGTGTCAAGGCTGTGTGCCCACCAGGGCCAGACCTCATCTACATAAATTACCCGGATGATGGGGCACGTAAGCATGCTTGTTAAAATTGTAAATGAATTAAATGGGGGAATGAGGGATGGGAGATGTATGTGGAGGAATGAAAGTGAGGAACAAGAAGAGAAGGAGCTGTTAGCGGGATGGGGATGCTAGCGGTGGTTGGTTACGCCGATACGCCCACAAGGATCTGTCCAGGGGATTGGGATCAGATACTTCATTTGAGCAAGGCCACGCTACATCAAAGATATTCAAATGAAGCACTCTTCTGTTGCAAATTAAGCTCCAGGGCCGTGTGTGCGTGGCGTCTGTGTGAGTTTCTGAGTGATTGTGTTTGTGCTTAACGGGTGAGAAAGTGACAAAAAAAAAAAGAAAAAGATGAAGAGGTGTGTAGGTCTAAGCTCTTTATCAGAATTTGAAAGAGAGGTTTTATAAGAAGTGTACACATTCCACGTCTGTGCGGAAATCTTAGCAATCTATATTGATTTTGATCAAAAGAAAGAAAGAAACGCGTGCCTGTGTGATGATAAACAGGACTTTTATGTTAATTCTCTGTGGAAAAAAATGACCAATTTCACAGTTAAACTGGGTTGATAAGGGTCATTTTCCATCTCAGCTGAAATGCACTTTGAATCAGATCTCTGTTCAAAGAAACATCGTTCTTTTTTCCCCAACTAAACTTTGGACGGTATGACAAGCAACAAGAGCTGATTATTTCATAGCGCAGTAACAGAAAAGGACAATGTCAGTTGGACATGTAAACATATAGTTTGTACTGCTGAAATTCAGAATTATGGAACACGTGGCGACTGTGGTGAAGTGTGGACTTCCATTTGAAAGTGACAGACTTTTTTTTTTTTTTTTTTTNTTTTTTTTTTTTTTTTTTGTGAGATCCAGCAAAATGAAGCTGACCTGTGAAGTGAATACAGATGAGGACGGATTTAGATAACACACTCCTGCAACAGGAAGTGAGTGGATCTAATTTTTCTGCACCTGTTCAGCTCTTACTTAAAACTTAGTTGGTTTGAAGTGTTTTTCCTCTAAGCCAGTGTTTGTTTATTTTTGGTTATATTGCATCCTATGAATTTATTCAGTCAGGATTTGTAGAAATATGCTTTTTTAGGTTTCTGACAGGAAGTCATGTGACTTGGATGTACTTCCTGTGTTTGGTGTGGAGAGTAACAGCATTACTGTAAGGCTAATAAAATAGATTTTGCAAGCATGAAAGATTTACTCAACAACTCGGGGCTGTAAAGGAGTAATACAACTCTTAAAAGATGCAGAAAAAATAGAATCTATAATGTAGGGAAAAGGATTCTGGGAGTGTACCACATAAAGTATGGAAATAATAGATATAAGAGAGCAAAGTAGAGGGCATAATGCAACAATACGGATGCATACGCCTTTAAAACAGAAGAAGAGGAAGAAGAAGAAGAAGAAGACTGAGCAAGGCTGAACTTTGAAGTTCATTTGACTTTTGTATCTACACACCAACCAAAATGTGGTGTGTTGTCTCACATCACCTGTGCATTTTGCTCCCTTGCTGTTGCAATTAGGAGCTCTTGTTTTAATTCCGAATATGTATTCAACATTGCAGAGGTGGGCTTGGGAAAACTTTTAGTGGTAAAGTCATTCCCACATTTCTTCAACTATCTCTCCCACTGCCTCCATAACAGATCAATAAGCTTTTAATTGATCAGCTTTTACTCATGTTAGCAGCGTGCTACAGCAAGTGTTCGGGTGTTTTAATGAGTGTGAGGAAGGTTATATACTGAAGTGTGGCGAGCATGAATTGCCATGAACTTTTGCATGCAACAGGAAGAAAATCTTCATTTAAAAGCGAGCAAATGTAGTGTTTCTTTAACCAGATCTTTGCTAATGATAATCAGTTTTGGATATTGTTATGTTTGTTTGTGTCATCATAGGACAAATAGGCAAATATTTCATTATTAACAATACCGTTCAATAGCCTCTCAGGCTGTTTTCATATTCCAAGAGAAGCCTTAAGCTTGGACTAATCTACTTGCTGAGTGTGTGATATAAAATGTGACTTTATATTTTAGTCTCCATGTTTAAAGCAGAATGTCCTGCTAAATAAGCTGCATAATCAGTGTTTATAGGCACATTTGACAGAGAGAAGCTTAATATGTTTTTTTATTTTATTTTATTTATTTATTTTTTTATGCCATAAATGTTTATTTCCACCTAGAGATTAGAAATAAATGGGAAAATAAGAACCGGGTGTGTTTTGACTGGCACCCACGTCAGCTAATGCGCTCTAATCCCTTGACGACACCTCAAACGCACCTTCTTCCTGTTACACGCGACAAACGTCGCAACTGGCCAGAACTTCCTGCCTGCTGATGCCTGGTGCCGGTAATACCATCCCGTCACAGCTTTACACCTTCAAAGCAACACCACTATCTTGTTTCAGCAAAGACAATCGCAGGATTTCAAAGACCCTGCTGGGAAGTTTACGGTACATGCACACGCACGTGCGCACACATGTGGCAAATCCTCCTTATTTCTCTGACTGGAAGTTAGAGAGGAATTTTAGGCTGCTTGAGGATCGCACCTCTGTGGTTTGGACCTGTAGATAAACCAGAGAAGGAACTAATCTTTTAGTAATTTACACAAAACCTTTTTACTGCCGGCGAGCATCTCTCAGCACGATTAGCGAAAGGATTTATTTTTATATTCACCAGGCTGGGAATTAATATTTAAGTCCCCCTGGTACCAGCATTGTGTCATTTCGAAGCTGATAAGTGTGTGGATGTGTCTGTGAGATTTCTTTCCACTTTGCTAGTGGCGTAGAGGAGGTAATCTTCCTCTGTCTCCAGTTTAGAGACGTGAATTTATCGTGCCATTTATGAGTTTTCTAATAAAAAGTCTCCCCCCCCCCCCCCCNCCCCCCCCCCCCCATTAAAGAACCATCAGGATAAGGAAGTGGCTTCACATTTACTGACCCATGTGGAACATTTTGCTCATTTGACTGCCTCATCGACACCTTCTTGGAGTAGGGGGGAGGAGTCTCGTACATCCATAATCTGCTCGAGTAAGCAGCGTCCTTTTACCGGCAGCTTTTTAGTCATGCATTAAAAATAAACACGAACCCCATTCAAAACACTGATGAGATTGAAGGTCGTAACTGGGTTAGACTACCTGTATTTGCAAAAGCTGCATCTTAAGCACGCCAGTGCTCTCCATTGTTGTCTTTCATTTTGCGTGGCAGATCCACTTTTCATTGATTGGTGCATCGCCAAGACTGATGGCTTGTAACTCCTCCGCTTCTGTGGAGGAAAAAACAGAGAAAAGACAGTGCAAACTCACAGACGTGGGAAAATATGGAGATAGAAATCACAGGCCTGGTGCATTTGTGTAATGTATGTGTTGGTGATGATGCATGTTTGTGCATTTCCTATGTTTTCTTGTGTAAGTGTGCATGTGAGTGTGTATGTGTTTTGCGTTGTGTGTTTTTGCTCTACATTTACACTTCAGGCACTGAGCTACTGCTCTGATCCAGAATGATTTACAATAAGTGCATTTAGCAGAGTTCTTATATCCACACCGGGATCCTTTTTTGCTGTCCTTGCTGGGACATTAAAAGCCTTTGTTCTGTATAATTTTGTAGGAGTAACTGTGAGATTCCTGCAGAAGATGCGCTGCATGTTTAGGGATATTAAAAGGTCATACCAGTAGTTTTGCATGTTTAAGCCCAATATAACAGCCCACATCCATGTAACATTACTAACAACCATTTTTCAAATATTGGAATTGTTCCTACCTTCCAGACTGTCACTGGTTTCAGTTTATTCCAGCATGCTATTAAAATCAACTTGTAGAGACTTGAAACGTGCTTGAGATAAATAATCTATCATGACATGACATCTGTTAATTTTTGTCAACTTTATTTAACTGGTCCAACAGTATTATCATGAACGATGTGATAATGATAGGCCCTGTTAGCTAATGCATTACTTTTTCAGAAGAAGCTGTATCATCTCTGAATCATTTATCTTGTTTTTATTAGTTTCTGTCCTGCCAAGTCTGCAGCATTCACTGTCATCTTGGTTTGGGAACTTTCTGTGTCTTTTTTGGCATCTCCGCTGCCTCTGATAGATTCTTTGTGTCCATGTTTTGTGCAGAGGATTTTGTAAATTCTGCCAATTTTTTGAATCAACCGTTTTTAAAGTAGAAAAAGAAAATGCTGGCTCAAGTACAAACAGAAACAGGCGGTTGTGGGCTCATACCCAAAGAAATTAGGTTGAAGCAAGGCTAACCAGGTAAATACATCAGATTTATGTGACCTCTACCAAGAGGAGACATAAATCTATGATATTTTAACAGAAATTATTAGCTGATTTCAGCTCTGACTGTGCATCTGAAAATGGGATGAAGAGAGAGAAAGTAAAGAGAAACAAACAAGTCAAGCCAGCTCCTCTTCTTCTGAATTAAACACTCAATCTGCCATGCCAGGGGCAACTCATAAAGTGCTTTAAAATAATAAAGACGTTTTAAGTGGCTATTAAAGTCAGTGTCGCTTCAGATTAACCTGCATGCATGCATTTATTTGTTTGAAACTGACACAACGGTTCGTTTGTTAACACAGACCCGGTTAGCTGATCCTGCAAAGTTTCACACACAGATGCACAAACACACATGTATTTTGATTACGAAAAAAATAAGCACATTTCATTCCTAATAATGCATCTCTATCACCAGCATGGTTGGTGGATCATCTATCAGCGTCGCCGTTCTTCCCTCATTGCTTGCTTTCCATCTTTCCGGCTTGATAAAACTGAATTAGAATTTAATTGAACCCAAGGGATGGAGGATGGCGGCAGCACTTTGACGCTGGGGAAGTATTGTTATGCTGGACACATTGGCTGATGGCGGCCCAAACGCAGAGGTGGTTAAGTTAGACACAAAGCCACAATACGTCCGCCAAGACTATTAACAGTCTCCGTTACCTCTGCAAAGCTGTCTACTGTCTTCTTCTTCTTCTACTTTTTATTTGCCACACCTCTCTCTTTCCTTTCTTATCACTATCTTCCCATTCCATCTCTTTCAATTCTTTTTTTTTTTGCATCACACTAGATGAGGAGACACCTAAATCCTGCCTGTTTTGCTTCCTCCATCCTATTTGTCATACACTTTCATTCCTACTCCATTTTTCTCCTTCCCATGTCGTCAAATTGCTTATTTGAGCAGTTTTGATCTTTAGATGCAATGTGTTTACTTGAATCTGATAAACAAATGGTGGAAGCGTCCCCTTCCTTTGCAAATCACCGTTTAATGTCACAAAATGACGTGGAGGTTGAAGATAAACATGGCTGCAGCTTTGACACATAGATGCACTGACAAATGTCACATTTACTGTACGTAGGTGTATGTGAAAATATCTTTAAGTGTGTGTGTAGCAATCATACAGGGCCCAGGAAGGCTGTCATGGTGAATATGCATTTGTCTCTTCACAGATGTGAGGACAGAAACAGTTGAATGCCACATCTGGCTCAGGCAGCTTCTCACTCCCACTGGTGCAAAGTAACAAGACAGAGCGAACCGAGCAGAGGGAGGGTGAGCGAGTGCACACAACAAAAAGAGTGATACAAAGGAGACGAGAGCAAATGGATGCTTAGTGGGTGAGTGTTGATTACTTTCCATATGTTGGTTTTGTCTGATTTCTTTTGACAAGACGCTGCTGTAAGTGGATTGGAGAATGTCAGGGCTTGTGAGTGAAGGATAAAAAAAGAAAAGAGGTGGGAGGGAAAAAAAGGAAACAGACAAAGGATTATGCACATATAAATTGGTGAGAACCATTTTAAAATAGCTAAGTACTCTGAGACAGTTTGACAATGTGTGTTAAAAGTCTTACGTGCAGCGTTTTTAAACATCAGCGGCGTGTTAGTGAAGCTTTCTGTTAAGTTAAATGTGGTACTTTGGGACAACCGCCATGAACGAATGAGGCGACACTCAAGACAGTTGGTAGCATCTATTTAGTGTAGTGTTGCTACTCAAAGCACTTCCAGAGCAATAACCTATCTTTATGTTTTATCAATATCATCATTATTATGACCCGTCTGTGTATGACATGTATGAAGTGTCACATTTTCACAGTCCAACTTACGAGTTAAGTTACTAAGGTTACATTTCTATATGGGTGAATATAGACGAGGAACATCATATCAAAGAATCTGAACACAATAGCAACCACCTACCAACAGCTTAGTTACCACCCAGAATATCACTCTAGCACTCCAGCATCACCCACAATCACGCCACAGCAGCAACTTGTGGAGATGCTCCAAGCTTGGAAACCCAGAGCAATGCTGCATTCGACAGACCTCGGAACTCAGATTTTTCCAATTTCTTACTTGGAAAAATGCATTGGAATGACACCTGAAGTCGGAGCTCTGGCTGGGAAACTAGGACAAAATTATCTACCCCGATTTACCGAGTATGACGTCACTCAACATGGCAGGCGACGTGGAAGCGAACTTTGTGAATGGAAATGATCAGCTAAAAGGCAAATAAAGTATTTTTTCTTGCATGAAATTGAAAGAAAAGGGTCAGAATATATCGCCAAGTTAACTGTCTATTTTGTATAATACCTGTTTGCCATTGATACATAAGTGTAAATAATTTCAGAATATTACTTCTCTGTACAAATGTTTAATACCCACAGTGATTAATATCATTGTAAAACAACACAACCAAACACTGCTGTAATCTGACTTTACTTTAGTTAGCATTTAGTACGATGTTTAATTAATTTTACAGTATTTATTGGTGTTCAGCTATGCTTTTTTGATTACATTTGGCTGGAACAGTTTGAGGTTGCAAGTTGGAACTTACAACAGGGGAAAATTTGACTTCCGAGGTCTGTCGAATGCAGCAAAAGTATCCACGCCACGCAGCAACAACCACTAATGACGTAGCAGCCATTTTAAACGAAATGCACTCCAAGCGAGTCCCACTCAGGCAGTGAGCAAGCAAATTTCACAAAATGTTGCCTTTCTGAATGCACCTTTGCACAAAGGATGCATTGCAGAGCAGCGACAGCGTTACAGCAGCAGTGTGGGCACTGCAGCTCGCCACCTCACATTCAGCCAGAAAATGGGCCCTCGTGTTTCTCCTCGTCATGTGCCCAGTCTGACAAAAAGCCACTGCTCTCTCCTCCAAAGGTCACAAGCACTTTAAAAGTGGAACCCTGTTCACTTGGCAGCAGGGAGAGGAATAAAAGTAAATTCCGGAACGAAGCCTTCCCGCCTTTCCCTTTGCTGCATGAGCTGCATTCCAAAGCTTCTCCGGATGTTATAATCTGGAAATCGTGCCCTGCGTTTGAGTCAGGCCTCTAGACAAGTAGATGAATATGTTTTGCTTTTTATCACATCGCACTAACTCCAAAAAATAAAGATGAATAAAGGAAAAAATGAGGATGTGAGCTGGAGGTATTGTTGATTTGATAGAAGGAGATGTTGAGGTGGTGATTTGCAGCTATTTTTAATGATTAGGTGTGGTAAAGATAAATAAGCACCCCTCCTTTCTCTTCTCCTCGGTGCTCACGTGTGCTGTATGTGTGTGTATGACGTGTGTGTGGGTNCCCCTCCTTTCTCTTCTCCTCGGTGCTCACGTGTGCTGTATGTGTGTGTATGACGTGTGTGTGGGTGGGTGTTAGGTTGAGCGGCTGCATATAATTGTGTTTTAAGTGTGGCTGAGAGAGAAAATCTAGCTATTTTAATTGTATAATTGATTTTCTCAAAGCTAATCCGATAGCAGACAGCACGAAGATGAAGATGAAATGCAGCAGTTTCTCTGCGTCTGACAGAGGAATGCTGCGACATTGAGGAAAAAAAAATAAGACTTAAGAACAGCGACACTATTTTAGCGCTTTAAACTATTAAGACTTGAGATACGATCACCTACGTGCGGCTGCAGAGCTCGCCAGACGCCGCGGCGTTTGATGGCGATGATCAATAAATCTCTCATGGTTTTCACACGGCAGCGGCGCGGGCGCTGCACAGATCCCACACACGCATCATCACATCACATGCCGTGCTGTGCATCTTCAAAAAACACGAGTGCAGCCACACAAACCTGCTGTGTGCGAGACAGTAGGCAGAGGTTTTTAGATCCACAGGGCAGCCGATTGATCCACTTTCTTCCTGTAGACTTCCTTCCACACACTGACGGGAAGAATTCATCAGCAGATTTCTAATTACTGCAAACGCTGATTTATTTACTTTTGCTCTCAATCCCCCTTGGTTCATTTATGCTGCCTCTAATATTTGTTAGATATATTCTTGGCTCTGTCATTAACTTAAACTAATTGCAGTGCATTAGCTTCACATGAGACTTCTCCTATACTTTGAAAATGAATCTTTTTAATAGATAGTTTTACGGGGGAAAAAAATACACTGCTCAGAATCTTAACTTTGCCTAAAATTAAAAGATAAAGCAGTAAATGAAACAGCAAACAATTATTACAACAACTAGGAGAATATTTCAGACACCAGTGAAGGTTTTGTGAGAAGGCTTGAATTAAACACCAATTAGAAACCAATATAGAAGCAAACAGGAAGTGTCATTCCGTCAAATTTATCCTGCGTGTACAAGCAAAGCAATGTTTTAAAACTGCAAATGTAGAATCAATATGTATCAATACATAGAAAACACTTGCATCCATTATGCTGATATCTATGCTGAGTGTCTTTCCTGTATGTGTGTATGCGTGTCTGCGTGCGTGTTAAAATCCACCAACTACATCAGTAGCCCATTTGCTGCCGTATCTCCCAGTAACCCTCCCCACCCTCCTGTCAGCAGATTGGACCGCACAAGCATCGCCACGCGGGTGTCACTCGTTCTCTCCCTCTCCCTCATCTCTCTTTCTTTCTTGTTTTGTTTTGTTTGTGTCCCTCTCCTCTTCCTCCTCTTCCCCAATAAGAACAATAGGTTATGGAACGCATTTTCCTGCGGCATTACTCACAGGCACCAGCCGCCACATGCTATTAGGTTCAGCCAAAGGGGAGGAGCACTCACAGCGGCGCCACCGCATAGCATGTCTGCCATCTAGTGGCGTGGAGATAGAAGTTCACAAGGGAGAGGGAGGGGGGGCAGAGAGAGAGAGAGGGGAAGATTAGTGTTCATGAGCTGGTTTCTAGATGGCAAATCTCCATCCAATTTGGTGAAAGCAGAATAGAGTACTTGTTTGTGAAGTTGTTTTTTTCCAGCTGAACAGGTATGATTGCATCTGGCCCAGATACGTGCCGCCGCTGTGTCAGAGTTCATTCACAAATATGGCAGCGCAGTGTTGTTTTGCTTATTATTGTTTTTCAAGCTCTTGTTGAATAGAATACAGATTCAATAAACAAATACATATATATATATATATATATTTTAAAGATTGGGTTAACTTATTCCCATAGTCTTCCTCCACTAAAACATACAGTAGGAGCGGTGGGCATGTGGTTTGTATCCGATCTATAAGATGATGGAACTTTAATAATTCTTAACCTCTGAACTTTCAGTTTTAACATCGCACTGAACAATATTTACAGAGCTGACAGGATTAATGACATTGGCAGAGACTTGATATCCTACTTGCCGCCATGATTGTCATCCCGTACTCCTTTAATGTAACCGAATGAGAGAAAAATCCCACCCACCCATCTGGGAGTAAGCTAGGTCTGACTTTTGAAACAATCCAACCTCATAAAACCTCCATCTGCTTTGTGCTCGACATTCTGTACTGATCAGTTGAAGGGAAAAGAAATTTTTACTGGATATCACATTTAGAGGTGTGTTTGCTCACACATCCACACAAGTAACCGCCACACTGCCCTTTGCTGGTCGAAACTTTGAAGCAAGTTGCACTCGTGGCCACACCCCCAATCAGTGACATCACAACAGGTNTGGTCGAAACTTTGAAGCAAGTTGCACTCGTGGCCACACCCCCAATCAGTGACATCACAACAGGTGTTTTCAGACCGTCGTTGAATGTGGCGATGTGGCTGATTTCGTGGCGTTTCCACCCAGCAGCGGCTTTCTGATCCCAACTTCCAGAATCTGCGTTCATGCTTCATTTGCCACTCTGTCACTCGGAAATGTTTTTTTTTTTTNGTCAATATTGTATTTATTCATGAATATGCAGAGAAGAAAACAGCACGTTTCTCAGGGTGAGTATGTGTGGGTTTGATGTGGCGAGCACACCTCCCTCCCTCTTTCCTCCTCTGGATTCAAATCACAATAATTAGTGTTCATGTGTGTGTGAAATCAAAGACTTAAAGCCAGATGGAGTGAGGCAGAGAAAATGTGCTTAATGTCAGGAAAAAGAAAGAAACGGGCAGCAGCTCTTAGAGGAGGAGCGGGGGGGGGGGGGGGNGTAGGTGGGTGCAGCTTCTAAGCCCCTTTTCTCGTTAATCTGATGGGGAGAACAATCCACGAGTGAGCAGCAGGCAGCCCACAGACAGTGGGTGAGCTTTTCGCTATCTCCCTCTTGTTTGGCTCTGTCTCCCATATCTCCTCCGCTCCCTCCCTCCCCACCTCTTCCCTTATCCCACTGTCTCTTTCTGTCTTTTTTCTCCTTTTTTTCTCTCTCTCATTCCATCTGCCTCCCACTCTTGCCGTCTCCTCTGATAAATCTCTCACCCCCTGCTTTTCGCCTCCCCTGTCTCTCCCCATCCTTCTCTTTCTTGACGCTCTGTCNCTCTCACCCCCTGCTTTTCGCCTCCCCTGTCTCTCCCCATCCTTCTCTTTCTTGACGCTCTGTCTATTGCTTTATCTCTCTTTCTCTCCTCCTCCCCTTCTCCTCCTTTTGTTTCATCTTGTCTGCTCACCACCCTCCCTGCCACACTTCCTCTTTCTTACTTTCCCTCTCTTCCATTTGATATTCTCTCCCCTTCGCTCACTTCCTCCTTTCCGGTCCTCCTCGCTCTTTTCTCTGCCTCCAGGAGTATTCAGTAGATTAAGTTCAGCGGTGGTGGCAGTGTTGCTGATTCAGCCATATTCTTTCAAATGACCCAAATCTTCACTCTGGAGAAACCTCACACACACACACACACACACACTGATTGCATTTTTCTCACTCTCTGTCTCTCAAAGATATACATAAATACACAGTTCTTATTGATCTATGAGTTAGCCTCTTCCCTTTTTCTCCATGACTCTCAGTCTTTCTTTCTGTGTTTTGTGTGTGTGTGTGCGTGCGTGCGTGCGTGCATGCGTGCGTGCGTGCGCGTTTTCTCCCACACCATATGTCAGTATCGGTAGCAGCAGCAGCACTGAAACCTGCAGGCTTATTTCCTGTCTATTTTTCTTCACTGTCTACAATCTTCTTTGTTTCTCCTGATCACAGTCTAGCTGGGTCGACATGTTCGTGAAGATAAGGCCATATTTCTCCTCTGTTTTCTTCTTCCTCTGCTCTCACGTCAAAGCCGCTTGATAAAGAACGTCTTTACAGTCATGTCTGCAAATAAGTTTTGATGATAACACATTGAATGTCACTTACAAATTGATGCTCTGACTACATACATTTTTCGCTTTCTTTGATACGCCCCTTATTTCTCTTTGTTCTGTCAGGAAGACGGCACTTTTATTGACAAGACTCGAAAGCTAACAACAAAATAAATGTAAATTTGCATATGTTATTGCTGTCGCGTTAGACAGATTGGTCTAGAATGCCAGCATAAGCAAGTTTTCCCCAAAAGTTTGGAAAGCAAAGGCAGGAGGTGTCATTGGCAAATCCTCACTCTGCGTTGTTGATGATGAATCGGAGAGGCTGAGCAAGCAGGTTTTATGGCTCGGAATTGGTAAGCTGGCTGTCAGATCATTTTCAGTTTCGGTGCTGATGCTGTTCCTGATTGCTGGGTCTGTTTTTGAACTTAAGCGGAGATGTTCTTGCCGGTATTCACAGCATTCATGCATGACTTCAAAGACCCCAGAAAAGTTACCTCTGTTACAATGTTGTTACTCTGACTTCAGCTTTCTTATTCAGCTTTGATAGGAAGCGTTCAGCTCTTCGATCGCTCCTTTTCACTTTTTGAGTGTGGCTCACGTGATTGTCAGTGCTCAGTTGTTGGAAGTGGTTTAATATTTAAAGAGACATAATTTATGTTACAAATTAGTCCATTCACGACATATCAGATGCATATGCCCAACACATCGCCCATTTGTGAGAGAAAGGTTGCTGATTTGTTGGAGTATTTGTTGACCAGCTGGGAACCGAACCGAAAAGCACTTTGGCATCCCACAACAATTAGAGTCACAAGGCAAAGCACTTAATCGTAGCTCCTCAAGTGAGTTCCCTCTGTGAGCAACATTCAGCAGTGATTGTAGAGGCTACAGTAGCTCGTAAGGACATTTTCACAGCTGGGCCAATTGACTGAGTCTGAACACAAAACCAGGTCTCCATTAATGCAAACTTCACTTCTGGTTTTTTTTTTAAATTCACCTTCTAAACCTGGAATTTCTCACCTTTGAAAATGAATTATGGAAAATACTCCCAAGTAGATAAATTTTAAACACTGATCTTACGTTGTGCTACAGCAAAGTCTGTCCCATGCTGGTGTGCACGCACGCACGCACACACACACACAGTAAATTCTCAATGACATCCTGTAAACACGAAGCAGTGTATGCTCAAATGCACATAGCAATACACAACCACATGGTGTCTGCATGCCCCAACTCTTTCTTGCTTGAAGGTCTTTTTCTGACATTTTGATGGGCCAGAGGGGCACCCTGTGTCTAAACGCCATGCTCCATAACAAAGAACAAGCAGCCTGTGATGTGGCACAGCCTTTATAGATCCTTCTTCTTCTTTGTTTTTTTTTTTTTTAATAAAAACTTTCAAACTTTACTTACGCTCCATTCAGCTCCAGAATTTTTAATCTTTGCAGGGAAGCTCAGAATGAATCAGATGGAGGCTTTTTTTTTTTCCTCGCCACATAAATATCTGTTTTCCTCCCATGTGATATACTATCTGGGATATTACAAACGGTGTAGGTGTTAAAACGGAGGGGGATATGAAAGAGAGAGTGACAATGAAAAAGGCAAGAACGAGAGTGAGGAGGAGACAGACGAGGAGTCTGCGAAAGTGGCAAAGGAGCCCAGGAAAGCAGGGTGAAAAAAATATGAAGGCTCCAGTTGTCCTGAATTCAACCAAGCAAGCGTTGAGGAACATTCGGAGCCTTTTTGATCAATTAATCTAGCAGATGGCATGAGCGCAATCAAGAGAGATAATGCTGAGTGAGTGAGCGATGGAGGAGAGAAGCAGGTGGAAGGTGTGAAAGTTCCTACTTTCAGTGAAAGCTGAGATTCTCCACTTTGAAATGCGACGCTGATAAGCCAGAAAAGAAAGTGTCACGCGAATGACTGTCAGAGTTACACACTGTGTGTGTCAGTCAATTGTGTAGATACCTATTCCAGTTGTGCAGCACACACCTGTGCACATATGCAGTACACACACCTTTTGTTCGTGTGTGTGTGTGTGTGTGTGTGTGTGTGTGTGTGTGTGTGTGTGTGTGTGTGTGTGTGTGTCATGCAGCAGATTGCTGGGGGGAAAACAGCGGAGGAGCTTTGCTGGCAGCCGCAGACAGGGAGCTAGCATCCAGTGATAATCAAAGGAAGATGAAGCTAAATTCTGTCTCTCTTGCTGCCTGCTGGGCAGAGACTGCCCTTTCCTCCCTTCCACCTCCTCCTCCTCCTCCTCCTCCTCTCCATCTCTCCTCTGAGCAACTGTCTGCTGTGTAGATTTTAGATCTGGAAGTGGTTTGAATTTGTATTTCTCGTGTGTGGACTGAAGAGAGCGTTGAAAATGGAGACAGAGATGAAGACAAGGATGGTGATGGAGAGAAAGTTAAGCATACCTGAGAGACAAAGATGTAGCTGAAACTTTAGCTTCAACTCACCTGCCACAGCGAGAGCAAAGAAAAGTTCCCGAAATTCAGGTAGAAAGCAAATAAGTACATTTACTTCAGTACAAGTTTGAGGTATTTGTGCTTTATTTGATCATTTCCGTTTTTGCAAAAACATTTCAGAGCCGAATAGTGTACTTTACAGCCCATTACATTTATCTAATCAGATTTTTTATATTCGGCATAAAGTCATAAAATATGTCCGTTTGCAGATTTTAAAGAAAAAAAAATCTTCATAAAGATTCATTTTCAATAACTCTGGAAAAAAGACTTGTTGACCCAATGTCATGAGAGTTTTCAAGAATTTATTTAATCTTCATGTCATCCTTCAACTGATCTGAAAATAGGAAATTGAATACTTAGGTATTGCTGCTTTTATCTCAACTCCCAGATCTTAATCCATATGCATTTGGGCCAAATTTACATGATTGAAGAGTTTGTATTAATACTGAAAAATCTGTATTTCAGTTGTCAACAGATCATAGTTGAGAATACAGGCATGTTTACCAGCATCTGAAAATGTTCATTTTGTTTTCTAGTCTTGTTTAGAATATTCAGTTTGGGACTGATAAGTTCCACTCCTCTTTGATTTTTGGTGGCGTGGCAACACTTGTTTGTAGAGTATTTGGATCACAGATTGTACCTTTAAGTAAAAGATGTGAGTTCTTTCTGTTGAGCAGCACGGAAACGTTCACGTTACCTTTCCTGTTTGTCTTTGGCGAGCGAACTGAAGAGCAGAACTAATCAGGGTCAGACTGACTGAGACTTTCCCCAATTATACACCCCACATAAATAAAGACAAAATCAAAACAAAAACAACAGCAAAAGGCACGACCGGGTTCTGCATTAACCACAGGCTGTTTTATCTCCAAAATAAATTGCCTTGTAGACAAAAGAAGTAATTCGCAGGGTTAGAAAAACAAGGGGAACAGGATGAGGAGCATTCTCACCGCACGTCAGCTCTCTCTCATCCAAGCAGCGTCTCTAATCGATGAATATTGAGCGGCTCCCGCCACCAGCATTTTAAAGGGAGGGAGCACCCACCGTCGTTCATATCTCATATTGATATTTGGTGCCCTATTTTCTCTCTGTTCGTCTTTCCTTCATTCTCCCGAAGCCTCAGTCAGAAGCGTCAAAAGTTTCCCAGTTCTAGCAACTGTTCTAACTTTTTAGCTGTAGTGACTGAAGGTGTTTTGCAGAGTTTTTTTTTTTTTTTTTTTTACTTATTTGTTAAAGGTTGCTCAGGACGTTGGCCTTTATTTTACCTGCTTTTCTCTTCATGTCTCACTGGCGCCACAAGCCCAAGGCATGATTCCATAAGCCTGTTTTTCAAGTTAAAAACAGACATTAACACATGTGATCGTGTACAAGTACACGTAGCACCCACACACACCCAAATCCCAGCGCCACTGAGCTGAACCAGATAGAGCATGTACCACCGGTTAATAGCCCCAATTTATTCCTGGAATATTACTTATTAATTTGCATAATGATTCAGACGATTCAGACATTTGTTAGAGGCGGAGAACCATGATTGATGGAAATTTAATTATGACACCTCTTAGTTATTAAATGGTAATCAGGCTAAGCCACTTATCTTTAATACTTACCTTTAGCACAAGGCAGGAAGAAATTAGCGGCAGTTACCAGTCTCAAACTAAAATGATTCCGTCTTTTAACACCTTATCACAACCTCACCAACAGCAGTTTCCAATTTGTCCACGAATAACAAACAAAAAAAAAATTTCAAACATTGTGTGTCTAGATGCATTTTTTGGTATTTAGACATGAAATTTGTGCATTTTAAGGATAGTCTGGTAACCTGTGCTTTTTTATCTCTAACCCAGAAGGAAAATGGCAAAAAGAGTAATGACTGCTGATTTTATAAGCTATTGTACTATGAGGAGGAGCAGACAGAATCTTTGTAAAATGGAGACTCACTGTGGGTTAAAAAAGGAGAATGCTTCCACTGAAACAAATCGCTTTGACTTATCAAATTTGAGCTGGTGTGACATTTGTGTGCTTGTTCACAGCTACACATGCTGATTGTGATATACATCAAGACTTCAACTTTGAACCAAAGATAAAAATGGCAAGAAGCTCAAAGATGTGATAGAAGCTTTGAGCGCTGAACGTAATTATATGTAATACAGTTGAAAATGTCACATAGTGAATCTCTGTGTTTGGATCCTTTCAGGGAGTTGTTTTGAGAGCTGCCATTCACAGACTGAAAGGCAGCAGTCCTGCTGCAGAATAGAGAGAACAGAATAACACCGTCATGCTGAGAGCTCTCTGTTCCACTGACATGCTCTTACTTTTTGCATTTACTCCGTTCAACTCAATTTTTTGCACCCATTTCCCAATTTTAAACTTTTCCCTCTTTGCCACTATTTTGCAGTACATCTATAGCAGCCAATGAGTCGGATTTTCCTCCTTGAAACGGTGTAAAGATCCTAAAATTATCCTACTCAATTATTACTTATGGCCTATTAGCACAGCCTGAGTCAGTGTCTGTTTTTGCGGAGACTGCCTTCTGCTGCAAACCATTTCTTCTTTTTTTCCTAAATCTTTGGGACATTTCTGGGCATCAGGCTTTTGGCAGTAAGCGTGCGAGACAGTAACGCCTGCAGAGGAAATGTGCACACTGTGCTGAAAAGCACAAGTACAAATGCCAAGCAGTATAGGCTTGTTCCAAAATGAGAGTGAGTTTAGCGTTGGATGATGAGCAATGAAGAGGACAGAGATGACAAAGTACACTGAGCTGACCTGTTTTCTCTGGACATGCCCACAGCCTGTCACACACGTGTGTGTGTGTGGATGCAACTATCTGATGGAAGATACCATAGATAGGTAGGTAGGTAGGCAGGCAGGCAGGCGGGCGGGCAGGTGGGTTAGATAGGTAGGTGGGTAGGTAGCTGGGCAGGTATATAGGTGGGTGGGTTAGATATGCAAGAAAGGTAGGTATGTAGTTGGGTGGTGGGTTAGGTAGGTAGGTAGGTATAAAATCTTTCTGACTGGTTACTGTTGATATGTTCAGACTCATCTCGTACCCAATGAGAATTACAGATGTGGAACCAGGCTAGTTGTGTCCATGAGCCTCCAGCTGTTTGATTTTCTAACAGTCTGGATACACAGACTGTTGAAAGCTACAAATAGCACATCCTATAACTATGCACTTTTTCCTAATCCAGTGACTGTTAAAATCCAGTCAGACACTGAGGAAGAGTGCTTTTTTTTAAGGTGGGATGCCAAAAAAACAGAGTAAACAGCCACGGCTCCGGATTTTAATATTGTGGTGAATTCTTGAGCAGAGAAAGTGCAAAAAGTCAAACATGCTCTGCTTCTGTGTCTGTGTTGCTAGTTAGCAAGCAGGTTTTGGTGATGAACGGTGCTAAGACAGCTTGGTGTGAAGGCTCAAAGCTAATTTTACTGGCTAGTTTTTTGAATACCTATAACAGTTGTCTGAACAGTAATTTTATGACTCTATTTTACTGTGCAGCAGGATCAAACGTGGTGGTAAAGTAGATATTGAAATTTTAGACAACTAGATAATTACTTACTATTTAACTTAGACAGTAGCTTTCCTGATGGGGACAGCAAGGGTGCAGCAGCGCCATGTTAAAAGTGTAAAATGGACCTGAACATGGACAATGACAAGAAAGAAGGAAACGGGCTGTGAAATAAAGAGAAGGATGATACAGTGAAGAGAATGAGCTCTGCAGGTGTAGCAAGGAGAACACCAACAGTACATCCATTGCGTATAGAAACATTGTGTGTGGCAGATAGTCGGGACTGAGGAAAGATAAGCGTACACACACACGCACACAGATAGGTTCAGCCACACTCTTCCAGGCAGCAGACAGACAGAGGAGATACAGCAGCCCTTACTGGGCTTTCTGCAGCAGGTTTCTATATTAATGCTGTCTCAGCTGAGAAGAAACTATATCTTTCCCCGGCTAGAAATGAAAATAGAGAAATTGTGAGTTTAAGGCCTCCACAGAATTTGTTTTCCTAATTGAGGCAGAGTTAACTCCAGAGATGAGAGGTTGGCAGGAACGCTGCTGCCTGCTTGTCTTTTTTGGAGCATATATTTCATATTTCCAGGTCCACCTTGACATTCTCAGTGTTGCATGCTAAGCCTTACACATGCTTATGCACCTTTTTGTTTTCTGCATACTAATCAAAACCACACTTTGAATCACTGCATTAAAATGGTTTCATCTTGTTTGCCATGGACCTGTGGAAGCTTTTATTTTCCATTTTCTAGCAGATTAAATCCAATTCTTTAAAGCACAGACTCTCTCCTACATCACAGGTAGACATTTCTTTCATTCCTCTTCCTTTTGTTTGTGGTTTCTCTCCTCAGAATCCCAAAGAGGGGGTCCCAACAACTCATTTTCACAGTGCTTATTTACACCACGCCTTGTTTCCTTGCTTACTGACAGCAGCTGTTCAGAATAAACATTGACATGTCAACTACCCTGCTATTTCACCCTACGTTCCTCTGCTGTAATTATATGTTTCAGTTTCTGGGTAGAGAAATAACTACACAGCACTCCTCACTCCTCAGAAAATTGTGACAGTGCTCCCTCCTTCCTGGAGTGGTGACTCTTGTGGAAGTTAACGTACTGCAGTGATTTAGATATGGAGTGAAGCCATGTGTGTGCTTTTGTTTGAATATATAATAATATACCATTATGAATGCATTTTGTTACATTTTAATCCAGATTTTCTGATATCGAGACACTTTTTGTTTGTATTGAGTCACTCACTCTTGTTGCTTTTCAGATCTAACATGATTAGTTTATGGTTTATGCTTTTGGAAACCTATAGTCCAAATAACAGGCCACCACCACCTCCTACAAGCAAACTGAGCTGTTTTTTTTTTTTTTTTTTTTNTTTTTTTTTTTTTTTTTTTGAGTTTATTTCTGCCTGTTAAAGTGGAATTTTTCTTTATGTGTTTAGTTTGTCTTTGACCTTTGACCTGTGATGTGGTCCACAGATTGTTTGCCAAGTTGTAGATATAGTTTTGTATGCACACATTGGTTTTTGGTATTTTTACTCAAGATACACCAGTTTAGAGTTGTGTGTCATTTTATGGAAGTTTAATTTTGACTTGTAAAAGTGTGGATTTGGTGTGGATTTCATATTGCATTACAGCTGTTGAATATTTGTTTAATTGGGTGTTTTTCTTTTGCACCACATTCTACCTTATTCCTTTCCATTACATGTTGATTGTAATTTTTGAGTTTGGTCTTACCAGTTGTGCTTTTGACTTCGTTTTCAGATAATAATTGGGATCATAATTGGATGAATGTTTTTATGACATGAAATCTCAGAGGATTCCCTCACAGAGGTGAAGTTAATCAGAAGAATATTTTATGTTGGACTTTGACACTCAAATTTGCAAACAACCAATAGCGACCTCTGTAGCAGGAGTTCAAAATACAGAGTGTACAGTGTGCATGTGATTAAGTTTTCTTTCTTTATAGTTGGCAAGCTAATGAGCTTGTTAGCATGCTAGCTGATGTTGTGAGCCATCAGTCATTTGCTCTCAGAAAATATAATTAGTGGGTGTTTTCTTATGTGAATCATTTTTTGGGATTTAGTAATTTTTGCAGAAATTTTGATTAACACATTTTCGCAACCAGCCTAGTTTTAAAATAACTGCTGTCTCGCAGAGATGCCTTAAGTATATAAAGGTCTGAATGTGGTGGTAGAGTTAGTAAAACATACTAAGAACAATAAAAGAAAAAACTGAATAAATCAATTTCATTGTGATGGATTATACAGCTCAGGAAGTCTAAATCCTGTTGAAGTAGCAGCAGGGAATAACATCAAGCTGCTTCCTCTGAAGGGAAGAAAACAAGGTTTGACTTTTCCAACTCCGCTGACTGTGTATAGACAAAAAAAAAAAAAAAANAAAAAAAAAAAAAAACTTACAGAAGTATCAATATCATCTTTGTTATGCTTTGGAAGCAATAATTGACATAACCAAACAGCAGAGTGACCTCCAATTTGACCATTTACTCATGGTCATGTAGCTCGCCTGAATCACACATCACCATCACCTACACACACACACACATACACACACACAGACAGAGTAAAAAGTTATGCCATATAGTGCAGACTTGCTGTACCTGCTGTCATCAAGATCAGCGCATGCCTAGACATACACACTCACACACACACGCACACACACGAACTGAGCTCATTTCATGGCAGAGCAGGAGCCCATCTGTAGCCGTAGGATGGATAGCAGTGTGAGGGGCTGTAACGGTGGCATTGTGCTCCATTGAAGGGGGAATTGATTATGTTCACTTGGATAGCTGCATGGCTTCTTGCTGAAGCGGTGTTAGACGTCTGATGGAGCTGTGCGATAGGGATGAGCTGGCACTGAAGAGCTTTGCAGGGGGAGGGTGGTGGTGGTGGAGGGACAGATGGGTGCATACTGATAGATACATAAGGTAGATGACAAGATATACTTCTGTTTTTCTTTTTAATTTATAGATTTTTCATTTTATGGTCCATTGCACCATTGACTGCAGCACGACTCTTTATTACTCTTGCTGGTGTGGGTTTTCCAAGCTGTATAAGAATGTTATGATTTAAACAAAAATCGAACACATACACCCAGTGTTTGAGATCTAATAGACAGAGGTGGGCACCGGTCTGTTGCTCCATTATTCCGTTATTAATTAAGTTACTCTTTTGAGTAACGGACCCATTACCTTTTTATTACTGTAACACACCGAGTAACGGAAGTTAATTTTTTGGTCTGCTACTTCACTACTTTTTGCTCTGTTACTCCCATAGTCCGCAATTTTTTGTCCCTCCATGGAGCGCCTCTTCTCCATGGGAAAGGACGTCATCAGGGCCAAGAGAGCCACCCTGTCCATGCCAGCTTGGAACGTCTCATTTTTCTCAAGGTAAATAACATTAGAAAGATTATATTTAGTGTACTTGCTTTTTTAACATTTCTTTGTGCTCAAATTAACTACTGTGCACAATCGTGCAAGTCACACGTAATTCAGTGAATCCATTTATGCTTTGATATAAATACAGGCATATAATTAATATAATAATATGCCTGTAATTAATTGCTAATTAATAATTAAAGGGCAACTGCCAGCATGCCAAGTGAACCTCGTCTCTGTTTTTAACCTTTTTAAATGTTTTTTTTCCTTCTTTTTTCCCTTAAAAAATATGTGTTTTTTGACTTTATTTAATAAAAGTAGCAGAGTAATGGAGTAATGGAGCAACGGAGTAACGATAACTTCCATTATTTTTTGCGATGGATCTAATGGATAACGAAGTTACTTTTTTAAGTAATGATGCTCACCTATGCTAATAGATATACAAACAGGATAATATACAGTGTTGACACTCTGTAGAAGGGAAGATTTAGTTTAGAGTGACTGGATGATATAAAATGGGTATGCAACCAGCAAAGAAGTACTAAATGAATATCTGATGTCATTCAAGGTGACCTGAAGTCAATGGATTTCATGCAATCCACAATCACTGAGTGTGAGTGGTCTCCTGAGAACGCTCGCCTTGTTCAGAAACATCCTCCTCAGCTTTCTAACTCCTATTTGGTCATTTTCATATAATGTCTGCAAGATATTATGACGTTAAAGCTGGGACACTAGAACTGCTCTTACTTTCTTAACAGCTCTGCCCTGTCAGGAACAATCTCAGTTTTCTTTTTCAGTTCAGAACTGTACTTTCAACAATCACACCGTAATTCATGCACACAGTTCAAATGCAGTCGTGTAGTGACACAAGCCCCAGATATTGAATGTTAAATTAAATTTTATTTTTTGTAGGATTATCTTCTATGCTCTTTTTTGTTGTATAATATTCATTGTGTTCTATTTTTTTGCTACCTCGGCGACCCAATTTTCCTAACAGAGATCATTAAAGTTTCATCAAATCTTAACAAATTGTTTGAGTCCTAATAGAAAGATGGGGATTATTGATGGGAAAATGGAGCAACTGCTCACAAGTTGTCTGCAGAGAATCCTTGAACTGAAGTCAAGCACCTCCGCTGTCTATTGGCTGTGCATAGTGAATGGAGAATGGATTTCCATCTCTGACTTTATCCTTTTTACTGTCTGCCTTTGTGCCGTTTGAATGACGGTAGCAGAGTTTCGGGGGCTGAAAATAAAGAGACTTCTCTACTCCCAATGTGTTTATAAAGTGAAAGAAGAGTTTTAATAAACATACTTGGAGCGAGGGAGAATATCCAGCTCTCCTTTTTTGCCATGTTCCATTCGTGCTTTTTTTCCATTTCTACATGACCATTACATACGTTAAGAACAAAGACCATTACATACGTTAAGAACAAAGGAAAAAGGTGACCAATGATATATAAGCAACATCACTCATTCCAAAACATTTTTTTTTCCCATTCAATCTGTCAAATAATTCTCTTCCTTTTGGAGTCTGTGTGCAAAGCTCTGACAATCTCTGCATAAACACCAAGCAGGAAATTAGTTTTTTTTTTTTTTTTAATTTGCTTGTAATTTTCATTTTAGCTGTCAGTGTGAGGCTGCACACCTGCGCTCATCTGCTGATCAAGTCAACTATAGCCTATACTTTGTTTGCGGAAGTGTGTGAAGGGATATTTGTCTGAGGGGGAGAGAAAGCCTTTTAGTGTGCCCAGAGGAGCAGGGCTGTGTGTGTGTGNTCACAGGCTGCATGAGAAAGACAAAGAGTGGTCATGGTGCATGACAAAAAGCAATGGAGCAGAACCTGTCAGCTATCAGCAGAGAAGATAGCATATAGCCACCTGTGGGATCATCACCTCTCTCTCTCTCTCTCTCTCTCTCTCTCTCTCTCTCTCTCTCTCTGTCTCTGTGTGTGTGGATGTGTGTGAATCAGAAGCTCATCAGTCTTATCAATACCAAGTCCATTGTTCAATTCCAAACAGCCCTGATTGCTCCCGCGCTGCACAAAATGTTAGTCAGGTCATTGCAAATTGCCCGTAGCTGAGCATTTATCATACACAAGCCACCATTGTCCTGCAAAATGCTGTAATTGCCTGGAAATTGGAAGAACAGTTTGAAAGTCAGTTATAAAATCATGCAATTCATCATCTGGAAATTGGGCAGCTTTTACACTCAGTAGAAAGGAAAAAAAATTTGATTATATGTGCCAACATGTTTGACATTATAACCTCATTTGCACAACTGTGAAATGTGATGAGTATGTACACGTGTTAATGTCAGGTACACACACACACACACCCAGTGTACATCATAATTAGAATGTGATTAGAATGTGGTCGCACAAGTTAGAGAGTGCCCCTCATGGAGGTAATGATGTCATTTAATTAACTAAACTTAACTTTGTTGTCATGTTAATGAGTGTTATTTTTGCTTCTTCCTATAATAAGTCAAACAAATAACTTCAAATTGCAAGTGAAGACTCACTGATAAACTGACCATGGCCAAGTTGTCCAGACAAGCAACTTTATCCAAACCCAAATCAACAGAATTCTTTTGTCTACAGTTAGCTCAAATGTCAACCAAACTGCAAACTTGTCCTTGCACTCGATTTTAATTTTATTTCATTCAATTTTTCATTTTATCTCATTGAAAAATGCTGCTACTGCTGTTGTCGCAGCCCTTTGTTATGCCAGCGACCTATCCGGCGTTACTCCACCCCTCACCCAGTGTTAATGAATCCCGTGAATCTTCCCGTGACCTTGCAGGAGACAAACACTATTCGGTCAGATTCCGCACAGGAAAGAGGAGCGTTGAACACGACATATTGAACAGCTTGTAAGAGACGTTTATATCAGTGTCGTCCCTTTTCTTCGTGCTAGCAATTTGCTGTGCGTTGATTGGCTGATTAAAATGCAGCAATCGTTATTTTGTCCGATCCAGACGCGTAGTGAGAAAGTAGACAAAGTGGAAAGTCAGCTGCACTTACTGCAGGTCAGGTAAGGTCCACAAGTTTTCGGGGGGGNCATGACCTGTCACCTGCAGTGTTTGTGTTTTGCCTACTTCATTAAGTATTTCTTTCTTCTTTACAAAGTGTGCATAAAAAATGATATCTGATCACAAAATGCAGCTATGAAAGCACCCTGAGCGCCACACTCATAATTGGATTTCTCTTTACCCAGACAGCATATCCACCAGACACACAAAAAAAAAAGGTTTATGTCTCTCTGACCACATTGATCGCAGCACGAGTCATTTACTGTTAAATTCAGTCACAGCACAAAAACCCTGCTAACACCTACACTTTAATAACTTCATCTTCCTCTCTGTGTCTTTCTCTCTTTCTCCATGCACACAACCACACTCAGACCTCTTTCAGCCGAGCCAAAGAGAGAAGCTGAGCCCCCTAAGTAAATTCTCAGTGTCAGGTGCTAGCCGGGATAATAAATCCAGCCAGGCCTGCATGGGTGGGAAGACAAGGGAAGCCAGGAGGTAATTTGTGGCCAAAAAACGGGGCATTTTTCCCAGCTGCTCATAAACCAAGATGCCCAGCCTGGCTCACTAATCCACAGACCGCCGAAGTCGCCCCTCACTAGCCGAAGGGTTGACATCACTTTCGATCATGTGTAAACTATTGCAGGGGGTCGGGCTGTCATTTATTTCCCATGATCCTGTGGGAGGCTAGAGGATGGAAGGGCAAAGGTGTGGAGGAAGGATCACACAGAATAATATCACCATCTTCTCTCACCTTTCTCTCTCATCTTTATTCTGTTTCTGAAAGATGGAAAGGGGCAAACTTGTGTGAGAGAGAGTGTGTGTTTGTGTGTGTGTGTGCGCCCATGCATGTCTGATCTTAATCATCCATGCCTATTTCTGTGTGTTTTTGTGTGTGTGTGTGTGTGTGTGTGTGTGAGAGAGAGAGAGAGAGCTTTGATTATGGGCAGTGACTGTGATAGTAGCAGAGAGAAAGCTTGTGTGGGAGGAATGTCATAAGAACCAGCAGGGGAAAGCAGATTTTCTGTTGAATCTTTAACACACATACACACACGCACGCGCGTGCATGCACAGTGAAATTGTTAATTTTACAGCAACACAAATGAGAGCCTCCACCATCAAAAAAAAAAAAAAAANAAAAAAAAAAAAAAAGGAGAACAGTATGCCAGATTAATGTGTTTCTATGTGTGTGTATTTTGTCCGAAGTAAGTGTATGTGTGTGTAAGTGCACAATGGTGTTAGAAAACAGCATTACATATTTATGCAGGCAGGTTGCACTTGTGTTTGTACCCGTATTTAAAGCTACAAGTGTAAGCCCATCATATATCTATATATATACATACATATATATGCTTAGGAAAACAAACACACACACACACACAAGCTATGCAGAGGTTCTGCACTGTCCAGTCAGTGTTATTACCATATAATAGCTTGCTAGTTGTGGATTTACAGCCATGTGCCACTGTGTCCCTTCATGGATCAACGCTTTAAAGCCCTCAGCTTTGAATACCAAACAAGGCTTTAGCTTGCATCTCCAGCATCGCCGTGCCGAACAGATCGCACGTCACAGGTCACTATACTCACCGCACTCCAATCACCTACCACAGAAATGCCAAATGCCCCCACCCACCACTCCCAACACAT